>CM076681.1:55905130-56322630 GCA_038501925.1 Xenopus petersii
AGTTGTAGGGGCCCCGAGGGGGGGCCTGGCCACGCCACACTTACTTGATTATCTGGGCCCCCCATCTTTCTGAGAGCTGCTGACTTTGGGAAGGTATGGACGTTTAAGGGGCCCTTGCCACCAATTTTCTTATAATGTGGGGGGGGGCCCTGGCCACCAATTTTTTTTTCTCATGTGGGGTCCTAGCCACCAATATTTTTTAATGGGGGCCCTGGCCATAAATGTTTTTTATGGGGGGCCCTGGCCACCAATATCTTTTTGTTTTTTATTAACAGTAGGAACCCTAGCCACCAATATTTTTTTACTGTGTGGTGGGGGGCGGACCTGTGGGGTGGGGAGGGCGGACCTGTAGGTGGGGCTTGCGGTGGGCGCAGCCCAGGGGGCCCAGGAAATTTTGTCATATGGGGCCCTGTGATTTCTGATGGCGGTCCTGCACTTGGTGCTAGTGGGTTGCAGCCTCACATTGACACAATGCACTAGGAATCCTGGAATTACCATTAAGTTGAGGATAGCTATAGTTCTGGTGTGCATTTGCACTATTCATTGGAACAGGTGGAACTGGCTATTGGCTCCCCCCAAAAAGTTGCTGCAAGTTGTACATATTGTAAACAGCATCAATATTCCCTTAGGTTTGCATCCAAACTAGGGCAAACTAGAGGTACCTACATAAGTAACTTGCTTTGGTCCAGTGCAAACACAATAGCAAATGTATACTAAAATGTAAATGGATGACCTCAAGATAACTATAAATTGATTTCTCTATCATATGTTCTTACTACTTTTTCCCTTGTTGCCCCCTGGCTATATGTCTATATGCCGATCAGATGACGCTGAAGAGTACATTGTTAGTAATTGTTTTAGGCTAATATAAGCAGGAAGAGGGAATGAATGGCATTGTATTATGTACGTGTTTTTTTACATCCAACAAAAGGAAGCAAAGAATTTCGGACCATCTACTGCCCCAGGGAGGCTTGCTATAATTAGGGTGAAGCAGCAAAATCTTATTGATGTTTGCCTCTGGGTAGCAGTGTCTATTTTTAAGTGTTTTATTATACTGGAATTCTTGGTCTTTCCATTCCCATAATGACCCTCTAAGAAGACGTAGATGTAATGATAACAGGAGGTATATATCTGCGTTCTAATATCATTGTCTAGTTAACATTTAAGAGGCAGACTCTATGCTGGTACAGTATATACTCTATTTTCACCTTGCGACTCCCTGGAGTTTTTGACAAACTGAGAGCAGATGGATTTGAGAAGAGATACATTTGACCCAAGATGTCATTTATAAAACAGTTGAGGCTACTGTTTCACCAGATGTCCATGTTTTAACCCCTTTGGACCCAAAAGAAAGCTCAGTATAAATATTGACTATTGGTAACAAATGTGTATTATTTATTGTGTATGGAATAATTGTAATTGTTTAAACAAGCCCAGTCCATAATTTCCCATGACTGAAACAAACAACTTTTCTCATATGCTATAGTATAGCCTTACTAGCAATTATGAAATTAAGAACTCATCAAAAATTTATTACTGATGCCGATTTGCTTTCACTTGTGAAAAGTACTTGTGCCCAGGGTCTGGCTACCCTCTGCACCTAACCCTGCCTGAAGGATGCACAAGTTAGGAGATGGGTATGATGCAGGACAAGAGGCACCTACCGTACGTGCCTGCCCCTCATGAATGCAGAGTTGCTGACTGCAGGCAGTGCTGTATTCACAGGATGAATGTAGGTCTCTGCAGGGAATTTTGAGCTGCAGCATGGCAGGTAGTAATGTGCAGAAAACATGCAACTTTCCAACTATGTTCAGTACTTAGTATATGAACTGAAGTGTATCTAAGACTTGGAAGTGGACTAATGCAATCACCTATGCAGGTCCTTACTCCCCAGTGCAAATCACATGCATGGAACAGAATTTAGGCAATCGTTTTCTATGAGAGGGGGGTTGTGGGTGCACTCCTAAGGCCATAAAAAAAATATATAAATACAATAATCCCCTGTCTAAAAAAAGAAAAACAGGGTTTTTTGTTACAAAGTTATGATCATAAAATTGGTAAGCCGCCATACCACGTCAAGGTAAACCCCATACGGCGGTCCCTAACCTGTTTACCTGCGATCAAAATTTAAAACCTTGGTTTCAATCTGGACTAGATCCTCCCCCGCCACCTGCATATGCGGCTTTTGAAGGGGAGACTGCCCAGACCAACGCCCATTTTTTTAAAAAAAAAATGTGATTGTGAAGAGACTATAATGAAGGAAAAGTAAAGTTGTATATATAGGTGCACACTTGTGTGTGTATGTGTGTAAGTATAAGTACAGGTGTGAGTATAGATTTAGAGGGAGATGAAAAAAGAAAAGCTAAATGTGGAGTGTAATAGGTGTAATGTGTGTGGGTCTGTGCAAGTGTTACCTAGTGATAAGTGCAGCAAATATAATGAGTGTCTCACAGGCGTTGGTAATAAAAAGGCCAAAGCCTCTCCAGCCGCTAGCATTTGTGGCTTTTAAGGGAGAGAAACTGCCCAAACCAAGGATTAATAAAAAACAACAAGGACATAGGGCCACCGTTAATTTAAAGGGGTGGGTATGAGGGTGCACTAACCACATGAAGCTTAGCCACTGCTTCCGGCTACATTTCAGGTACGAGAGGGGGGTTGTGGGTGCACTCCTAAGGCCATAAAAAAAATATATAAATACAATAATCCCCTGTCTAAAAAAAGAAAAACAGGGTTTTTTGTTACAAAGTTATGATCATAAAATTGGTAAGCCGCCATACCACGTCAAGGTAAACCCCATACGGCGGTCCCTAACCTGTTTACCTGCGATCAAAATTTAAAACCTTGGTTTCATTCTGGACTAGATCCTCCCCCGCCACCTGCATATGCGGCTTTTGAAGGGGAGACTGCCCAGACCAACGCACATTTTAAAAAAAAAAAAAATGTGATTGTGAAGAGACTATAATGAAGGAAAAGTAAAGTTGTATATATAGGTGCACACTTGTGTGTGTATGTGTGTAAGTATAAGTACAGGTGTGAGTATAGATTTAGAGGGAGATGAAAAAAATCGTTTTCTATGCCAGAACAAATTGTTCTCGCAAGGAGGGTCCCCTTGCATTATATTTTAGAAACCTTAAATCTCACCCTCTTTGGCCTTCAGACTCATTAATTGATAATTAATTGATAACCTATTTTAGTAATGAATTAGTTGATGATTAAACATTTATAGATGTAATAAATGCAGTCCCCTATGTCCTCCTGAAGAAGTTGTACAAGTACATGTACAAGACATGTTGAGGCTGAAGGAATTATAGTTTGTAAACTGTTTGTTGTTGTTAAAGTTTGTTTGTAAAATCTTGTGAGTGTATTTTATTGGTTTAAAATAAATTGCATTTGAGGGTATCACCCTAGGAGCGCTTCCTTTTCTTTTTATGTTACAGATAGTCCTTTCTCATAAGGAAGCAAATGATGCAGTGTTTGGCAGCCTCAGCGAGTAAAGTTCTGCGTGTCAGTGTGTCCTGGCCTTCAGATTAAGTCATCCTGCCTATCAATTATCCCCGCTTTTAGGGTATAACCTATGGTTAGCAGGTAGGTGGGCACCATGTCTTGTTGCATGCATTTTGTTTTAAGTGTTTGCAATATCTTGGATAGGAGTAGGAGGGACAAAGAACTGTGAGAAATTGTAGCTAGAGAAGTTGAGTATTACGGTTTGTTACACAACAAATGAAGGAGTACTTCATCTTCAAAAAAAACTTTTAGTATGATGACAGTATTATTCTAAGACAATTTTAATTTAGGAGTTAATCTATCAATGGTCTGTAAATTGTATTAAGCAGACATTTTAGGATGTATTAATGAATTAATTGTTCCAGTGTGGAAAATTCTTGTTTGAATTGGGAAGCAAGTATTCCTTGTACTGCTTAGTGATGTTGCTGATCAGCCCTGAACACTGCCACCCTATTGTTTTTAGGATTTTCTTCCATTCCACTATAAATTAATTAGTGAAGTTAGACAGTGATTTTAGGGATTGCAGTGGACACTCCAGTTCAGCCTATAGGTGTTTTGTTGGGTTAGGTCTGGGCTATTAACATCTATCAAAACTGATCCAATGAGTATTTTTCCAATGGTGAATCGGTGCAATATGTTAGGACAATTATTAGGAAGGGTAGTATAATATTACCTGATGGTTTAGTGGGACGCCCGCCTCGGGTGTGCTCGCATGGCGCGCCGCGTGAAAATTTAAAGAGCTGAGCGCAATACAGGGTTGCCCAATGTAAGTACTGTTTTTCTAGTTCCTGGATGCGTTCTGTATACGGATTACTATGTTCTAACTTCTTGCCTGTTTCTGACTCTGAAGACTGCTGCCTTTCCTGATCCCTTGGCCTGTTTTGACTACGTTTTCGGATTCTGATTTGGTACCTGGCTTTCACTCTGGTATTTGACCAAGCCTGTTTCCTGACGACGCTCTGCCTGGTTCCCATCTATCTGTTCATACGCTTGCCCAGAAATTGATCCTTGCTGGGTTTTTGGAAAACCTAGCGTGACAGGTGGTAAAAGAAAGGTACCCCTTATCTATCCCCAAACTTGCACTTCATTCAGAGGCACAAGTTAAGTAGTGACAGAGGACGTATGCCAAATGGGTAGACGTTAAAGACATGGCTGGCCTGCCTGCATTCCCCCTTGGATGAACACTGAGGGGCACACATTCTTCTGGTCACTATCTCCATTTTTAGTATTTTACCCATTAGTAAGTGGGATTTCTTTCCTTTATTGTGCACATGAAACACTTGCTGCTAAAAAGTGGCTTAATTGTGTCCATTTTACAAAATACATTATGCACATTTCATATCAATACATATTCTTTCTATGGCATGTTCTTACTGGGGATGCACCAAATCTACTATTTTTGATTCGGCCAAACCCCCGAATCCTTCTCTTAAGATTCGGCCGAATACCGAATCCGAATTTGCATATGCAAATTAGGGGTGGGAAGGGGAAAACAGTTTTTACTTCCTTGTTTTATGACAAAATGTCACGAGATTTCCCTCCCCGTCCCTAATTTGCATATGCAAATTAGGATTCTGTATTTGGCCAGGCAGAAGGATTAGGCCGAATCCTGCTGAAAAAGCCTGAATCCTGGCCGAATCCCGAACCGAATCCTGGATTCGGTGCATCCCTAGTTCTTACTACAACATATTTGGATGATGAAAGGAAAATGTAGTACTTCTGCACCCTGGCTGGCACGAATAAACCAATGGTCAACTGAAACTTTCTAATTTTAATCAACCTCTTTATCTTCTCTATTTAATAAGTGCAGCCAAAGCAGTCCCTAGTAGTTCCAGACCTATAATGGGCACCCAACAGAACTGCCTCAGCATCTTGAATTAACACCTTTATACTGTGTGTCCTTGTGTAGCCACATTATATTTATAGATACTTTCTCTATCCTGTGAGTAAAGGGGATTTCCACAAGGAATGAGATAATTTCCGAGACTATGGCAACCATTTCAAATCTTTATATATCGGCCCCATAATAAGTTGCATTACGGTTTGGGCATGCTCTAGAATAGATCTTATGCTACATTATTACAAGCAAAGTTTATGTTCAAATTGACTTTTAGTGGGATGCAGACAGTGATGCTGCTAAAAAAAAGATAATTTTTCTTCAATTGTGTACCTTCCTATACTTTCAATCCCTGTCTTGTTTCTGTGGTCATCACTGCCTGCCAACTACAAAAAAAGGTTTATAATGAAGTTGATATTAATTTATCTTCTTTCTATATAGATATTCTTCTATTGGTCATCTGGCCTGTCAATTCAGTTTAAATTGAACATCCCCTTAATAATAAGTACCATTTTTCTCAATCAAAATATCTATAGGAGTGCAGGGCCGGAACTAGGGGTAGGCAAAATAAGCACGTGTCTAGGGCGCAAAGCTTGGGGGCGCCAGGCACTTACCTTATATGCAGCCTACCCCTAGTCTGGTGTGCTTTGCGCACGACCACGCACGCGCGCCCTCGGATGCGCATGGTTACGCACGCGCGCCCTCGGATGCGCATGGTTACGCACGCGCCCCCTCGGATGTGCACGGTTACGCACACTTACGCACGCGCGTCCTCGGTTACGCGTGATTACGCATGTGCGCACCTTTGCGCACAGCTTCGGCGGGGACCGAAGTTGAGAACGGCCAGCTGGGTTGCCTGGGGCAACTGACAGACCTGGCCCGGCACTGTAGGAAAGTGCTGCAAATGACTAAAAATGGTGCAGGTGGTGCCATTAATAACTATGCTACTTCTAACACTAACGCTACTCATCTGGCTCAAACAAATTGAGCTTTCCTCTGTTATATTATTTGATGACAAAAGGGTTTCAAAAAATGGAAAGAAATGATCAAAATATCCTCGAACTGTTTTAAGCATTTCTAAGGGAAATTGCACAGAAACCTAGTTGGCGTTATGGCATTTCTGAAAAAGTATTAACTTATTAGAAAAACTTTTAGCAATTTAAACACCTTCCGTTTTAAAGATATTTTAAAACCTTAAAATGAACGTCCTTCAAAATAAATGTTTTAGTGAAATAGGATGAAGTATTTATATAATAAATGATATATATATATATATATGTCCACACTCCAAATATCCATATTTCTAAGTGCATTATTCAGTTAGTTACACCAATGTGGGGCCTTTTTAAGGATTTGGATTTGAAGTGTGGACCACCTTCATTGTATGTATTAAATCTTTTTGGTTCTAGGAAACCAGATCTAAGGGAGTGCAGCTTTCACACTATTATATATATATTTGTTTTCTTATTAAAGCCTCTAGCTTTTAGGAAGGTAAGAACCAGGCCAGATTGTTTCAGATTGTGTAATATTACATATATTCAGTGGAAACATATACAAAATCTGTGTCCAGTGGTTTGCAGTTATGGGTGATTGTAATTTTTTAGATTGCATACTGTATAGTCATATTTTGTCTATTCTCAATTCAACTGAGGTCCATCTAACCAACATCAATACTGGTGCTGTTTAATATATTTTATGAAATGGTACACCTGTGTCAACTCCCAAACTCAATTCCCTTCCACTCCACTGATCTCTCGGCATCCTATCCAAGAGTTCATCTTAGTCACCAAGGAGTCATAGTGTCATGTGTCTAATGTCCCCTGAGGGTAAAGAGAGATATTAAGGATGCACCGAATCCAGGATTCGGTTCGGGATTCGGCCAGGATTCGGCCTTTTTCAGCAGGATTCGGATTCGGCCGAATCCTTCTGTTCGCCGAACCGAATCCTAATTTGCATATGCAAATTAGGGGCGGGGAGGGAAATTGCGTGACTTTTTGTCAGAAAACAATGAAGTAAAAAATGTTTTCCCCTTCCCACCCCTAATTGCATATGCAAATTAGGGTTCGGTTCGGTATTCGGCTGAATCCTTCGTGAAGGATTCGGGGGTTCGGCCGAATCCAAAAAAGTGGATTCGGTGCATCCCTAAGAGATATTCACTGTGACTGACCCATAAGCAGTTGCAATCTAGGAGCCACAAGGCTAAACTGGAGGAGAAACGTTTTATATGTCCTGGCTCCCTTGGTGATGGGGTCCCCTTAATTAATCACCCATACTATAGTTAGATAAGATCTTAAAGAATAAGCTTGTAGCTACAGTAAAGATAATGAATTTGAAAATAATCTTGGTAATGAACTGTAGTCCTGTAGAGGACATATTGCCTTCAGAAATGAAGCTCAGGAGCAATATTTTGTTTAAAACTTTAGCTCCTCATCCGTTTGTTTTAAACTTTAGCTTTTCACCTGTCAGTCTGGACCATAATTCTACTTCTACTGCTACTCCTTGTAATAGAGAAACATGGGAGCTGACTTACTAAATTACCAGTAATTAGCTTTATTCAGTCAGCTGAAAATAAAACAAAGAAAGTAAAATGCGCTTGCCATAGGGTTCTGACCAGTGCAGATTTGCCTAGTGTTAGGAAATGAATCCTCAAGTGTATCAGTATTTAGTGAGAGAGAATAAAAATTGCTCCAAGAAGAGAAAGAAACAAGATTTCCAACACATTAAAAACAGGCCTGTCCTTTCTCATCTGCCATTGGTGGCTTCATGAAGATGGGTTTGAATACTGACCTACTGTAGATACAGCACTAAAGATCAGCATCTGAAGAGAGTCTAATTGGGGAGGTAGGGCAGACAGGAAGTTTATAGTGTGGATACCTGTTGAGACCCTTGCTGAAGTATATAAGTTTTAGTAGCCCATAACAATTAAGAAGGTTGCTGCACTGAATGAAAGTGCCATTAACGGGAATTTATCCTACAGTATCTAATCTGACCCTTCGGAGGTGCTTCAGGTAGGATTCCAAATCTGGAATTTATTTAGTCATCTTATAAAATCTCATTTGCACTACCCATCGTGTGCATTTAGTTTACATAAACCCACTCACTCATCATATGCTAAAGCTCACCCACAGTACAAGGAATTGGTATACTAGTAGAGCTTTTTCCACATTAAGCAGTCTAACAACAAAGGGTTAAGAGTGTTCCAGTATATACAGAGCCTTGCAAAATCATTTATACCTTGAACAACACTTCCCAAACAAAGTGGATAGTTCACATTTAAATGAACTTTCACTATAACATAGATAATGATATTCTCTAACAGTTTGAAAATGTCTTTAATCTCATTTTGTGGATTTTAAATTATTTTGCAGCAATAAGTGTGTGAAAACATGTTTTTTGTTTTAAATCCATCAGTTAATAGTGCTGCTCCAGCAGAATTCTGCACTGAAATCAGTTTTTCAAAAGAGCAAACAGATCTTTTATATTTAATTTTGAAATCTGACATGCGGCTAGACATATTGACAATTTCCTAGGTTCCCTCAGTCATGTGACTTGTGCTCTGATAAATTTCAGTCACACTTTACTGCAAGTTGGAGTGATGTCAACCCTTCCCACCACCCAGCATCCTAACAACAGAACAATGGTAAGGTAAGCAGCCCCTGATACAAAATAACAGCTCACTGGTAGATACAGTATAAGAACAGTTCTAGGAGTTAGGAGAAACAATAGCCTGTCTAAAAGACATGGTGAAGAGCTGGTTCTGCCTACAAAACTGTTGGGTCAGGAATTAAAGTGTATATGGTGCAGCGTAAACAGTGTTATTTAGAAATAAAAACTACACATAAAAATAATGACAGAAAACATTTAACTGTGGGTACAAACATTTACCACTTTTTCATGCTGTCAGTCAGTTTTCTCATTATAGACACTTTCTCCATGTTGGTCACTTTACTTGGTGACACTTATGGACCTGGAAATTGCCCCATAGCTTCTCAGATGGTCCAACATCTGAGCTTTAATTGGGAAATTTTAAGACATGAACTACAGCAATACAAATCCAGATTTTCTTGCAGTATGTGCCTGTATTTGGCATAATTCCTCCCTAACACATACAATAAAACCAATTTAATGTTTCAGTCTTTTATAAATAAAAAATATATCATAGATGAATGAAATTTCACTGGAGGTTTTATTATTCAGTAAACAAAAGACTATTGGCATTATGTAATAAAAGGCAGGGGCAGTAACACATAGCAACCAATCAGCAGGTAGTATTTACTGGTCACCTGTTCAAATGCTAACATATGGGGGTATCGGGGGAATATTGGTCGCTAGCGCAAAAATAATATGCAATTCATTCAAAATGTGAATAAATGTTTGCAAAGTGAAAACTGTTTGCAAACACTTTGCCCCTCACGCGACAGTAAGATAGCGATTGTGAATTGTATTGTTTGCGAACATTCGCAGTGTAAATAAAAGACCAATGAAGAATATAACATTGTGACAGGTTAATTTTTATTAATTTATTAAGTTTTGCTGTTTGCAAATTTTATCTCATATCCCCCTTGGAATCTACAAATATTGCAACACAGTGCTTGTTGTTAATACCCCTTAAACTGCTTCCATTTAATGAACAGGTTCACATAATATATCTCAGAAAAGACAAAATCTGTGTGACCTGCAGATCTTGAATTTCTCTCCCTCCGTTTATCCTTATGAGGATAAAGCATCTGCTTTAGTGTTTGATCCAAGGAACGTCTCAGTACTACAGACAGCATACATGCACATGCTCAAATAGGCCGAACTGTTTATATGGTGATTTTGTGTTGGCCATCAAAATAACACACACATGACATTATCTAACGAGTTTCTATTCTGTCCCTCTTACTCCTCCCCATTTTCATACTTATTTCCATGTGAGTCTGAGTCAAGTTCTCTTTTCAGATTATTCCATCACCTCCAATGGGGGCTACTAAAAAAGACTTGACAACACCTATCAAGCATTTTGCAATATGAGTTTAAATCTGTTCACACTTACTCTAGTTTCCACGCCAATGGCTGTTCAAGGCCATCAATTCTTTCCTTATAAGGGTAATGGTGGCATGTGTTGGAAATGTTGGAACCTTTTTAGTGTTCTGTGCCACATCCTACATTGCAAAATTCTGCTGTTGTAGATACATACAGCAATGCATCTGCTTCAAAAGAAAATGATCCATTACTGCTTTTAGATCTGAGGTTTTCTGTATTATAACATGACATTATATCAAGTAATCGATGACTATATTCTGCAAATGTTGTCATTGAGAAATGTTCCACTATGGGAAGTGATAATGGGTTATATAAGAGAGGAAAACTTAGAGGAAAAGTATATAAAATCAATGACTGATTATCGTAATTGGTGCATTTTTTTCACCTGAAGCCTCGCCTTTTCTCTTTCCAAGAGATTTAATAGGATACACATTGTTTAACATGATTATGATGTATTTTTTATTTTATCATAGGTGCACAACAAACTGTCCTGTTGTCATTTATACCTTTGTCCGATCCCAAACTGCTTTTAAATTTAACCAATTTTCACCAAAAAGCTTCACGATAAATACAAGGTGCCAGTGATAGAAATGTATTACTAACAACTCTGAGGTGTTGAGATGTACAGTATCCGCACTGGTCATTGAGATGAAACTTGCACCACACTAATAAGCATGCTAATTGCAAACCTGTCAGTTCTAGCAATAGCAATCAAGTGAAGTCTCCCGCGAATGAGTACACTATGGGGCCTATTTATCATGCTGTGTAAAATGATGTGGTGTAATATGTATATATTAGCGTAGAGGGCATGTACTGGTGGTGGATTATTTTAAGAATACCTGAAATAAAAACTATACCGCTAAATAAATACATAAGCAACAGATAGTTTACATCATATTAAGTGGCTTATTAAATAATTTTACCAATCTGAAATATATTTTTAAGTAAATATTACCCTGTTGCATATTTTGCTTTAGCCCCCATTTTATGATATACTCTGTGCTGCCTGAGATATCACCTGACCAGAAATACTGCAGCTCTATCTGTAACAGAAAGAAGTGTGGAAGCAAAAGACAGAACTTTGTCTGTTAATTGGCTCATATGACTTAACATGTATGTGTGCCCTTGGTTTGTTTGTGTGCACAGTAGGATCCTAGAGGGAGCGGTCCTTACTTCTTTAAGTGGCAATTTTCTATTTAGGATTACCCAATGGCACAAACTACTAAAAAAGTCTAACTTTATGAAAATGGTTTATTTAGATGATGAAGGGTTTTACATATGAGCTTTTTTATGCAATATATTTTTGCAGAGACCTAAATTGTTTGGGGGTAAAGTTCCATTTAAATATAATACATTATATTCATTATCCATTATTTTCACACGCTGCGTCTGACATCATCACGCTTGGCATGACATTAAAATATTTAAAGGCTGCATGATCTAATTCCCATCTCCCAACATAGGCGCAAATTCACTAAGCGCCGAACGCTAGCGTTAATTCGCTAGCGTTTGGCATTTTCGTTACTGCGCAAATTCACTAACGAACGCTGGCGTAAATTCGCTAGTGTTACTTCGCACACTTACGCCAGGCGAATTTTCGCTAGCGATGTAACTACGCAAATTCACTAACTTGCGCAGTGTACTGAACGTTACCTTTTACAATAGACTTACTTCGCCACCTCAGACCTGGCGAAGCGCAATAGAGTAGATAGGGATTGTTTCCAAAAAAGTAAAAAAAACGCTGGCGTGTTTTCTACATGATGGGTGATTGGCTGAAAAAGATCGAAAAAATTTTTGGGGCTCCCCTCCTTCCCCCCTACATTTTCTGACTCATGGCAACTTACCTAGACAGTGGGCACATGTGTAGGGCAAAATAAAATTTATATTTGCTGATTTGAAGGTTTTCTAGGCATTTGTAGTGCAGATACGTATTCCTCCATTGAAATTTGAATTTCGCGCCGTATGCAAATTAACCATCGCTAGCGAAACTTCGCTTGGCGAAGTAACGCTAGCGCAACTTCGCAAACTAACGCTACCCCTGTGCGCAACTTTGGATTTTAGTGAATTTGCGGAGTGCTGGCGAAAATACGCCTGGCGAAGTGCGGCGAAGTTGCGCCTGGCCCAACTTCGCATCTTAGTGAGTTTGCCCCATAGGATATAGTTCCTGGGTACTATCTGGTTTCCTATTCTTGACCCTTGCCTGTCCCTGACCAAACTTGTATCAAACTTTGCCTGTTACTGACCATTATTCCAGATCCTAATTTTGTACTGCCTTGATAATTGCTTTGTCCCCGACCTGTGTCTTTGACTATGCTTCTGGTTCCTGATTCTGTATAGACTACTGTCTGATTGGTATTGACCCCAGCCTGTCCCACGACTATGCTTAATCTTTCCCCGTCCTTCCTTCACACATTACTGTTCCCTTGCCCAGAACTCTTGCTTTGGTTCGCTCACATTAAGACCTGGTGTGGCATGTGATGAACTGTTATAGGCTGTTATAGGCAGAAGTGTGCAACATGACCAGAATCGAGGTGTCTCTTCTGGGTTTTGAGATACCAAATATGATAGTACTGCCCCAGTATAGTTCATCTTACTACACTTAAGTGTTTCTTATTGCACTATATATGTTTTTTTTAGAAATATTACTTTTGTAACACTTCCATATAACTGCTTATATTGTAGATGGACATTTACCACCTGTTTCTATCTGTTTAGAAGCTTTACTGTTTTTGGTATGTACTGTATGAAGAACTTGGTGTTAAAAAAATAAATTGTATTTTCTAAGATCTTTAAGCATTTAACCGAGACACGTGGACAAGGATGGATTGCATCTGTCAGTCTCTGATGATAATTTAAATGTAAACTGAATCTTTTTTATAACAAGTGACATTGTATCTATTTTTATTTTTATATAACTGTATTCTGTCTTATTCTAGGGCAAAGACAGAGACACAGTTGAATGCCATGCTTTCTTCCTACACATATATTCTTTTAGGTGCATGCCTTTGGTTTTAAAGGGCATGAGTGGTGAGGATTATCTCATTTGTATACAGTTTCGTGTGGTTAGCTGTAAAAATTGGAACACCCCCTCCTCTGACAAGAGAAGGGGCATCAGCACTGGCCTCTGATGCTTAGCTGGTGAATGAGTTCAGCACGTATGACAAACTACCTCAATATTTGGAGCATGACGCTTAGGCTGGAGAATGCGGTGAAAGCAAAACAAATGGATTAGCAGTGCAGCCTTCACTTTTCACTTGGATCTGGCAGCTGCTTGCTTGATTGATGGATGACATCATCATCCAAGAACCTGTATATCCCTCCTCTTCCTCTCATCTTTCACCCACTGTTATAGTATCACATTCCCCAGATGGTCCTAATTCAATTAACAGCCTTAGAAAAATAGCTAATTAAACACTGACAGTTGTTGAAACATGATACAGAGTTCCTTGGTCCAAATAAAATTTGCAATTAATTTTGCTTGCCATTCTTATAACAGATTCAGTATATCCAAAATTGTACATAACATAAACTTGTAAAAAGAATTTGCCAAGGGGAATATATATATATATATATATAGCAGTCTGTCTCGGCTATTCCACCCTGCTTCTTTAGCCAAGGTAAAGGCTGAACCAAAAGCCCCAGAATGAACATGGATTTGGTGTTCTGACCTAGAGTAGCAACATCAGAACCTATAAAGTGCCCTGCATCCAAAAATGTAGAAAAGTGCCCTTGCTGAGCTATTCTGCAAGATGTCAAGGACATGACTTATTCCATTGCTGAAGTGCCTGCACTGCAGAGCTAATTGAGCTCCACTTTGAGTAAGTTGCCATTGGGAGGATATTAAGTTAAAGGCCCCTGTGTAAAGACTCTTTCAGATATCATCTTGAGTGTGTACTGATAAACATTATCCATTGTCTTTGTCCCAGGGTACTTTTTTATTGCTATAAAAATTTAACCATTAGGGGCCGCTACGGAGACTGTCCTAGAAAGAGGTTCATTCAGTGCTTTTATTAGCCAGATAGTCTTTAGTTGCAGGTATTGTTTTGTTGCAGTAAATACTTGTTTGCATATTCTTTTTCTTATATAAATTTTACAATTTATATACTGCTAAACTTGTATATATTAATATATGCTTTATATGTCATTTTAGTAGCTCAAACACAAGGGACTACATTTAGATGGTTATAAATTGAAAATGAATCAGGTACAGTAGTTCTGGAGCAAGAAAACAATTGTATAGGTATGGCAACAGTGTTCATGAGAATGGAAGGGGATCATTCTGAACAGGAACAGCCCTTAGAGAAATGAGTTGCAGTAGTCTGTAATCTGTATGAATATTTTAGTTGTCTCACTAGTCAAATATTACTCCTAAGCATATATATTGGTTATTAGTATATTAGTTATTAATATTGATAGTTATTACAGGAAGGTGGAAAGATAAGCGGTTCAGTCACATCAGTATTGAGTTTTAGGCAAAAGGAGGACATAAACAAAGAGGTTGCTTTAAGATTTTTTTTTTACTGTAGTCATGCAATTCTTCAACTCTTTGTATTGGTCCATTGCTCTAGAACAGTGATCCCCACCAGTGGCTCCTGAGCAACATGTTGCTCACCTACCCCTTGGTTGTTGCTCCCAGTGGCTTCAAAGCAGGTGCTTATTTTTATATTCCTAGTTTGGGGGCAGGTTTTTGGTTGCATAAAAACCAGATGTCTCCTGTAGATATACGGTACCCTAGGAACCTTTTTCATGCTTGCATTGTTCTCCAACTTTAATTTTCCTTAAAAATATGGCTCTCGGCTACAAAAGGTTGGGGGCCCCTGCTCTAGAACATACTCTAGGCATTTTTGACTATGGGGACTGATCCCCCTTACATACCTGTTGCTCCAATTGCCTTGATCATAGTGCAAGGAAAGAGCCAGTATTAGAAAATAATCACAATTTGTTTCTGTCTACCCCATATATACAGGTTTTGTGGAACTGAAGCACCAAAAGAAAGGGATGAACAGTAGAAAAGTGGGAGTAAGAAGTAGGAGTAGTAGAACAGCACAAAACTGTAGGAGATGGGGGGATCAAGTAATATTTTTTTCTTTGACAATGCACCTGCAATTCAACCACTGATTATTTAACCTCTTTAGAACTCTGTTAGTTGCCCCATGTTGCATTGAAAATTCAATCTTCAAAGTGGCGATTGTTAGACTATTTTCATCTGTGTCACATTGCATTTGCAATTTAGTAACTTCAGTCCTTTCTCATGTATTGTTTCTGTTATTTTGTCCACCCATGTATATGTAATGATCTATAAACATCCCTATGGCTACTCTTTTAAATGAAGGGATTAAGAAGTATGTTATAATGAATCTAATGAATGTGTCTGGAGAAGTAACCCACTTTTTCAGTAAGGCAAATCAGTTATAAAGAATTTCCCATCCTGTTGGGGATGCTAGGGGCTTTTTGTGTAACTGAAGATTGCTCTGATGGTTTTGGGACCTTTATTAAAAAGGTTAAGTCCCGGGTTAAAATAATAATCTCTAATAAGCCTTGTATACCTTTTGAAAGAGCCAAATCATGGTGCCTTCCCATAAATGTAATTTGAGAGAAAAAGAAAACATGGCTATCAGTGCTAACCTAGTGATGGGACTAACTATAGTTTGACAGGGCATTATTGTGCAGCATTGATTTCAATAGAAATAGTGTAAACTGTAAACTGAGTTGGCAATTAGTGATTAGCAAATCTGTCCTATTTAGTTTCGCTGAAAAATTAGCAAAACTGCAAAAAATTTGCAAAACGCATTGAATAAGCTTCAAAAATATTTTTACATGTGACAATTTTTTACATAAGCACAATTTTTTTCTCACTCCAAATGCATTAAAGTCAATGGCCATTTTTTTAATGGCAGATTTTTTGTCTCTGCAACAGTTTTGTCATGGCGACTTTTTTGTCACACTGATTTTTTGCAGCAGTTTAGCGAAATAATTTGCGGATGCTGAAGTGTGGAATTTGCTATGGGGAAGACTGACAAAAGGGCGAAGTGGCCACCGTTAGCGAAAATTTGCCAATTCACAGGGACACTGCCAATTTACTAATAGGCATAGAGGACTATTCGCTAGCGAAGGAGCTCAGAGCTAACAAAGCTTTGCGCCCTTTCTCCAGTCGAATTTTTGCTCAGGCGTACGATCGTTACTCTACAAATTCATCTTTTCCTAGAGTCTGCTTTGCCAGGTTAAGCTACATCCTCAACAATCTTATGTCAGTGACATCATATCTTGTATGTCAAAGTCATAAAAAAAGACAAAATGCTGGCATGTTTTCATATTTTAATGTGGGATTATGTTTAAAAGTTGTAACTGTTAAATATATTTTTGGTAAAATAGTTTTTGACCATTTGAAGCTCATACCACATTTGTTTTAGGATGGGCTCATGTCTCATGTCATGGCTTGATAAAAGACGAGTGGTCTGAAATGTTATTGATTGTCTGGGTCGGTTGGAGCCCATGTCTCAATAAAGGTGTTATAAATAAAAGAAACTTGTGAATGGTGCTGTCCATGATACATAATTTGGGCTCATGTCTAGGACAATAGAGAATCTCCTTTTTATTTATTTTGGTTCCTTGAACATTTTTAATAAGTTGCCACTTCCAGCAATTTTACCAACAATCACTAATAAAGACATATCTATTACTTAGATGTAAACGCCATATTTAGATTGACCTAAGCATAAGTGTGTTAATTAAGTTTCACTAGGAAGAAAGAACGACAGTGAACATTCGCTGACGAATTTTCACTGGTGAAAATGTGCCATTGTTCATCTGCCGAGACGAGACTTTGCATTTTGATAAATAAGCATATTCATTATGAATGTTAGTAAAATTGTGCAGTGTGTGTAAATAAACATTTCACAAGTAGGGATGGCCGAATTTGACCCGTTTTGTTTCTCCAAAATGCGAAATGTAGCGCGTCAATTTTTTTTTTTTGCCACACGACGCCATACAAGTCTATGGGCATCATTTTTGTAGCGAAACAAGGCGAAAAAATTTGCCCATCCCTATTCACAAGAGCACCTTCTAATTCTGTGGTCCAGCATTGTGCCTGCCCAAACAGATCCATTATAGATCCACTTTTTACAAACTTTAAGCTCTTCAAGCCGATAAAAAGATAGACAAACAGACAGACACAAGATAGATGATAGATCGATTCTGAATGTAAAATGTAGAATAATTCAGTGCTTATGTGACTCAAAACAAAAGAGTTTTATTAATTTACCCTAGTGAATAAAATGCTGCTTACTGCTTTGGCAAAATGAAGTTTGTGTTTATAAGCAGCACCAGACTGGGGGGGGGGGGGCCCAGCCGCAAAGCCCCATCTGCCACAACCCTTCAACGCGCACATAGACAAATACAAGAGGTCCTCTGCACTCAACCCATTATTAATATATTTAAGACAGAGACATTTTGTGCATACTGCTACTGAAAAATGCCTTACCCTTTAAACAAAACAGGGATTGTTTGTCCATATATTGCAATACATTTAAGCTGACCAACTACTTCAAAGTCATCCCATATCTGGCCAGTCCTATGCTCAATTTTATCTGATTCATTAAGAATTCTATTGCTTCAGTATACATTTTACAAAGGGACTAAGTTTTACCTGCAACTTACTTGCTGCTTTCAAAGTAAAACTCCCAAACTTGGCTGCCCTTTTATTAAACACCAGTGGGATCACCTGACTATAGCTGTGCGAAGTACTGAAACTGAGCAGTTTAGTTTGTTATAGCATTTATATAATTTACCCCTTTTCCACCAAGGAACATCTTGGAAGCATCTCCTCAGAGCCACCATATTGCATACGTATGAATTCCTAAATAGTGTGGCACTGTAATTTTTTGTGAGCATACTTACACATTTGTGCTTTTGATTTATGTCTGGAAATATAGTATTTGCTAGTACTTTATTTACATTTAGGAATTTTTCATTATTATATTATCACTCATTAGTGATGAATTGTTTCCCAGGCATGGATTCACCATAAAAAAAAAATTTCAGACACAAAAAAGTCACAGCAAGAAAAAACACCCATTGACTTTAATGCATTTGGACAAAAATTCCCCTAGAAAAAAAAGTCGCAGAGGCAAAAAAGTCGCCACACGAAAAAATGTCCATTGACTAATGCAATTGGAGTGAGAAAAAAGTCACATGTAAGACAAAATTGTTGCACATAAAAAAATGTCGCCGCCTATTGACTTCAATGCACTTTGCAGATTTTTCAGCAGTTTTATGAATTTCTTCAACAGAGCGAAATTGGACAGATTCACTCATCACTATCACTCATTGCTCTTAGACCATTTAATCCACAAGGTGATACCATATGCGCTTAATCATATTGTCCAGTTTCAAACAGTTCCAGTAATAAGGATGTTTTCAACATGCTAAGAAATAAAGGATTTATGAAATAGAAAGAACTTTGTTTGTACAGTATAAGTTATTGTGCCCAAGCTGTTTGCTAACTTTTTTCTAAATAGCCTGAGTTCAGATGAAGTTCAAGCCTGCAGCTTAAGTGATTTTTCTCAGTAGATTTTTTATTGGCCAAAAGAGGTGTGATTTTCTTTCCTACTTCAAAATATATTAATTTCAGCCGATAAAACATTTCTCAGGATAGATAATCCTCAATCCAGAAGGATCGCCGGTTTATCTGTTGAAATGGACCCTGACATGCCCAGATGGTCAATAAGTATGGTTGAAATCAATAAGTGACTGATCATTATTGTTATCTTTAGTCTGTCTTGACATGCTCAATAATAATCAGGGGCGGGCATTGTTCAATACAACAATAGTTGTGGCTGGATGGGTTACTTTTGACATAGGACTGGATAAGTTATTTTTGCCATGAGAAAATACAGGCTGGCACCTCTGGGGAGTCTGCTTTGGCATGCACGTCATAGCTAATCTCTTAAAGGGCTTCTGGCTAGAACTGAAATTAACATAGACTTTCCATTTTTTATTGTTTCATAATAGTTTTTTGAACTGGTTTTTCTTCCTTGCCTTATCTTCTTGTCCATCCCTTTTCTCTCTGTTATTGCTTGTTCCCCAGAAAGAAAACCCTCCCAACTTACGCCCAACTGCATTACCCCTCTACTTGTGATATATAAGCTAACATACTGTCATAGATCATTTTATCATATATAGACCTTTAAAGAACATGCGTTTCCCTATGATTTTGCAAAAAACCCAAAACAAATCCTTGAAAGGTTAGGTGGTTATATTAGAGTATTGCATTATTAGCTGAAGAGACTTGAGAATATGAGGTCCCTTTATTAACATTCTTAATTAGAGGTTTTCTAAACCATGATAAACCTAATTTTCTCTAAAGCCACAAATGCAATGAAAGATATTTAAATATCCAATTATAAAAAACACAAAAATAGCTGCTGAGCAATCTGAACACCTTGTTTTTCATGAATGAACGAACATTCGTAAAACCACAAATGAAAGACTTATCTTTGCAAGAAAAGAAGGGCAGCTTCCATCAACTTCTACATGACCTCAAAAGCTTTTATTTGATTTACTTTTGTGTTTGCTGATTTTACGGCTTGGGCACTTGATTAATTAGAAAAAAAATGTGGATTAAGGTACAATGAGAAAAATATAATTATTTACTTTAAAAATCCAAATTGGAGAAACAAACATTCCCCTAAGTTTCTTAAATTGGCCCCAAAACGATCCTCATTAAGCCTAAATTTAAAAAGACCCTGGGAATCACCAATGGACCAGAGGATCAGATCTGTAGATGGCCAACTAGCCTAATCTAACATTATCTACAAAGTGTTTCTATAGTACGTTTCCTCTTCCCTGTGTCGGTTTTCCATAGTGTGAATGTGATAGGGACTTAGTTTGTAAGCCCTGGGGTAGGGAGTGATGTGAGTGATGTATAATCTCTATAAAACATTTCAGAATATTTTGGTGCTATATAAATAGAGAATAATAATAATTAGTCTGGATCACTGAGGAAAAATTCAAGCTGACAGAACCCAAGAGCAGAAGACAATAAAATGGGTAATCGATTAGTCTGGTCATTTCTTCTAATCAGTACAATGTAATCACACAAGAGTTTGGTCAGTAAAATACTTCTGTAGGCCTGGGGTAAACTTCAGATACCCTCCTGTAATGCCCAAATTGACTAGAAGAAAAACAATCTTTACTATAATATATAATGTCTAATTATTAATATGTAACTTAGAAATGAAAAAGCTTCTACTTCTTTGAATGAAAAGTAATCTCATAGAAAAAAGGTAAAAGGTACTGCCGAAGCCAATAAAACATAAGCATACAGCAACTTAATTGTCAGGATATATTAATGCACTCTATTCTGAAAAGTCTTACCCTGTCTACAGAATCTGTCAACTGCCAGCTTTCACAAAGCATAAAAAGTCCAGGCATTTAATTCTTAGAAGAAAGGAGAAAAAAAGAAAAGCTCCAACCAATGACCTCTCTATAAGTACAGTAAACACTGGAACAGTTTTGGGAGTGGCAACAAAACAGTAGATTTTATAAAGGCACAGTTCTTTGGAATTTTAATATGCACGCAAGGATTTCTTTAATTACACATAGCCTGAAGACTGATAATAGATGTGAAAATCCAAACAAAAGACATTGATATTAAGTAAAACACCAGACTTAGTTTAAATTATCTACTTTAAACCATCAAATGTTTTTTTTAAGTTGCTTCCTCATAGTAGTTAGTGCAGAGTGAGCATTAAAGTGCTTTACACGGCCATAAAAAAAATTTAGTTCACCCGGTTTAAGACAAAGAATGTGAGCCAATGTATCTGTGGCTTGGCAATTAAAGATGCCCAAAATGATGAAGCTGCTCTGAAAGCCTACCTTTGAATCCACTAGTGAGGTAGTCTGATTATATAAAATCATGTGAACTGAGATTAAAGGGATTTCTTCTTAAAGGAGCAGTAACACCAAAAAATGAAAGATTTTTAAAGTAGTTCATTTATAATGTACTGTTGCCCTGCACTGGTAAAACGTTTTTGTTGGTTTCAGAAAGACTACTATAGTTTATATAAATAAGCTGCTCTGTAGCCATAGGGACAGCCATTCAAAGGCGGAAAAGTTCAGTTTTACATGATGTCATGAGCACCCAATGACGTGTCTCCTCTCATCGGCACCGGAACCAAGATGGCGACGTCCATCACTTCCAGGTAGCTGGCGGTGGCACAGCGTGACACCGGCGCGATGACGTCAAGCAAGCTGGCTTGACGTCATGTGTTTTAAAAAAATAAGATGTACTGTTGCCCTGCATTGGTAAAAAGTGTTTGTTGGTTTCAGAAAGACTACTATAGTTTATATAAACAGGCTACTGTGCAGCCATGGGGGCAGCCATTCGGTTTAAAAAAAAGGATAAAAGGCACAGGTCAGATAGCTGAAGTCCAAGTTTGTAGTACAAATAGGGTTCAGGCGAAATCGTAGTCCAAATCCAGGCAAAAGTCTAATAGGCAGGCAGATTAGAAGCAAGGTCAAGGTTCAGGCAGGGTCAAAAGTTTAGTAAACAATATAGCAAGAATTATAACGCACCCAGGAATTCACTAAACAAATCCTACAATCGGGCTTTGAACCAGCGTCCTGGTCCTCCCTTTATTTTGAATTTGGCGCTGGCTTGCTTGACGTCATCGCGCCGGCGTCACACTGTGCCACCGCCATCTACGTGGAAGTGATGGACGCCGCCATCTTGGTTCCGGTGCCGATGAGAGGAGACACTTCATTGGGTGCTCGTGACATCTTGTAAAACTGAACTTTTCCGCTTTTGAATGGCTGTCCCTATGGCTACACAGCAGCTTATTTATATAAACTATAGTAGTCTTTCTGAAACCAGCAAAAACTTTTTAACAATTCAGGGCAACGGTACATTAGAAATGAACTACTTTAAAAATCTTTCATTTTTTGGTGTTACTGCTCCTTTAAAGTAAGTCATATTGGACTCAGGGTATTTGCTAGTAGGCTGTAAAATACAACTTAAAGTGGTGTGTGGATTCATTCAAATGACACCAAATGTCATTTCAAAGCAATTATGTGCTTTTCCGTTGTTTTCACAGAAAAATTCAGACTTTTCGGGCATCGAGTATGAAAAATCTTGATTTTTCCCGAGACATTCTGAAAAAGTTGCAGGTTTCATCCGAAAATCTGAAGAAGTTGTGTTTTTTGTCTATACGGTTTTTTTGTGTTTTTTTTAATGGTAAATGAGGGCAAATTATGGATTCTAGTTTGGGGGAACTTTTTTTATTTACAATTCAGGGCAACGGTACATTAGAAATGAACTACTTTAAAAATCTTTCATTTTTTGGTGTTACTGCTCCTTTAAAGTAAGTCATATTGGACTCAGGGTATTTGCTAGTAGGCTGTAAAATACAACTTAAAGTGGTGTGTGGATTCATTCAAATGACACCAAATGTCATTTCAAAGCAATTATGTGCCTGTGTTTAATGCACAGCAGGGTTTTCCCACAAACATAACATAGGAAAATAAAGCAAAGTTAATTTTTAGACAGACTAGGTCCCTGATGACCTCATAATACCTCTGATGGCTACACAGCAGCTTGTTTGTATAAACTATAGTAGAGTTTCAAGCACAGGATAAATAGTAGATAACTAAGCACAGCAGTTTTACACATGCAGGACAACAGTACATTTTAATGTTTTGGTGTAACAGTGCCTTAAATTCCAGCACACATACTGGTGTTTTCAGCCTGAGTAAATACACTTCCTGTTTAGCAATATTTGCTGTAACTCATAGAACATTCTGAGGGATACATACCTACCATTAAGGGGTTTTCAAGCCACTGTGCCAAATGACTTCACCATGTGTAAGGTTTTATGGATAAGATGTTTCAGAAATGCTGCCTTACTTGAACCCCATGACAATATAGGTGATTGCGGTTGTAGCCAAGGAGTCACTTACTGTACTTCAGAGTAAAGCTAACGACTATGCATTGCTACTCAATGTTTAAGCTACAACATATAAAAATTCCATCTAAGTTCATGAAATAACTGTGCTATTTGAATAAGCTGCCTGTAAGAAAGCTCAAGTGAGAAACTTAGTTTATAAATAGGTCATGCCAAAACTTGCATTTTTTGTGAAAATGCAAAGGGTGGCAGCAGTTAAGAGGCATGGGGCTTCCCAAACAAGCACAGTATAGGGAGGGAAGCTTTGACGGGGTTTAGGCAGGCTAGAGGGAGGAAAGGGTTAAATAGTTGAGAGTGTTACAATGCAGGGAGGAGGAAGCACTCAACCAGAACTACTCACTCTGTTCAGCTGCAGCCATAGCAGCATCGCACCCTTGTCTTTTGTGGTGGCAGGTCGGACAGTGTCAGGGTTTTGGTAGTAGGGGAGTGTTGGTGCTGTCTCAGTTGAGCAGGCAGCATGGGCAGCATTCCCCTATTTGTAGAGTTGGTTGGTACCTCTTTGCAGAAGGGTCCCAGGAGGTAAAGTTTTTTTTTAAAGCCCGAATGGTAAAAACTTGCAGAAATTCCAAATTCGAAAATACCTGTCGAGGTCCTGTAGAAGTCAATGGCAGAGGTCCTACTGTATTTGCAATTTGAAGATATTATTGTCTGCACTGGGTTTCCCACGATAATCTGAACATTTTCGGCTTTTCCGTTGTTTTCACAGAAAAATTCAGACTTTTCGGGCATCGAGTATGAAAAATCTTGATTTTTCCCGAGACATTCTGAAAAAGTTGCAGGTTTCATCCGAAAATCTGAAGAAGTTGTGTTTTTTGTCTATACGGTTTTTTTGTGTTTTTTTTAATGGTAAATGAGGGCAAATTATGGATTCTAGTTTGGGGGAACTTTTTTTATTTAAAACATCAGAAAAATTTGGATTTTGATAAATAATCCCCTTAATGACATTAATAAAAGCTGCTGTCTTTAAATTCCATCCTGGGCTCTTGGTGTCTTTATTATATCATTATCAATTACATATGAGATTCAGGTATGGTAAGCACGACTGGTTGCCTTGATGCTGCCCAGGTCAAAGAATTGCTAACCATCAGTAGATTCCAAAATAAAACTCACACCCTTCTTTGCCTCCATTGCCCTGTTTGCCCCAGCACATTTGCCAAGGAAAAGGAAATCTGGAGCCTCCCAGCACACTTTCCAAAAAATTTACTGAAAATGAAAAAAAAAACAGCTATTCAGCTAGGGGGGAGGCACAATGTTTGCATTCGGGTAGTAAGTTTATCAGATACTGTGAGTTAATTTCTCCAAAATAGACACAGGGACCTTAAGAACAGAGTCAACAGCACACAGCATTTCATACGTTCATCTTTGCTATACAGGATATATTTACACCTATGTAATGATATCATTTGAAAGTATACGCTTTCAAGAGTTATAAAAAAACAGCCCATGGATACCAGATGGATTTTTAACACAGTACCTCAGCATCTTTCCTTTCAACTCACGAGCTTATTGGCTACGAGCACTCTCCCAACTAACGAATCAGACAACTCCCTGGATTCCTAAGTGAACATCCCCTGGCGACTGCATATCAATATGTAAGTTTACCTCATCACTTTATTTAAGTACTTACAGACAGCAAAAGTTATTTTTACCCATTCTATGCTGCTGATTGAGCTATCCCAGCCAGAAAGCAACTGCCATTTAAGCATCTGTTATTATTGCAGGTTAGTTTTGCTTGGTCCTTAGGACTCCTGTTTGTAAAACATCCTATACTTATCACAACCATACCAATATATGATGGTTGATACCAGAAAGGGTTATTCCCCCTTATTTATCAACACATTTTCCCGAAAAATTCCAGGGAGGTAAAAAACTCAAAAAACTTGAGGAAATCATACGAAAATTCTAATCATACAATTTGCATTTTTTGCCGAAAACCATAAAATTTTTACAAAAAATCCAGTACAGATCAGGATATCTTCGGGACTTCTCCCATTGACTTATATAAACCTCAGCAGGTCTGAGATACCCAATTTTCAGATTCAGACTTTTTACATCCTCTGGGTATAATAAATCACTAAAAATGTTAGTTTTTTTATTTTTCACTAAAAGTTCGTATTTTATAGTAAAAAAAACCTAGAATTTTTCGAGTTTTTGTCATTCGGACTTTAATAAAGAACCCCCTTCATTTTTATGCAACCAAAACTTGCCCCCAAGCCAGGAATTTAAAAATAAGCCCCTGCTTTGATGCAATTAGGAGCAACATCCAAGTGGTTGGTGAGCAACATGTTGCTCACGAGCCAGTGGTTGGGGATCACTGTTTAAAGTAATCTTTGATGGTGAACAGGCTATTTGGCATAATAAACCTTTAGGAAAAAATTGGAGTTAGTAGCTTTAGTACTGAAGGAATTGAGAAAGGGGTCAAGATGGGCATTGCAGAGATACCACCTTATTATTGACCAGAAGGTAATGGCAGGAACTTGAGTTCTGCATCAGTAAGTGCTACAGCATATAAATACCATATCTACTGTTGTACCATAGTCTTTTTATTCTACTATTATGCTAGAAGTTTAGTGCCTCCCTTAAGTTTTAAGTCTGGGGTGCTTTCACACAGACCCACTGGCTACATGGGTGAGTGTGGGGGTGGGGGGCAAGCATATTTTTATTGTCTATTAAAACAAGAAATACATCTAAATCTTCACAATCTATACCTCCAAAAGATCCTCCTTCCCATCAAGTACCCATTCAGTCATATAACATCTGTATTTAAATATACTTGCAGAATCAACATCTTTCATCTCAAAATCAATATAAAGTAGGTGATTAACACATTTCAGAGCTTAACATTTACTGTATAATGCAATCATCCTATGTATAGTTTATAGATCCCAACTACAAGATAAATTAACATTATTTATTTATAATTAGCACAAATAGAGTATTATATTGAGAATAATGTAATCACAGAGCTCCATATTTCTGAACAATATTAAATTCCAGGGTATTGAAAGTGTAAAGTTAGGAGTAAGAGGAGGAGATATTCAGAGAATCACAGATCAGAGAGAGGTATATTGGATATTCACTTTAGAAACATGTTACCCACAAGGGTTAAACAGTGATTGGGAAGTGGCCTGCTTTTTATTTAAGTATAAATGTGAACATAAGTTGTCCTCTAATACTCCTACATTTATAATAATGTTAAATGTATCATAACTATTGCTTGAATTGATATGAACTGTAATATGTAAAAAAAAATTGTTTTTAAATTGACGTTTTTAATTGCAGCTGCTTTATAAGATATAGAGCAATATTCACCTCTGATGAAGAGCCAGAATGAGGCATGAAACGAGTCAGGTGATCACACATGTCATAGGAAGGAAAGTACAACTCCTGTTCATTGTTTTTATTGTCGCCTGAAATAAAGCTTTTACTTTTTAAACTACAGCTGGAAGGACATCCTCCATAATAATTTTTCTTGGAGCGAGTACTTTGACTGGACTGTAGACCAGTACGCGGAGATGCCTGCAGCGGTGGGAGGAGGTGTGCCCCATTTGAGGGAGAACACTGGATACAGGCATGTAAGCTTCTTTAAATACTAAATCTGGAGTTTAGGGTCTCTAAGTCGAGAGTAATTACTCACCACATAAGGGAAGAGGCCCAGGTGCAAAACCCTGAGCCCTCAGCACGGGGAGCGGACAAACTGAAAAAACTTTTGGAGCACTCAATGAAGGCAAACTTCCAACATGTAAATAAACTCAGTGAAGAGTTTGTCGTGTCCACAGCCTTACGCGTTTCATGTCATAAACACTTAATCATAGGCTCATGTAAGCTTCTTTGTATTTAACAGAGTTCCATGGCCTTGGTCATAGATATCCTTTATGATAATATCCTTATATTTTATAACTGGGAGTACAGATAAGGGATGACATTATTAAACACCATTTACATATAAGCATATATTACAGGATATTCACAGCTCTTGTTTATTATACAATTTATTATTCAATTAAAATCAACAGTGCAATTTAGATTTCCCAAGTAGTGGGTCAGTTCTCCAACTTAATTTACCTTGGTTGGTCACATATTGAAATAATAAGCCACTGTAGCTATAAAGTTACACTGTGGGCCACCTTGCCGTAAAGCATGTTAATATTTTCTATCCAGTGCTGTAATAAATGATGAATCATAAGGGCCTTGTTATTATTGTATTCCTTGGATGCATGGTAAATACACCAATAATAAATACACAGCTGCGAAATACAAGACAAAATATGAATCAGTGTTTCCTGCTGAAAATCATTGAAGTGTTCAGTTATTAGGAAGAGAAAGTGCAATGCTGTGCATAAGCAAACTGGATGGTTTAACTTTATTAACTATATTTTTATTTAAAAATGCAACAGCCTTAATGAGCAGAAATATGTTTGCCTTGTCTGAGAACACATCAAAGAGTAGAACATACTCTTGTAATTGGGGTTAATCCAGTAACACTAGGTCCCTAGGCTCTTTGGCAACAAAGAGATTAAAGGTGGAACCCAAACAGTAAAAATATTAAATAAAAATGTTCTCTTGACATCTCATCCAGTCTCCCTGTAATTATCTAGCAGTTAAGAATAGAATTAATCAGAATTTCCATTACTTATTTTGCTTTTGTTAGATCATTGTTTACTACTCTAAATGTAAATCAATGCCTACTGAAGGCTACAGGTTTATATACTGGCGATTGAGTGCAGTATTGCCCATAAATATGCTAGATAATGTCAGTGCAATTCTTTTATTGTTTTAGGAATGTTTCTCTAAAATCCAGGTCATGTTGACAGATTATATAAGACAATGAAAACAAGGCTCAAAATATACCATTTAATTTACGCATTTCCTAAAAGAAACTTATTATGGTGATTTCAAAATCTTGAAGTGCATAGTTACAAGGACCCTGTAGCTATTGCTATGTCTTTAAAGGAGAAGGAAACCCTTTTGCAAAAAACCTGTACCCCCCACCCCAGGTAGACCCCCCTCCCTCCTCCCCCCAGGCTAACTACCCCCCCCCCCTGTTGAAATGCCCCATGCTCCATACTTACCCCTCGGTGCAGATTCTTCCAGTGGAGTTCCACGCATCCATCTTCCCACTCCTCTGTAAGCTGACTGAGAGATCGGTATTTCTGTGCATGCGCAGTTGGAGCATTTTGCGCGGAATTACACAGAAATTGCAGAGGACGCGGAAGTTGTGTGGAACTCCGCTGAAAGAATCTGCTCCGAGGGATAAGTATGGCGTATGGGGCATTTCCCGGGGGGTAGCCTGGGGGGAGGAGGGAGGTGGTGGGGGATTACAGGGTTTTGGGTTTCCTTCTCCTATACATGAGCTGGAGAGAGTGCAGAGACGTGCAACTAAACTGGTACGAGGGATGGAAGATTTATATTATGAGGGTAAACTGTCAAGGTTGGGGTTGTGTTCTCTGGAAAAACAATGCTTGCGAGGGGACATGATTACTGTGTATGGTGGCATTGCTGTGTATATGACTATGGCAGTGTGTTTCCTTGCTGTTCTACAGGTATGCTATATCCATATCTATATACTTTGTTTTATGCAAAACTCATAACCACTATACAGTCACTGTTTCAGTTACGTTAAAACCCGAGTGCATTAAGATCTGTGGGAAAGGTGGGCTGGTGGCCTTGCTGTGTACACGACTGAGGCAGTGCGTTTCCCTGCTGTCTTACAGGGCTCTAGCCAAGTGCACTGCACCTTTTGCTATATCCATCTCTGTATACTTTGTTTTATGCAAAACTAGTAACCACTAACTATTAAAAGGCAAAATGGGTTTCACCAGCTTAACCGTTCTAATGGAAAAAATTTAGATAATAGGAATGAGCAAAATACTTTGCCACATTTCCCTGCAAAAAAAATAAATAAATAAGCCCTAGACTCTTATGTATAGTAAAAAAAATGTGCGACAAACGCCCCATTGACTTCAATGCTTTTGTCTTATTTTTTGCTATTTTGTGAATTTTTTGGCAAAACAAAACAGATTTGCTGTAGATAACATTAGACTAGAATAAAATTATCAATACTCACATCTTAGGGGGCCTATTTATCATGCTGTCCATATACACCACACATCACCAGGCAAAAGCAGCATACTTAACAAGTTGTGTAGTGAATACAATAGCAAATACTAGATTTCTCCACCATTCTTAAGAACTCAATGCTCTTAAAAATATCACAGGTTATGGGTAATCCTTTACCCGGCCTTCTCCTTTGTTCCCCTTAGTCTCATTCTGAAATGATTATTAATTGTGTTAATTGTTTTACACAGTTAAATGATAAATAGGGCTCTTACTTTAGACATATTAAAAAACAATAATACAGATTTGCTATCCCCATTTGGAATGAGAAATAAGGAGGGAAGGAAGAATTAAAAGAGAAGGACAGCTACAGAGGCATTTTATTGCCACTAGATTAGCTAGTGTAAGCCATAACACTATATTTATTCTGTAGAATGCTTTACCATACATGAGTAAAAAACTCTAGAAGCTCTCTGTTTGTTTAGGATAGCAGCTGCCATATTAGCTTGCTGTGAAATCACTTCCTGCCTGAGTCTCTCCCTGCTCACTCATAGCCTTGGGCTCAGATTACAGCAGGGAGCGAAGGAGTCAGGGGGAGAGGAACAAACTGAGCATGCTCAAGCCCTAGTCCTGGAGGTTTAAGCTGAAAACAAGAAGTCTGATACAGAAGCCCATGTGTACACAATAGAAGGAAAGAAATGCTGTGTTTCTTTTGACAGAGGACTCAGAGCAGCATTACTTTGGGTTTACTGGTGTATTTATATAGACATTTCTGATAAAGCTTAGTTTCAGCCTTTCCTTCTCTTTAAAAGCCCTGGGATCTTACCATATTCATATGGCATTGCTTCAGTGACCCAGATAATAATTGTTGTGGTAATATGATCTGATTTCTTTGTATGATAGTATGTGCTTCATTTGCTAGCTGTCCTCAGATATACACTGTGCCCATGTTTATGTGGCAGATTAAAGGGGAACTCCACAAAAACATAATTTAAGTATATTGAAAAGTAAACATAATTTCAAGCAACTTTGCAATATACATCAATTAAAAAATATGCAGACTTTTCATGATTTTGAATGGTTTCTGACAGTTCCCTAAGCCTAGTCCCCTGCTCTCCTGCTGATCTTTCTGACTATTTTGCTGAGCTGCCTGACTACTGTTACTATCGACAGCCATCTGTCCTCAGCCTGCATCCTACAAAACCCACAATTCCCTGCACAAGTGATTTCAATAAGAACAGAACATCACAGTTCAATGCATTGTGGGTTATGTAGTTTCTGCATGTCGTCTGTAAGCTGCCAGGATTTCAAATGATGCAGAAAGAGAAGAACTGTTAAACAGCTGGATTTCAGCATAGAAAATTGTATTTATTCATACTTTTTGAAGAAACAGGTAACTGTGATGGGTATATTAGGGGTTTCTGAGTTATTGAATTTTATTTTGGAAGCCGGAGTTCCCAACTCCCTATAGGAGATCATAAATAACTTTGCATTTCATTAAATATCACACTAAGGGCCAGATTTAAAGTTACGAAAGACTAATCTCCTATTGAATTCCAGATCTTCCATTAAACATTAATGGGGTTTTCACATTATAAATCATGAAATCAAATTGAGTCCTTAGTATTATGTTACCATATTATTTTAATAGAATTACGTTATTATATTAAAGGGGTTGTTCACCTTTAAGTTAACTCTTTCCAGCTTTCGAATGGGGGTCACTGACCCCATCTAAAAACAAATGCTCTGTAATGCTGCAAATGTATTTTTATTTCTATTGTGCCTGGCTACACTTGACATAAGAATAAAATATAAAGTACAGTAAACAAAATATAAAGTACAGTAGACAAATAAAATTAATTACTAACAGTTCTACGTATTTGTATCTTTGATTTATATAGTGTCAGCATATTATGCAGTGATTTACAGGTTATTAATAATTCATACCAGTCACCTGCCCTATGGTCCTAAGAGATCCAAGTCTCTATCGCATTCGCCAGCAGCCAGTAATGTAACTGGGGTGCAGACTGGACAGCCGGGCCCCCACCCCCTCTTGACACAGTTTCAAGCCAAATTCCTGTCTGTGTGAGCGTCCTGCAAGCCCTGAAGGGGTGCGGTCATGGGTGCGATCACTCCCTCCGCAATCCCAGTAGTACCGCCATTGCCATTCTACAAATATTTATTCTATTTTTATGATTAGAACCTTGGTATCCCCTAAGGGGTTAATTCTAGGGATGCACCGAATTTTTTGGATTCGGCCGAACCCCCGAATCCTTCACGAAGGATTCGGCCGAATACCGAACTGAATCCGAACCCTAGTTTGCATATGCAAATTAGGGGTGGGAAGGGGAAAACATTTTTTACTTCCTTGTTTTCTGACAAAAAGTCACGCAATTTCCCTCCCTGCCCCTAACTTGCATATGCAAATTAGGATTCGGATTCGGTTCGGCCGGGCAGAAGGATTCGGCCGAATCCGAATCCTGCTGATAAAGGCCGAATCCTGGCCGAATCCCGAACCGAATACTGGATTCGGTGCATCCCTAGTTAATTCTACACTTTACTAAGAAACTGTGTGTTTGTACGATTCTAGGTCCCTGCCTCTGCCAATTATATTATGCTTCCAATATGGCAAAGGGGACTCTCTTATCCCTGTTGAAAATCATGTGAAGAGTGAGCAAAAAGAGACAGCATCTTACGAAAACAAATCAATCTAATCACAGAGGTTTAGGGATTAATATAATGTAACCTATTTTCAATATGGTAGCCGTCACCAAAAGTTCAGAGGGCAAAAATTCATGCACAGAAGAGGCTTCTGCATAATTATATCTGATATTACATAGCTCTGTGATCACTGAAATGAGAATTAGATTTTAAGCATGTACAGGGTACATATTATGGGGCTGACATTAACCACTGTTCTCACAAAAGAACTAATGGGTTAATTTTCATAAAAGTCACACAATTTGCACCACTTCTAGTAAATTAAACAAGTAAAACTTGCTGGACAGTTGTGTGCAACTAAACTTTGCAAATACAATGATGCCAGATTTGTGAAAATTCCGGCAAATATTCTGGGTAAAAACATTGCAATTTGTACACGTCACTTGCATAAATATACTGTATGTTTCCATAGATGCGTGAGATATGATGGCAGCAACTATGTCCAAAGGAATGCAGATAATGGTGTACCCATGTCAACCCCCATATTAAAATGCAATGTCTTGCAATAAATTAGTCCCAAAGTCCATTTAAATAAATGTCAGATGACATAACCCTCAAAATATTGCTACAATCATCCCTTGAAAAATGCCACTGGCTCTTGAGATCATCAAACCTACTGTCTCATTTTAAAGTGGAACCATTTCCCACCTTGCAACCTTCCTCCTTATTAATCACACTAGAAATTTAGGGGCAGATTTAGCAAAGGTTGAAGTGAAAATTCAAATTTAAAAAATTAGAATTTCGAGCTAATTTTTGTGTATTTTCAAATAGGGAATAGTCCAGATTTGATTTGAATTTGAAAAAAAATTGTACTGTCTCTTTAAAAAATCGACTTCGACCATTCGCCATCTAAAACCTGACGAATTGCTGTTTTAGCATGGGGGCCCTCCTACACCCCATTTGTAATCTAAGGTTTTTTTTGGAAAAACTTTGAATTGAATTAGATCAAATGCGCTATTACTTTGATTTGTATGATCGAAAACAGACCTATTCGATTGAAAACTGACCTACTAAGCCAGAAAACTCTGCGATTTAATTTCGGTTGGTCTTTTTGAATTAAAATTTCGAAGTTTATCAAATTGAAAATTCGACCCTTGATAAATATGCCCCTTAGTGCTTCAGAGGTGCTTATAACATCCAATGCATTGGTTACTTCTATAAACACCCGAGCCTTTGTCAGAACTAAGCTACTTCAGTAAACTTGTAAAGTGCTCTATACACTCACACCACTGTATAATAAAATTAGACATGTTTGCTTAGCTGACTAAACACCTTTGATCCCTTTGATCATATCTGTTAAACGGATTTCTGATGTACTTAAGGAATAGTTAAAGTGACCCATAAAAGCTGGAAGTATCTGGTTTCTGTTTACTTACACTATTTCGGTTTATGAATTGTTTCCTAGTTCTTAGAGTAAAGACAAGATATGAGATAAGACAACATGATACTGTTTAAATTCACAAATTTCTTGACTTCTTTAATTTCTTAAATACATCCCATTTGCAAATAAGAGATCTATTTAAAATGGGTGTTACATAAAACAGCAGGTCAACCTTTCACAGGACCTTTGGATGCAAACATTTTTTTTTTTTAAAATATCAGTTATACAGGTATGGGATTCATTATCCGGAAACCCATTATCCAGAAAGATCTGGATTATGGAAAGGCCATCTCCCATAGACTCCATTTTATCCAAATAATCCAAATTTTTAAAACTGATTTCATTTTTCTCTGAAATAACACATAATCCAAACTAAGATATAATTAATCCTTATTGGAAGCAGAACCAGTCCATTGGGTTTATTTAATGTTTACATGATGTACTAGTAGACTTAAGGTATGAATATCCAAATTACAGAAAGATCAGTTATCCAAAAAGCCCTAGGTCCCAAGGGATGGGCGAATTTGACCCATTTCATCAAAAATTCACCGCCATCGAAATGTCGCAGACGCCCATTAAAGTCTATGGGCATCAAAAAAATTTTGCTGCGCGTCTTTTTTTTTTTTTTTGTCGTACAACGCCATACAAGTCTATGGCCATCAGTTCTGCGGCGAAACAAGGCAAAAAAAATTCGCCCATCCCTAGTCCCGAGCATTCTGGATAACAGGTCCCATACCTGTAAAATGTTTATGTATAGAATAATATTTTATGATACAGGTATGAGATCTCGTATCTGCAAACCTGTTATGCAGAAAGCTCAGAAAGGCCATTTAACCAAATGATTCAAGTTTTTAAAAAATAATCGACTTTTTCTCTGTAATAATAAAACATTGCCATATACTTGATCCTAACTAAGTTGCATGATCCATATTGATGAAAAACAATCCTGTTGGGTTTATCTAGTGTTTAAGAGGCTTGCCCCTATTTGTAATTACCCATATTTGTAATAATAGGCACTATGTTTGCCCAGTAGCAGTAACCCAAACCAACCAATAAGATGTTTGCTTTGAAACAGATGAAAAGTAAATTCTATCTGCTTATTGGTTAAGAGTTACTGCTCCTGGGCAAAATTAGTGTCTTATATTACATAACCCCCTTAGGGTATGGAGATCCAAATTACAGAAAGATCCCTTATCTGGAAAACCCCAGGTCCCAAGCATTTCTGTAAATAGACAACAAAGCTGGAGTTAGCTGGCTCCCTTGCACAGAACTAAACAAAGTTTTCAGTGCAGAGTAATATATTTTGTCTGAATGTGTAAATGAGTATTTCTTCATCTTTTCTGGTTAATAAAAGGAATAGCTATTGGCCTATCAGTGTAGGATGCTAAAGACTGGTTGCAACTGAAGAACAGTTTCAAAGGCATATGATCCTGGTACCAAAGCAGTGGGAGAAAATGCAATATTAAAAGATTACAATAAAGAGGGGAATGAAGGCTTTGTTGGTATATACAGCAAGACAATATTTAATTCTGTTGCTGTTTTCTTGTCAGAAACGCTATGAATTTTGAGGACGAGAATAAGGGGAATGAAGAAGGCCAATTGCAGCAGGAGACTTCAGTTTAATCCACAAGGTGGAATTCATTTAAGTTACTTGGTTTTTATGCATGAAGTCATTAAATAAAATCTCTTCATTCTTAAAGAAAATGTTTTTTTATTACAGCACTGCCATGAATTACACTGTATTTCTGCACCCATGGAAAGCAACATTTCTCTACTTTGTAACTTTCTTGGTTTCTATGGTAAAAGAAAAACACACATTGTGATGATTCAGTGATTATACGGAATACCTTAGCAAGGTGAGGCTTGGGATGCTGCAGGTGAGGCACTATAGGAAATCAGGCTGTTCCATTTCATATTTACATTTACAAAGGTTTACAATTCTCTGTAGGGAAAAATACCTTTTTTGAATGCCTTCTAAGCAAAATGACTATATTTTTTATAGTTTGAAAAGGCTACAAGAGGCGTAAATCTGCAAAGCTCTAAACATCCCACAAAGTGAATGTCACGGTTGGCACCCAACACCACAACAAATGCCAAGCACCAGGTCTCGGCTCGTGCTTCACCTGTAGTGTGACCGCCGTTGGCGTCGGGAGGAGCCCTCAGCTACTTGGATGCCACCAGGACTTAAACGAGAGGTGCAAGGCAAGAGGTTCTGGATAGGCAGAGGGGCACGACTGTTAGCTAGAGTCTTTAGGCCGAAGGTCACGGTACAAGACGTTAGGCAATAGAGTAGTAGGATCAGGCCGGCTCGGGCAGGCAGAGAGTAAACGTAGTCAGGCAGGCAAGGGTTAAACCAGGAAGTCAATCAGAGGTGTTAAGCAGAAGAGCTAGTTGGTATTCAGGCAAGGGTCAGAATCCAGAGGTCAGAATAGTCAAAAGCCAGGCAGGGGTCACAACAGGAATCAAGCAGGTTCAAAACAGAACAGCAAAAGCTCAGATAGCACCAGGAACAAGATCCTATAACGGGCAGTGTGAAAATGAAAAATGTCCCTTTAAGTACATTAGAATTTTCGAGAGACGTCATCACGCCAGCGCCTTAAAACCAGGAAGAGGTGCAGCGCACACGCCCTAAGAAACCGGCGCCTGCGGTGGAGAAGTTTGGCGCGGCAGGCGTCCCTACCGTCCCCCCACTAGACCACCAGGGTGAGTGGATTTTGTTACAGTGAACCTAGGAAAAACTATGATGACAATATAAGTATGTGACTATTTCTATACTGTACTGCATAATATGACACTTGCACTGCACAGCCAAAAGTACATACATATTTGTCTTTGCATATATTGTAATTGAATAATGCACACATTTAGCTTCATATACAAAAAATTTAAACTGTTAAACCACTGGTTAACAGACTGTAGAACAGAGCGATGGTTAAGGGGTTCAGCCAGAAGACAAACTAGACTGAGATCATAGCAGAATTACCATGGACTTTCCTAGTTACTCTTTGAAGCACAGTCTGAATGAAAAGAGAGCTTTGATGGTTAGTACATATTGATGCGCATAGATGGTTTTAAACATTTTAAATATGTCTGTACGTATTCTAAGGTAATTCTGACCACAATTTCACCCTTAAAAGGGGGCTGAGCTCTCAAAATTGTGGCTGTCCTGCAGTAAGTGGGACAGTTGGGAGGTATGTACACGGGCTGATAAAGTTACAGACGTAGTTCTTCCAAAGCAAGTTGGCAGCTAATTGTCCCATATATGAGGTCCACCAACAGCCTGTGTATTAGTACACAAACCAATCTGAGACATAGATGTTACTGTAATAAAGGAAATATGGAAGAATAAAAAGTGTCACGGCCGGCACCCAATACCAGAACAAGTACCCTGGTCTCAGCTCGGCTTCTCCAGTAATGTGACCACCATTGGGCTTCGGGAGGAGCCCTCAGCTTACTTGGGTGCCACCTGGACTTAACGAGGGGTACAAGGCGAGATGTTCTGGCTGGCAAAGGGGCACGGCTGATAGCAGAGTCTTTTAGGCCGAAGGTCACAGTACAAAAGGACTAGGCAAGCGGATGGTCAGACAGGCTGGGTCGAGGCAGGCGGATAACAAAATCGTCAGGCAGGCAAGAGTCAAAACAGGGCATCAATCAGACAGATGGGATCAGGCAAGAGAGTGGTCAAGGTTCAGGCTGGGTCAAGATTCAGAGTTCAGAATAGTCAGGATACAGGCAGGGTCACAACAGGAGATCAATATCAACAAGAACAAACGCACAAAGAGTCAGAGACACCAGGAAAACATGTCCTATCATGGGCAAAGAATCCAATGTAATGGCCCTTTAAATACCCAGAATGCTTTGCGCCATTGCACGCTGACGTCACACGTCAGCGCGCCTATAAAAATAGCAGAGGCGCGCCGCGTCTCCTTAGTTCACGGCACTCAGGGAGTGAAGACCGGCGTGGCGGGTGTCCCTGCCGAGAGCGCGGTGGGCATCCCCGCCGGCCCGCTAGACCAACAGGGTATGTAGTTTTTATTACAAAAAAGGTTACCTTCTGTGCACGGAAAATGTTGAAACCGTTGGGTTCATTTATCAACATTGGGCAAATGTGCCCATGGGCAGTAACCCATGGCAACCAATCAAATCGCTACATTCATTGTTCTACTTGCAGCTGGCTTTAGAAAGCTAATCACTGATTGGTTGCTATAGGTAACTGCCCATGGGCAAATGTGCCAAGTGTTGATAAATGAGCCCCATGACTTTTTTGACAATTTTCTAGACTTGGTCAGATGTTTGTCTAATTTTAAGTCCCCTTCATCTATAATGATTTATAATATCCAGTTTTTATATCCAGAATGATAAAATAATACAGTAAAACCTCAATTTTACATACCCTGCTTTGAAGTTTTCTTGCATTTTACACCATTTTTTGTGGTCCCACCAATTTATCATTCTTTTCATTCAGGGCTTTCCCCAGATTTTACATGAAAACTTTTTCCTGATATTCCCAGAAATGGTTGTTCTCTGTAAATGTTATTAGTGAAATTACGAGGTTTAATATACTTACCACATGCATATTTTGCCAATTTTGCAAATTGTCACTTCCATTTAGTCTGCACCTGCACAGATCAATTATTGCTTTCCGTTGTGCATGTGACAGAGAGATCTTACCATGCTCCCCCCATAGTGTAACATTAATGATTACCCTTATTATGAACACAGTTTTATTTTATTTCAAAGTTAAACTGACTAATGTGCTTCTATCATTGAGTACTTGAAGAATAAGTTGCTTTAACACATTTCCTATGGTTGAGGAGGGAATTTAGTCTCTTACAGATCTTGACTTGTAAAATGACAAAGGTTAATCCAAATTAACCTGCTATTTTAAACAAAAATATAATTGGTAAGTACCTATACAGACTGAACAGCATATAGAGTGTTATCACTAGATCACTATTTTTTCTTATTGAACTTTTGGCTTAAAAAAGATATGTGTAGCCATTTAAGTCCATAAATTCAACCCTTTCTAAAATTTCATACTGCTGCTGTATTCGTTTATTTGAAGCAAAGAATTAAGAACACATCTGCCAAACTCTGAAATAAAAATATTTAAAAAACAGTTAAGGGGCTTTTTACTATGACCCTGAATGCAAAAGCTAATACACCAAAGGGTGCAAAATGCTCATTTAAATTACTTGCATTGGGAGTCTGTCTGGTAATCCATTGCTAGGTGCAGAGAGCAGCAATCCAGTCCTTACAGCCAGCCTCACATAGGACAGATAGGGGTCTATTGTGGCCTGCTAGTGCAGGTTTTCTCATGTTTTTTTGCTGCAGATTTTTGCCATGATTTAGCAAAAAAAATATGCACCAGTAGTGAAATGTGGAATATTGTCATGAATCAACCATAACATTTTTATGCCTGACAAAAATGTACTCATCACTTTTGCCAATGACTTTCTGTGCACTGAACTGTGCTATTTATCACAACTGTTCCATGTGTCATTTGTCTCTTTAATAAAAAAAAAAAAAAAAAGCCACCTGTATTTTTTGTCTAGTAAGAACAATAAGGACAACTGGTTAAACAGGACATTTTGAAATGGTTTCAATTCTCGAAATGATAACTGACGAGTGAAACTTGGAATTTACAATGAAGACCCCTCTGGGTCTAGAAAAGTGATGTACGTATCTCGATGTAAATTAATGCCCTCAATGATATCACACTATCGTCACACATCCAAATTCTACAGAATTAAATCGAAATGATGCGCTGCCATGTAGCAGAATCAAAAGAACTATTCTGGAAAATCATTATAATTAATTGTGGTTTTTATACATAGCAGTTATTAAGTTAATTGTTAAAGTTCTGTTTGGAGATTTCCAGACTTCAAAGCAAGAGTTCTTGCAATCTGGAGCTGCTTTTATAAGCCTTAATTAGTATAACAAACCATCTTAGAGAAACATATAACTGCTGTATAGGGTATTGCTTAGTTCCCGAGATACCCATGTGCCCAGATGTTCAACTTTCGTTCAAATATAAAATGGGACAGGCAGAACTGTAAATGTACGCTAGAGTCCTGCGTGGGTCCATTTTTGAAACCTGAAACCAGCAATTTGAACCGCATGTTTCTGCTACCCAATCCGCAATAGGCCAACTAGCATTTCAACCCAGGGAACACGTGAAACTGAAAGTGAGTTTACTCCGGTGCTGAATCTTCCCCAAAAAATGGGAAAAAATTTAAAAACTGGAAGGACCACAAGGTTGGGAGGTAGGGATCAAGTGCGCACCTTTGTTGGGCACCCAGCCGTTACACACGGACTGCCCGCACAGCCAAGGAATCGGGAACTTTTTGCCCGAAACTCAACCACTTTGCTGGTATTCCATGGGTACCTGCAAGTACTCAACCCAATGCAGGACTCTAATGAATGCTCTTCATAACAAATCTTTGTTGCTATTGTACTTCCCTGAATACCTGATTTGGTATCACAAACTGCAAATATCAATTTCTGAGAGAGCCCTGATCGAAGGGCATGGTTTGAACCCATAGCCAAACATTTAAGCAGCTGGATGGTCAAGAGTTGCTGAGTGTAAGGTAATTATTTCAGTACAACTGGTCCTCTAACGGCTACTATTTCTTTAGATTGCATGGATTAAGCTTTCATTTCTTTAGGTCAACAAGTCAACATATACCAGTAACACATGGTTTTTCATTTGATGCAATGACATTCTTGTGGGATCCCAGCAATCTTATTTGAATGACAACCCTCAGGAATTATAAAGGGGAAGTAAAGCCTAACTAAAGAAGTAGGCTAGAGATGTTGTACATTATGTTTAGGGCAACCACAACCCTATAGTAGGGAAGATCTATGTCTCCAAAGATGCCCCAGTAGCTCTCCATCTTCCTTTCTGCTGATTCACTGCACGTGCTCTGTGCTGCTGTCACTTACTGAGCTTAGGGAATGACTCACAGAATAGAGTACACATAGAATATAAATGTCACAATATAAAGCTGATTAGTAATTAATACAGATAATTACTACATGGCAGCACAGAAACCAGTGCAACTAGCATCAGAATTTAATAATCAGCCCTGTAGCATCAGCTTATATTACAGGCCAACCTCCTTTTCAGCTTGATATTTTACGACAACCTCTATGCTTAGCTTCTCAACGGCAGCTCAGAGTCCACTGAGCGTGTTGCAGACACTTTCCATGATGGTGACCCCCTGTGATAAGTTTGAAATCCTGGATCATTGCTGCTCTTGACATGGGTTAAGTTCTCCTTTAAATCAGGTTTAGATATTAACTTTGACTGCATATGTGTCTTGGAAATGGACTAAAAAAAACAGAAACAAAAATTCTTAAAAAACTTTTTTACTAGCCAAAGTACATAAAAATGTTACTAGCAGGGAGAAAACTAGAGCTACAGGTTCAAGGAACCTGTATCCATAAGGTATTATTGTAAATTGTAAACCACAGAAGAAATACAGTATATATATATATATATATATATATATATATATATATACACACACACACATATACACACTGTGTACTGTATGTGTAAGTGTATACACACAGTCAGGTCAATCCAACAAAACAAAAGAGAGCCTAAAAACGAACCATATTTTGGTTAAGTTTATGATTAAATAAATATAGTGTGTTTAGTGCATGACCCATTAAAATATATAAAAATAAATATAATGGAAGTGCTCTGATCTGACCAAATTAACTACAAGCATACTGTACATACAATGCACATTCCCTGGTCCCCTGTCTCATAAGTAATCTAGTATCTATCTATCTATCTATCTATCTATCTATCTATCTATCTATCTATCTATCTATCTATCTATCTATCTATCTATCTATCTATCTATCTATCTGCAAGTGCTACAAAAACAGGGTTTTTTTAAAAAATTGTTAAGTCACCATCCCACGTCAAGGTAAACCCCATATGGTGATCCCTAACTATTTACCTCTGGTCATAGTATTCAAAGGCTGAAACCTCCCTGCATGGTAGCATTTCTTGGGATACATGTCTCCTGACAGTCAGGATAAAAAAATGAGGGCTTTACACCGGTCCCTGGGGCAAAAAAGTGTGGGGACCGCTGATGTATCCTATATTCATTGTTAATACATATTTTGCTTTTTGTGCATTTTATTCCCCTCTGGATTTGTATCCTGAGACAAGCTATTTATCTCACCCCACCTCACCCCACAGCAGAACCATCCAAGGCTAAAAAACATGCCTGCAGACATTCTAGGGTTCCAAGCAGTCCCATATCATTCCTGAAAGCATTTATGACTGAGTATGCTGACAGGTCTAAATTGGTTCTCATCAATCCTTTCTTTCATGCATATGTAAGACTGATCAGCCCTGCTAGCAACAGAAACAAGCTAAATACCTTGGTCGTTAGGGGATCAAATATTCATACAGTTTACAAACAAGCACAATTTTTATGTTACTAAACGCTAATCATTAAGAGTGCTGGCATAATGCTAAACCTTCCCATTTTCATTCTTTTCACTATTACTTTTACACACAATATAAAATATCCTCCGGGGACAATGGTTGTTAGTGATGGTATAGTGATTACAAAGTTCTGCATATAGAACAAAGAAAAGAGAAAGACATTTGCATGGATTATTTCATTTCATATTTTTGCATGTCCAGTCTAGATTGCTAGGCTCACAGAGATTATCTAAGAACAAAAATGAAACCACAACCATCATGTTTTCAAGCAACAATTACCTATCACGTGGGTATACCAATGATTCCCAGTGATTGCCATTCAAATCAATAGAAATTACAAAACATGTACAGATCCCGCTATTAATCTCTGGTGCTGCAAACCAGCAAAGCCATTGCTCTAATGTTGAGTAAATAATTTGTTACACAAAGGCACCATACATTATTAGGGATGCACCGAATCCACTATTTTGGATTCGGCTGAACCCCCAAATCCTTCACGAAAGAATTGGAAGAATACTGAACCGAATCCTAATTTGCATATGCAAATTAAGGATGGGAAGGGAAAAACATTTTTTATTTCCTTGTTTTGTGACAAAAAGTCATTCCCGTCCCTAATTTACATATGCAAATTAGGATTCAGATTCAAATTAGGATAGGGATTCGGTGCATTATGGAATTCTCTCCCTGAAGTGTCAGAGACATTAGAAAGTTTCATGTAAAGCCTGGATTTCTCTTTAGTAAGTGAGAAATTACAAGGATACTTATATTATACCCTGCTGATCCAGGGAGTGTTTTTTGAAGTTAGAAAAGGTTTCTACAATTTCCAAGACAGCTTGAGGTTTTCTTTTTTTCTCCTCTCTGGATCAAGTAGAAGTTAAAAGTGATGGATGTGATTTTTTTTACCCACAACTAATGTACAGTATTTCTTATTTCCCTGAAATGTATGTAAGAACTTGGAAGCAATAGGACATTAATCTAACTGGATGTATTAAATCGGATGGCCTCCTAATCCTCTGCCCAAGAAGCCGGATTGAATTTGGAAGAGCCTTTTACTTCCTATGCCTGGTATGTGCGGAGGTTGACGAGTTGACAGGACAGTGTTTATGAACACTCAGAAATATTGTGCATGTGTGTAGGTGTGCTTCTATGCAACCATGGTTTTATGTGTTTATTTTTTAGGGTAGGAGAAAAAGACAGCTGTGGTCTTAATGCACTTGTAAGAACCGCCTTTGATTTCAAATATGCATGGCGTGTGCATTACACAGTGCCCGCAAATAGAAACTCAAGTTCCAAAGAGAGCAAAAATGGTTCAAGCATAAAAAGCGTAAAAACAGAAAGAAAGGTAAGGTTAAATTGCTTTATGCCAAAATATTGTGCCATAGGGTAACACCCTTCACCGAAATTATCTCAATGTAGGGAAAATCAACATGCTGTTGGAGACATTTTCATAATACCTGAAAGAAACCAAACACCTAATAATCTATGGAGACATAGATAGACAGAGGCGCCTGGCGTGTTTATACAGAGACACTGTTGTTTTTGCTCCCGTTCCATATTGGCTGATGAAGCAGGAAATGCCTGTGAAACGCGTTGCAATACTGTTTGGTGAATAAACTATTATTGAAAATTACCACTTTCGTTGGTGTCTGCTTGGAGGAGGTAAGTTCATTACTACCTCCTCTGAATTACCCATTGGGTTTTTAAGTGCTTTTAGCTATTTTTATCCTTTTGGCGCCTCTGTTTTGTCTTACTACCTAATAATCTATGCAACGGATAAAACATTATTTTGGTATATGTTAGGCAGCACTCTTCAGAGATTGCTGCATCATTTGGAGATGCAAATAAAAAAGTGGTGTGAGAACTGATGTTTTAACCCTCTATTGATATAAATGTGTTCAACTATTCAAAGTAGAGTCAAATGCATTCTGTCAAATTGACACATTGATCTATGTTGAACATGTCTGTTCATTAAAGGGGTTGAGATAACTTTTAGTATGATGTAGAGAGTGATTTTCTGAGACAATTTGCAATTGAATGTCATCTTCTATTATTTGTGGTTTTTTGAGTAATTTCACTTTTTATTCAGCAGCTAACCAGTTTGCAGTGTCAGCAATCTGGTTGGAGGGTCCGAGTTACCCTAGTACCCATGCAGTGATTTGAATAACAGACTGGAATATGAAACAGAGAGGCCTGGATAGAAAGATGAGTAATAACAATTAACAATAACGATACATTAGTAACCTTACAGACCATTTGCTTATTAGAAGAGGTCAGCAACACCCATTTGAAAGCTTTGAAAAACAGGCAAATAATTATAAAACTATAAAATTAATAATGAAAAGCAATTGAAAAGTTGCTTAGAATTGGCCATTCTATAACATACTGAAAGTTACATTAAAGGTGAACCAACCCTTCAATACAGTTTGTTGGCTGTCACAAAATTCTTAGTACGGTAAATCTGGAATCTGATCTGTACTGCTAGAAAACCTTCTGGATTCCCAGTTTTATATTTACCAAAGTATACCCTCTTGTTCAACACAAGTAAAAAAGGGCTTGTGTTGAATATACTTTTTCCTATTGTTTTTTGTTTTATTGAGCTAAATGGGGCAAACAGGGAAACTGAATTTCCTGTATGTTTGGTCCTTGTGAGGTAGATTTTCACTGGTAGATTAGATCATCAGTAGGGATGCACCGAATCCACTTTTTTTGATTCAGCCGAACCCCCGAATCCCTCCCGAAAGATTCGGCCGAATACCGAACCGAATCCGAACCCTAATTTGCATATGCAAATTAGGGGTGGGAAGGGAAACACATTTTCTACTTCCTTGTTTTCTGACAAAAAGTCACACAATTTCCTTCCTGCCCCTAATTTGCATATGCAAATTAGGATTCGGGTTCGGCCAGGCAGAAGGATTCGGCCGAATCCGAATCCTGCTGAAAAAGGCTGAATCCTGGCCGAATCCTGAACCGAATCCTGGATTCGGTGCATCCCTAATCATCAGTAAACAACCCTAGCTAAATTCCACATTTTGCCACCTGCAAATTTTTCCGCGAAACTGCTGCAAATATCTTCTGGAGCTAATATAACAACTTTTTCAGTATGAAGTTTTATTACATTCACTGCACACTGGCGCAAACTATAAAAATTCTTCCACTTTCAGAAGTGGTCGCTAAAAAGGGTTTGCAAAGCTATAATAAATCTGTGCAAGTGAAAATTTGTTTGTGCAAATATTTTCTGTTGTCGATTTTTATTACATTACCCCATTAGACCTTGAACATTAGGATCACACACAAACCTCAGTAATATTGAAGCGTGCTGATTGTTTTGAGTGTGTTGGGCAAGAGCCAAAGAGAACCTGCTCAACTAGCCAACAACATTGGCTATATATATATATAATGCACCAAACAAGAGGATGAAATTAAATATTTGTGATATCAAATACTATAAAAAAACATCTCCATAATTGTTTTACTCTCCATGGCTTGAGAATTCAAACACGATACCTTGATAAACTGCATAGCATAGCAGTATTTTCCTAGTTTAATGCACACATACTGTGATATAAGAAAAGGTCAAAAAGCATTTTAATAAGAAAAATTCTCTCTAATAGCAGACACCAACAAGGCCTAATGATATGAGAAAAAAAACTGGGAAATGCTAAAATAAAACTAAAATAAGAATCCATATATTAAGCAGTATAATAATCAAATATTGCATTTTAAAGGTGACAATCATTTTGTTAAAACATATTGTTGTAAAACATTTTGCAGAAACAAAAGTAGAAATCAGTTTTGGAATATGCTTGGTGCTTTGTTATATAATTAAATGGCAAGAAGCAAAATAAGGACCTGCAAAATAAAGCACAAATAATGGTCTAGTCTAGTATGTCACAAATAGGATCACTAGATAAATATTGAGACTCTGAAGCTATTAAGCAAACTAGGATGTGCATAGCTGCCGAATAAACTAAAAATCTATGTAGCTGACAATATTACGACATAAAAAAGCTATTGGTTGAGCTAACACTCAAATGTGAAATTTGGGGGGCGATTCACCAATGGTCGAATATCGAGGGTTAATTAACCCTCGATAACTGACTAGGAATTGAAATCCTTCGAATATGGAATTCGAAGGATTTAGCGCAGGAAATTCGATCGATCGATCAAAGGATTATTCATTCGATCGAACGATTAAATCCTTCGAATCGAACGATTCGAAGGATTTTAATTCAACGATCGAAGGAATATCCTTCGATGAAAAAAACTTAGGCAAGCCTATGGGGACCTTCCCCATAGTCTAACATTGAGTTCGGTAGCTTTTAGCTGCCGAACTAGGGGGTCGAATTTTTTTTTAAAGAGACGGTACTTCGACTATCGAATGGTCGAATAGTCGAACGATTTTTAGTTCGAATCCTTCGATAGTCGAAGGTCGAAGTAGCCCATTCGATGGTCGAAGTAGCCCAAAAAACACTTCAAAATTCGAAGTTTCTTTAATTCGAATCATTCACTCGAATTCACTCGAATTTAGTGAATCGGCCCCTAAGTGATTAGGTAATATTAGGATTTCAAGTACGATATAAGTTAGTATTTATTAAACAGGCAGTGGAATCAGAGGATAAATTACTACAGCTCTATTTATCATCAACACTAGATACTAGAGTAATATCTTAAAATTTTGACAGTTAAAGCATCTGTAAACTGTAAATAAACAGTATGGTGCAAATTTACTTATGGTCGAATATCGAGGGTTAATTAACTTAATCCTAGTCGAAGGATTTACCGCAATTCATTCGATCGGTCGAATAGTCGAACGATTTTTAGTTTGAATCGTTCGTTTCAAAGTCGTAGTCGAAGTAGCTAATTCGATGGTTGAAGTCCGAAAAAAACATTCGAAATTCGAGGTTTTTTTTATTCATTCCTTCACTCGAACTAAGTAAATGGGCCCCTATGTATATAATAGGTGATCCCCAATATTATGACTAAAGTATAGTTTAAACAACTATAAAATATTTAAAAAAAAGAAATATATGAATGCCATATAACAGAGTAATTAAAATAAATTGCAGAAACCAATCAAAAATCTCACTTAATCTGAAAACAGATCTCTAGTATGTTACCAAATATTGTCTTGCAAACTGTCTGTGTTGTCATCCCAAGTATTTCAGTTGGCTGCAGTTCAAGACTTCAAGTTTATTGGATTCACAATTCACAGATGTTCGGAACTATCAAGCTGACTGTGGGTGGAGAATGTCAAGTTTTAAATAGCATTCTGACCACTCTGACATAGAAGGCAGGGGAAAAAAAGTTTCCGTATGACACTTTCTACATTTCCTACAAGCAGCAATGGGTTACCAGTATACCAGGAGGATTTATAGCAACAGAAGAGTGTGCTGCTGTTTGTGCTTATTTGATTTTGCTTAATTATTGCTCAGAGATGCAAAGGTTGCATAGCTATTCTAATTTTATTTGTTCCTCTTGGAATCTGCTTTAATTTAGACTGTGATTCATATTTCATTAATTCTCCAGAACCACAAAACCCAGATAGGCTTACAACACATACTGTGAATAAGTGTCTGTAGGACCAAGTCAAGAAGATCACACAGAATGGAGACTGCATTCTTACTCATGGAGAAAAGCCAGAAGGATGAATACAAATAACTTACACTATGCTCAGTATATCTGGAATAAGAATATACCAACACCAGCCCGTAAGTTGAGTTTATGCAAATAAAGCAACTAAAATGTACTTATTGTCATGTGTTGTGACATTTCTCTTGTTCTGTTTCTGAGTAAAACTCAACACTTATTTTGTAGATTTGCAAGAGTAGAAAAGATGAAAGTAACATCTTCTTGGAAAGTTCTGGGAATAAAGTCCATCCTGAAAAATGTCCATCTCTCTCTAAAACTGTAAATGGGAAATAAACTGATTATGAGAGATGTATACATCTTATAATGAGGTGTTTCCGTGCAGTTTGTTCTGATCACAGAAGCAGTTGCTGAATAGTGGAGGGAATGAAAATTTCCCCTGATTGTGGTTGAGATACATTACTGGTGTATGAAGCAGCTATGCTCAGAAGCACAGGAAGGACAGTCATATAGTGCAAACTGCTCAACGGTTAGAGAACCCCAGAGCTGCTGAAATTACATTCTGATGTCACCTGTGTACTGGCCAATCACCAGGCAAGTCAGACGTTTACACTACAACAAATTGCTCAGCAGCAAATGTGACGTGCGTGTGCCAAGACTGACACAGACACTTAGCAAAACAAATAAATAAATGAAATAGGTGTCCAGTTGGTGAGAAGCAATTCTCCTGTCACTTGGTGGATTCTATTGGCCAAACAGGACAGAAGTCCCGCCTATTTACAACTGTCAAAATCTTCTCCTCTACCAGCTGCCATTATAGTGTAGGTCTTCATGCTTTAAATCTAGATGTGCATTTATATTGCCTATTTATTTCTATATTTATATCAAAAGAAGCTGAAGGACATGAATTTTGAAGCTTCACCTTGCACAGCTTTACCTTACTGCCCTGATCCACACATCCAAAGGTGAGTTTAAATCCAATTCAATGTTTTATTTTGGACTTGCAGACGGATATTACTAAGTATGATCATATGTTCACATATGCCTTGTTGTAATGTTGTTTAGTCTGCATATTTACTCATTTCATTAAACATTTCAGCCAGTACAAAATATGCCAGTGTGCAGGTGCCATAAAATCAGAAATACAGTCCTCTGCTCTGCTTTCTTGTTCATTAGACATTAGGGAACAGTGCTGGGGAAAATAATAGTTTCTTCCACTTTCTTGGAAGTGAGGCTGAAGTACTGCTCTCCATGGAGTCTTTACATTTAACAGTGAAATAGTATTATACTAAAAGTGAATCTGGACGACATTAGTTCTGCATTATCCGCTTTTTCCTTCTCATGCTGACAGAGCTGCTCACTCTTCTTGACTTTCTAACACAACATAATGGCACAGTTGTTCCACCATTCACAGATACTTCTTAAAAAACAAAAAACATGTTTCCTTATCATCAAATCGTTATTGATTTCTAATATAATTTATTTATAAAGGGTCAAACCTATTCTGTAGGGATGTACAACAGATGAGAAGGACAAACACTTCCAAATGTGCACTACTATCCTCATGTACTGTGTATAAATACACATTCCTTTACATAGTTAAATATGTTGGGAACAATCTCTAAAGCTGGAAAATGTTACTTGACAAGAAACAAACAAGTGTTTATCATTAGGTAGAGCTATATTGAGTGGCAAATTTATCTGGTGTACAATAAACATTTTATGCATACTTTTGATAATATGCATATTTTTGGTAATGGCATAGAAGAACTTAAAAGAAAACTGATATACAATGCTTTAACACCATATTACAATGATACAGTACAAGTATAATGTAGACAAGAATACGGTGGGGAAAACCTTATTGGTTGATAAAGGTGGGGTACATAGCAAGTCAGAGGACCAAGGCTAGAGAGAGATGGTCTATTAGTTATTTGGCACAGAAGAGTGTTTAATTTATTGAAGCTGTTACGACACAGCACCTAAAGACTTGAACATAAATAAAACCCTTTTATAAATTTGTATATTAAAAAAAACACTTGGTAGTTCTTTAATCATGTAACCTCTCCAAATTGCAAGTTACTTTTTTATCATATATTTCAACAAAGGCCAAATATTCCTTATGTGGCAAGTTTTAATTCATCTGTAAATGTTTTTTATACAATACCTAAAGGAATTGTATAAAACTGAATTATATACCTAAAATAAAAGTTGGTATAGTATGAAAATGCATTTGATCGCAGATGTATATGTTCCTAAATGTGCAAAGAACATCTTGAAAGCTTTCTACTGTCAATTCCTCTTGTTGCATTGGAATGTTGTAGAGAATGTCTATATAGGTACGGGACCTGTTATACAGAATGCTTTGAACCTGGTGTTTTTCGGATAATGGGTCTGTCTGTGTTTTGGAACTCAGAACTCAAGTATACTAAAAAATCATTTAAACATGAAATAAACCTATTAGGACTGTTTTCTGTCTAATAAGGGTGAATCATATCTTAGTTTGAATCAAGTACAAGGTATTCGTTTACTATTGTAGAGAAAAAGGAAATAATTTTTAAAAATTTGTATTATTTGGATAAAATGGAGACTATGGGAGACAGCCTTTCTGTAATTCAGAGCTTTCTGATAATGGATTCCATACCCGTACCCCAAAAAATGATTAAAATGTCGTTCGTGCAACTTGGAGCTTTCTGGATAATGGGTTTCCGGATAACGGATCCCATAACTGTAGTAGAAAAGATGGACCTCTTTGTGCCTCTCTCATGCCCCCTTTAATGTGTATTTATATTTTTATATAGTTCACTGCAAGCTGTTAACTGCCATTTCACGCAGAGAAAGCCATATTGTAGCATCCCATGTCCTATGGGTGTAGAAGTTTGAATCTAGAGAGGAAACAGCAAAGCTGAAAAGAAAGCTCTAGACATCAGAATGAAGCAAAATCGTTCTCTAGATAACTTTCCAGATATAGATGAATGTTATTAGTTGTACTTTTTGATTATGGGTAAGATCATGTGTATACATTTATTAAAGACACTCAGATCAGCAAAGAACACTACTTCCTTAACAATATACTACACGACAATGCCGGTAAATCAGATCTTATGGCTGCCACTGCTGCATTCATGTGAGGTATCCCCTGCTCTGCATTGTGGGAGCTGTAGTCTCTCCATGTATATCAGTGCTGAGTACATGTCAACAGTTTTTATAAAGTACCCCCCTACTTTTTTTAAAAAAAACAAAACAAAAACATATTAGACGTCAGTATAGAGTTCCATGAGCTGAATAAAAGCTCTCAACATAATGGCTTAACATTGTCATAATACTCCTTGGTGACTTCTTATATCTTTAGTATTATGGCATATTGTATACTTTATTAGCATATTTCTATCAGAGAAGAAATACCAGTTGTGTCCCCAATCGTGCTGCTATTGATGTGAATGGCAAACGCAACTATGGCAGGTGGATTTTGTCCCCAAACCACTGAAATGTAAATAAGAGGTACAGTAGTGACATTCAAATCACAGACATTTTTTTCATATATAAATTACAGAAGAATGTATTATACACTTTAAGGGGGTTATTTATCAAAGTCAGAATTCCTCTCAATATTTTCTGCTACAAACTCCGATAAAATCTGCTTGGTTTTTTTAAAATTAAATTTTCCCGAAAATTTGCTTTGTGGGGAAAAAAAATCAGATTTTCACAAATTTTTCAGATTTTTCCTCCGATTATCACCATTTTTTCGGATTTTTCACCCGATTCCTTATTCTTTTTGCCCAAAAACTCCAACAAACTTCGGGCTATTGCATGAAACCCAGCTCATATCAAGAAGTCATTGGGACTTCTCCCATTGACTTATATGCAACCTCGACAGGTCTGAGATGCTGGATTTTAAGATTCAGACTTTTCCATCCTCTGGGTTTAATAAATCCAGAAAAATGTGTGATTTTATAATAGTCAGATTTTATAAAAAAAAATCACAAGTTTTTCGTGATTTCTTTAGTAAATAACCTCCTAACATTTACAATTTGTAAGAACCTCTCTTGAGGCTATAAATTATAACTTGCACTCATAGCTGAACTGGAATCTGTGCTGATCAATTTTAACAATATTTTAAAGATGTACCTTGTTAAAAAATTCCCTTGTTAGTACTTGTCAACCCTACTATTTTGTCTTTAGTAAATGAGAAAATTAAAAAAAAAACTCAGTTTATCTTTTTCCTTGACTCAAAATCTAATGATTATAATTATGGCTGGCTGGGAATGCCGGGTCAACCAGCACTGGGAATTTACAGAGTAACTAGAACTAATGTTGCACAGCAAGCTAGTATTTGCATAGGAACTTGTGATATTCAACTCTTGCACCGTGCAAGCTTGAAACCTGTTATCCAGAATGCTCAGGAACGTGGAGTTTCTGGATAAGGGATCTTCATACCTTATACTAAAATCCTTTAAACATTTATTAAACTCAGTAGGATTATTTTGCCTCTAATAAGGATTAACCATATTTTATTTGGGATCAAGTATAAGGTACTGTTTTATTATTATTAGTTAGAAAAAGGTATATATTTTAAAAAAATTACTTGATTAAAAAATGAAAGATTAACTGGATAACAGGTTTTGGATAAAGAATTTCAAACCTGTAAATAAAAAGGGAGAAAAGTTTACATTACTGGCACTAGGCAAAATTAGTACCTTGCTGGTCTCCTCAAGCATCTGGAGAGCCAGAACCCACCTTAGACTGGATGCCTTCTGAATTTTAATGAGAGGTTAAGAGCTATTCCAAAGTATGTTAAAATATCTTTTACCCAGCAGTTCAAATTCATTTTCACTCAAATTATACGTATTCTTTGCTGCATGTGTTTGTACACATTTGTGGGAGCTCAAAACTATTTTAACTCCAAAGAAACTTCAAGGGGCACATTGCAAATACAGGTATGGGACCTGCTATTCAGAATGCTCAGGACCTGGGGTTTCTGGATAATAGATCTTTCCATAATTTGGATTTTCTATTACAAAATCATGCCAACATTAAATAAACCCAGTAGGCTGGTTCTGCTTCTAGTAAGGATTCATTTGATCTTAATTGGCATCAAGTACAAGGTTCTTTTTACTATTACAGAGAAAAAGAAAAAAAAACATTTTAAAAATGTGAATTATTTGGATAAAATGGGAGACAGCCTTTCTGTAATTCAGGGCTTTCTGATAATGGATTCCATACCCGTACCACAAAAATGTCAGAAACACATTTATCACAGAGAAAAAAAAACTATTTTTAAATTTGTGAATTTCAGTAAATCTTTTCCCTTTTTCAAACATGCAACTTATTGCCTTGTTTCATACTAAATGGGCAGTCCGTTTTCAGGTGAAAAAGCACAATTTGAGCGATAAAATAACCAGCCTACCTAGTTACAGTACTTGGGTTGGATAGACCCAGTTTGTTGCTAAGGTAGGGCAATGCCCTAGCAGTCAGACAGGCTGCTACAGACTCTGGGATTGCTTAGTGATAAAGATTGAAATTATGTATAAGCCAAAACACACACTAATTCTGTACTACTCCCTTTAACAAAATTTCAGTTCTGTACATATTATTAATATAGCCATATTTCTTGCTCAAAGTATGTTGTGACCCAGTTTGGAGCCTCGGGTACAGGGCTTGAATATTTGCACTTGATTATGAATGGTGAACTAGCGGGTGCATGATACAAACCAAATATATTTAAGCATAAAAACTTTGCCAGTGAAATAACTCACCAAATCGAACAGGTGGCCCAGGTCCTCCTGCCCCAGGCCCTCAGCCCAAGGGAGCGGACAATCCGTATGGAGATAAACAAAATGTTGGAGCAATGTTGGAGGTCATGCATAGTTCAGACTAATAGCAGGTAAAGATATTCGAAAGTTTTATTTATATGTTAAACATCTCATGCCTAACACGTTTCGTGTCGCTAGGACACTTAGTCAAAGTCTTGGACATAGACAGACATGGGCCGGTATTTAAAGGCCAAACCACCAATCACAGAGAGACGGGGAAGGAAAACACACAGTGTGTGCTTTCAATTTAAAGGGATCACGTACCCTATTGTGGGGAACGCACATATTAAGGGCACGTTAAAGTGCATAAATACAAAAAAGGGAAACTACAGATAATGCAAAAAAAATTACTTTGAACTAGTGGGTGCAGCTTGCACTATGTATAAGGCCAGATATTAGCAGAACCGTGTCATTCATTTGGACAACCTTTACATTCATGTCATTCACAATGCACACCTGGAACCCTGTCCTTAATACCTGTTCATGAAATTTGTTAAGAGCAGAGCTCAGTTTGCCTCCCTCCAAGGGAGGTTACACTCCCCAGTGGATAGGTGAAGACAATTTTGTGTAGCAACAGCCCAATAGTATATAAACCCCTCTGGCTTTCATTCTAAGGACTCTTCCACTGATGAGAAAAGGACTTTACTCTTTTAAAATTGTTATCTACCTACCACTAATATGTTTGACAACACAAACTTTTCTCAACAGATTAGTTATGTTCCCTCTGGCATATGTTGCAGAAGAAATGATTATGTCACATCATACTAAAACCCTGTTGGTAATCCAACACAGGTCCATACTGTATACTGTGTAACTGATCTGTGATGTATACTTCAGGCCATGGAAATTTTCCCTAGGGGTTGTAACAATGAAAAAGAAAAAAAAATCTGTCAGCTTTATTGCAGGCATTGTAAGACTAGAGGGACTTAATGGCATGACAAGTAACTTCTCATTTAACAAAACATATGTAACAAAATACTATTTAAATAGTATTCCATTAGAAAGAGAAATGGCGACTATAAACAATTCATGGTAAGTAAGCAAAAATGATTAAACATTTTGTAATAAAAATGTACTTTAGAATTTTTCAAGGTATATTGGCTGAGATGAATAAAAGCGCATTCTGTTCTTAGAATATAAATAATTGCATTGTGATTCCAAATTTAAAACTGAACATATGAAGTTATGTGTCTTCTGCAAATCTCTATATAGTTATAATGCACTCTGCAAGCATAAGAAAATGTTTTCTGCATTCTAATCTGCTGTCCTACACAGAAATGACAATCCTTTGATTTATACAGCTCAGACAGTGGGTGGGTTACCCATATTAGACAGGTTTCTGGGCAGAGCTTTTTCCTAACCAAAAAGAAATGATAGATAGATAGACAGACAGACAGATAGATAGATAGATTTGATAAGATAGATAGATAGATAGACAGACAGACAGACAGACAGACAGACAGACAGACAGACAGACAGACAGACAGACAGACAGACAGACAGACAGACAGACAGACAGACAGATAGATAGATAGATAGATAGATAGATAGATAGATAGATAGATACTAAACATATCTTTATTTCACCCAGGAGTTAAGTTAAAGCACTGATGATCTTTAGACCCGAGTCAGTCAACTGGATTTCATGGTCACTGCTTTTGAATTTAAGAAATGTTTTCCTTCCATGACCTTTTTGAGACAAACTCAGCACCTGCTATTGATGTGGAGAGGTGATCAAGGCCAGTGCGAAGCTGAAAGCCACTAGGATCACAAGGCTAACAAAAGTATTTGTCTAGGAGAGTTCAGTTGAAATCATGAATTAAATCATCAAACATAGTTGGTATGATAGTTTGTAATGCCTGATATATATATATAATGAATAATGTGATTGCAGAAGAAATCAGAGGAACTAATATGACGTCAATTTGATCCTGGTTTTTTTATTTGTATGTGATTTTTATTTATCCAAAGGCTTTCCAACAGCATATCCATAAGCTGATCAATGCTGATGTAGGTTCTTTGTACAGAATGCCAGCTGAGTTGCAGCACAATAGCTGTCTGATATGTGATTTTTGCATTGAATGCTATTTTTGCTTTAAAAATCATCTTATGTAAAATTCACAAGCAGTCACATAATGACAGCCCTTTGGGCAAAGCCACTTGTGTGGCCAAATAGAGTGCCATATGGAAGGGTAGTATAATAGTGCTTGCTGTCATTCTGAATATGCTCTTTAAACACACAAAGTACAGTACGAAAAAGGTTTTCAGCCTCTGTTTGCATACTGTAGTAATGCATAGTAATGATTGGCTTGTATTTCAGATAGGGGTAAATCAGAAGATAATTGTATTGTAAATATTATTTTTTAAACTGCACCTACTAAAGTGCTTTGCACAGGATTTAGTGGGGGTAATTTAATAAAGTGGGCTGCTATGAGTTACAAGACCTGGCCAAACATTGCCATTTTGATACATTACCCCAGTACGGGGTTATGTTGTTACATTAGTAGAACAAATTGAACATAAGTAAGAGAGCCAAGAGATCCAGCCATAAAAGCAAATGATTAATGACCAGGTTGTGAAAACTTTGGTAAAGTAACCCCCGGGGGGGGGTTGCAGTAGGTAAAGTGTCTCCCCTTTGTTCTATTCGTGCATCACTGCCACTTTATAGTCTAAATTGATATTTACTAATACATTACATGTTGTCCATTTGTTTTAGATGATACTCAGCAGATAATGGTATAATACTACAGGTTTATGTTATGATTTTTTGATGATCTGTCACTCACTAAGCCTCAAAATAAGGGACAAACGCAAAGAATTTCTCAAGAGCACTTTTCTTTCAGTGTAATGCTATACCTGAGTAAGAGAGATGCCTTGCTTCCCATACCATGAGCATATCAAATGTCCCTATGGACCTTGTAAGGTGAAATTATTCACTGCTTTGTTCATTTGTGGAATGCATTACTCCAAGCGAATTCTGCTGGTGTTAACTAAGTTTATAGCCTTGGTCTGATCAGTTTCATGCTGATGTTGCTACATTGTGTTACAGTGATTCACCAACAGCATAGGCTGTTCAGTATAAATCATTCCTCCAATGTACTTGTTTTTCCTCCACGACACCAGACATCATACTAGATTGCAAAGGGGATTTTTTTTTTTCAGTAAAAAACAAAAAATAACGTATGGCATGCTGATTACAGTGAAATAAGTTTTCTACATAGAAAAAAATGTCTTTGTGAAGAAAATTTCACCTTGTACCTTCATACGATTGTCTGTTGTTTGTGATCTACCGAAATATGAAAACGTAAAGGGGGTTATTTATGAAGGAGCGATTTTTTCAAGTCCGAATCCGAAAATAGCAGATGTCCCCTTAACCATTTGAAAATGTTTTAACCCTCACAAAATGTTTGGCGTTTTTGGGGTTTGACACTGGTTTTTCTGGGAAAACTAAGATTTTTCATGGTTTTCAGGCATCAAACATGAAAAATTCGGGTTTTTCGCAGAACAATTCGAAAAGATTTTTTTTATAGATAAGGGCAAATCGTGGATTGGTCTGACTTTTTTTATTTAAAAAATCTGAAAAATTCAGATTTTGATAAATAACCCCCAAAATGTCACTACCTACTATACTAACTGATACAGTTTAATGTTTGATGTTACACACTGAACCTTGATTAACTATTAGTAGCTGAGAAACACTCTGTATTGCAAACTATTTGCATTGCTTCCTTTGCATTACTATGGAATGCAGTAATGTCATTGGTCAGATAAGTAGCAGGCTTTAGCCAGCATTGCCTCTATCTCTTCTATGTCCTGGATGAAAGGACAGTCCCTTAAAAGTTTTTTTTTGCATTCTGTGTCCAAATAAAAGACCCACAGTAACATCAACTAACACTGCAGACAGGGGCTTTAGATTTGTTTTGAACAAAAAATGATTTTTTCCTGGATAATATTTGAGAGGTTTTTTTTTTTTTTGCATTGTCCCAACGCAAGAACAAACACACAAATGTAGCCACAAATGGGCAGCCTTTCTTCTTTAATACAAGTTAATATCATGTTCTTATTCCAACGCTTTCTAGTTGAACAATTCCTACACTTTCTGCAGTAATACTAAAAGAAAATAATGCTATAAGTCAGGAACAAAGGGAAGAAGATTTGCTAATGTGCTATCATACAACAAATATATAACACAAAATGAACTAGTAAAAACAACACATACAGTAAACATGCTTGCCCAGTATATGCCACAGAGTTACTCTAGCTTGAAAGGTGAAACTCAGTGATGAGATGGTGAATGTGTTCTTGAGCTGTCAATTTGATATATAAGCATTACTTAAGATCTGATATCAGAATGCCAGAGCTTTAGGTGAAGGCCTTGACTCGAACACTTTAATAACATTTGATAGGGGCAGCCACCTTTTAACATTTAACAGGATACATTGAATAAGCTCCATTAATAAAATACCTGGCTCTTTGTCAGGTTTATTTTGTATGGCATGCTTCAGTTGAATATAGAATGATCTAAAGAAGGCTGGACCCATGTCATAAAGAAAGATAATTAAACTAAAGAAGGTAGAATAAATACCAACATTAGGATTGCCAGCTGTTGTTAAATTAATCATATTGAATATACTAGTACAGGAGGTTTGGGGTGCAATCACTGATGCTGTGCTCTGCAAACAGTTTAGAATGTCGACCATAAAACTGATGTACTGTCAACAGAAGCAAGTTATCTTTGAGTCACATTAGCTCATAGCCAGTGTAACACATATTTTCTCTGTTAATGACTTTGCCCGTAGCTGTTGGTGTGGAGATGACTATTTCTATCCAGCTCAAAGCACTGGATGAATCCTTACAGATGTTTGAAGTGTCGTGACTAATCCACAGTACAAGTTGGATCACTGGATTGCACATAGACTTTCTGGCTGGAGGCATCAGTAGATAGAGCTTTAAAATTAATTACAACTATGATAAACTGGGCACAGCCAGGATGTAATTAGGCAATGGGAAAGCTAAGCTGATATGTTGCTTTTGAAGCAAATACATTTCTGAAAGATCTTAGACATGGAGTGCCACTTGCTCAGCAGTTTTGGGAATGACATTTGTTGTAATATACCGTAGGACATTGTGTAAGATGCGCTGGGAGATCTAATCCCTTGCTTACCTCACGGCACGCTTCTCTTCCTGCTCGAGTATGCAGGCGCGCGCGTCCGATTTAGCATTTTGATGCTGTCGTTTGACGCAGGGCGTCATGGCACTAGTGTCGTGATGCTGAGCGCCATGACATCACTATCCGGCGCCAGTTTTGAATCTTTTGGCACCAAATCCTTTTTAAAAGCCGTATTCACTATTTTGTCAGTGCCCAAGCTAGGCTTCAGTTTACTGTTCCTGCTAAAGTGTATTTTTGACTGTGATATCCTGGTTTTTGACTCCTGCCTGACCCTTGACTACGATTCCTGCCACCTGCCTTGAACCCTTCGCCTGATTCTTGACCATGTCTTCTCTAAACCCTTGCTGGAACCCTGCTTATGGACTTGTTTCTAGCTACGCACATCCTTGTTGGTTTCCACAGCAGAAAGCACGGGGCCCCAAAAGGGGCATCGGTGAACACCAAAATCCACAGGGTTCACCTGTGCATTCGAGTGTACCGTCACTGCGCAAGGTTTCTGATATCGTGAGTGTTACTCATTAAAGTAAAGAAGTAGCAAAGTGGTTTAACTTTTCACTGCTCATTATTATCTGAACTTCATCATTATATTTTCCCTAAAAGTTGCATATTTCCCTAAATTGGCATACATTAATCTGCCTGGCACTGGAGCATTAAGTTGATAGTCTGTTTTGGGATCTCACTTATCATGGTATCGTATATGAATTCACAATTGCTTGTGACAGGCTGCGCATGATAATACCAAAATATGTTTTCTCTATATTCATGCTGTTTAAAAAGTTCAATTTATTGTATCATATTAAAATACATGACCCTAACCTTAATCATAGGCAAATTCCAAAAAACATACGTGTGTATATATATATATATATATATATATATATATATATATATATATATATATTTGTTTTTCAGTGACGCCCATTTCAAATCTGCAAAGAGTCAGAAGAAAAATGCAAATAACTATAAAAAATAGATCATGGAAACCAATTGGAAAGTTGCTTATTCTACAGTATAACATACTAAAAGTTACTTTAAAGTAAACCTTTAAGGTATGCCAGACCAGCCCTTTCAGCTATAAGATCATTATACCTATTTGATATGAAAAATCCATGTGTAAGGGTAAAACTGGAGTAATATAAAACCATAATAAATGACAGTAATATATATCAAATACAGGCTGTGCATGGCCTTGTGTTTAGGCCCATACAGCATCACTTAAGTGTAGGGGCACACTGGGCGATTCGGGGAGATTTAGTCGCCTGTCGATTAATGAAATATGACACATAACAATTCTAATTACAAATATAAGTAAGAAATACAGAGTCTGCAGCTATTAGCTTAAGAAGGTCAGCTGTTCGACCAAGGTCATGGGATTTACAAATGTTATATAAATGCAAAAGAAATATTGTTTGCACAAATAATATACAGTATAATTTATTACATTCCCACACTTAGGGTAGGAGCACACTGAGCGATTCGGGGAGATTTAGTTGCCTGTCGATTATTCGCCTCGTCTTTGCGGCGACCAATCTCCCCAAACGCCTGCTTTTTCATTTCAGCCAGAGTGAGTGAGGGAAGGCATTCGGGGAGATTGGTCGCCGCAAAGACAAGGTGATCAGTCTCCAGACGACTTAAATCTCCCTGAATCGCCCAGTTTGCCCTTACCCTAAGTGTGGGAATGTAATAAATAATACTGTATATCCTTTGTGCAAACAATATTTATTTTGCATTTATATAACATTTGTAAATCCCATGGTCTTGGTCCAAAAGCTGACCTTCTTAAGCTATGGTAATACACTAGCTGCAGACTCTGTATTTCTTACTTATATTTGTACTTAGAATTGTTATGTGTCATATTTCATCTATATATTGGCTCAGAATAAGTATCATCCACTGTCTGCTTTCCAAAACATAATGCATCATAGAAACAATTGGCCATATGAATAAAAGTATAGATGTACTATAGAAATAATTCTAGGACCTTCCTGACTTCTGCATTTGTGTACCTATTCCATACTCTCTTGAAGCAACATAGAAAATAAACATTAATGTGTAAAAATAATAAATATGTATATCTCATTTATCAAATAATTAATATTACATTTTTTCCAACCTTGGGCTTTACCAAAAACACCATCATTCTCACAAACCTTTCCGAGGCTTTTTCTTAAAGTCCATGAAGCTTACTGTATAATGGGCAGCAATCCTGGGAATTCACAGCTGTCTTCAGCTTTGGTATCCTGAACATTTCAAGTGATGAGTTTGCAGTATGTGTCAAAACTCTGCATTGTATAGAAATAAGGGATACATTTAGAAGCATGTAAATAATAAGTGTAAATGTGAGCAGTCAGTACTTTACCAGGATTTAAATGACTGGAGATATCCAGCAGCCTGGGATGTACTACACATTCTAATTGCTGTCTTCAGTTTAAAAAACTGATAAGAGATGTTGTCAACCAACCTGTATATTTCAGTTTTCACTGGAGTGTGCTTAATTCAAATGCTGGGGGCTTTACACAAAGTGCAACATATAGCAGTTTAATTAGGAAAGACTGAACTGTATGGCCAGGTGAATGCAGGTATGTTTGGCACTAAAAGCTGCTGGAATATTCAGTACAGTGTGAGACAACTGGTTATACATCTTTGACATGGTTTTCTTCCTTGGATCTGTGGTCAATTTTAACATTTGGAAGAAAAATGCTCATGCAGCCGTACTACATTATATGTACATAATGAGTTCTGTGTGGTATTTGTTTTAAAGGACAACTAAACCCTATAAATCAATATGGCTAAAAATTCCAAATTTTATATACTGATCTTATTGCACCAGCCTAAAGTTTCAGCTTGTCAATAGCAGCACTGATCCAAGACTCGAAACTTGTCACAGGGGGTCACCATCTTGGCAAGTGTCTGCGACACATGCTCAGTGGGCTCTGAGAAGCTGTTGAGAAGCTAAGCTTAGGGGTTGTGGAAAATTACCAAGCAGAAAATGAGGTTGACCTTTAAAGGATAAGTAAACCTTTAAGATAAGTGAATGTAAAATTGATAAGGGGGCTATTCTAAGCACTTTACATGTATTATTTATTTTCTTTGTGTTCCAAGATATTAAGGGATACATGTACTGTTAATATGAACGAATTTTGTTACAACAGCGCCACCTGCTGATCATTTTCCCACCAGTCTGACCAGCAAGTAGTCAAGGAAGTTGTCAGGAGAAAGAAAGAGGCTGATGTTCTTCTGCTTATGAATACAATTAGAAACCTTTCTCACATCTTTCCTAAGCAGAAGAACATCAGCCTCATTCATATTAACAGTACATGTATCCCTTAATATCTTAGAATAAAAAGAAAATAAATAATGAATGTAAATTGCAACAGTGCTTAGAATAGCCCCCTCATCAGTTTTACATTCACTTATTTTTAAGGTTTGCTTATGCTTTAATATAAGTGGATGCTACAAGGCTGATTATTACATTCTGATCCTAGTTGCACTGGTTTCTTGCAATAATTATTACTAATCAGTCTTATATTGTGACATTTCTATTCTATGTGTACTATATATTGTGAGTTGGTCCCTAAGCTCAGTAAGTGACAGCAGCACAGAGCATGTGAAGTGAATCAGCAAAAAAGAAGATGGGGAGCTACTGGGGCATCTTTGGAGGAACAAATCTTCACTGCTAAAGGGCTTTGATTGCCTTGTGCTGATACAAAAGCCCAAAACATAATAAACAACATTTCTAGCTACTTCTTTGGTTAAGCTTTAGATCTCCTTTAGTGTTTTATGTAAAAGCTGGAACTTTTCATCCCAGTCTTAATGTTGTAGTCACCTAATTATATGAGGTCACCAAGTGACTTTAATATTGCTCTGTTGATGGTGAAAAGTGTGCCCTGAAAACATGGTGTGGAATGTCTATGTGTTTCTTTGCCCTAGGCAGGTGCAAATGTGTTGATTAAATTGAAAGTGCTGAATGGCTCACCCTGACACCATAAATACTGCTTTAAACTACTAGACACTTTTTATCTCTGTATTAACCACCGGTTTTTAAAACCTGTTGAATTCCAGAGTAGCAACATTGTCTGCAACTAAATAGATGAGTAGATATAAGCATTTGACCTGGTACCAGTGTCTATGAATTTTAACAGCTGTAAAACCCCAAATCAGTATATTAAAATATCTATGAGCAATTGTTGTAGGGCTAAAGCACTTTATCTACACAAATTTACATGATGTCAAACACAAAGCAAGCATAATACGTTTTGAATATGTTCTGATGGCTTTTTATATATGACAGTTCTGCAAATTTAAAAGTTAATGTTTCTGTTTATATATTAAAGTTGCAGTGAAGAGTTTCATGACAATAAAAAGCCATAATGTCCAAGACAGTTGTACAAGTCTCATTACAGTTGTACAAATAAATAAGCATACCTCCTAGCTGTCCTGTTTTTAGAGGGACAGCTCAACCTGCAGTCCCTCATTTGTACTGGAAAGGCCAGTTTTTCTTTGCACTGAACAGCCAGAAAAAGAAATTAAGTTTATAACTTAATTGGCTTTTAACAGAGAGCCCAGAACAGCCACAACAGAAGATACAATATATTTGTAACAATTGAAATGTATCTAGATAAGCAAATAAGTAATTGTAACAATATAAGATAACAGGTTTCTTGGAAGAAGTTAGACTCACAGCTTAAAGGTCAATTCACCTTCATTAGCAAAACAATAATAACTGGAAAAAAAAATGGACATGGTAATTAGGAGGTGTGGCCACAAAAATGGGCATGGACAAAAAAAATTCCCACGCTACGCGCTGCAACTTTTTTGTCCCTCTTTTTATTTCCAAAATGTTGGGAGGTATGTTGGGAGGTATTCCTTAGTCTCATTACCAGGGATCCTATTTGCAACAAGTGTAGTTATATGCAGTACTTTGCACCTCCGTTATGCCAAATGCTTCTCTGGTGGCCACAAATTGAATCAGGGAAGGGGTGGCGCATGGTAGGTGTAAGAACATATTGTATATTAATTTAATGAACCCTTTCTTAATATACACAATATTGAATGAACCACATAGAAATGCATGGAATTCATAACGTTTCGATTAGGTTGAACACCAAACAAAAATCGACCACATAAATTTCAGCCTAATACCAAAACAATTGAAAACCCTAATCTGAATGCTTAAATGTGAACACAATTTTATTGTAAGACAAAATCTGTTAATTCAGTTAATTCATTCCACTTACAGATTACATAAGGGGTTTCTTCTAATACCAAAGGAGGTTTCTTTCCACCATATTTTAGTGAGCAGCATAAACATACTTTGTAAAAAAAAGAAAATAAACAATTCCTTGATGTGAAAAGTGTCTTAACCCCGCTGCCTTTTGGAGTTGATTCTCCCAAAAAAGGACTGTCTGTTTTCCTCTACAAATACAAAAGTAAAGACACAATAAGAGTGAGTGGCATGCGTTTCAATTAGTATCGCAGTCTGGGACACCTCTGGGTGTCCATACAATGAACTCTCAATAAACATCCTTTATGTTAGGCATATTATATTTCTTGCCAGTGAATTTGTTGGCATCGATGAAAGTCAAACAATGGTGAAAAATAACTGTTGCTTTAGGCAACAATTAGAAGTACAATTAGAAGTACAGATTAGGTAGTTGACCATTTCCTCTGAATGGTATCCTATTATGTATCCTTTATGTGCTAGTCACTAAATGGAACCTTTATTTTATATACTTTTAGGCTACTAATTCACCTAGTGATAGGTCATAAAACCGCACTAGTGACAGTCTCTTTTTGCTAGCAAATCGTCTTCTACGCCTGTTAGTGAATTGTCTATGTCCCTGCGGATTGGATTTCTGGCGAATTTTCTCTAGCCACTTCACCCTTTAGTGAATCTGCCCCCCTGTGTCACATTTCACTCCCTAATTTGTGTGTCTGAATAAAAGTTAGGGGATGGATAGGGTGCAGAAAGGATGCACCTATGTGTCTACCCACTTCTACCCATCATGAATGACAAATGCTAACAAATGCAGGTGTAGGGATGTGTAGAATAGCCACCCCTAGTATTATTGTCAGGCAGTCCCTCCATGTTATGGACACCTAATTGGGTCCTAAAATACAGTTGGGAGGGGTACTGTTGACTCTTGTTGTTTCCTACAGTGACCAGCAGATGGCACTGTGCTAGAGTATAAAAGGCTCTGAAGCCATACTTTCAGGGTCCATCTTGTGCAGGCTCTAGCCTGTGCAGGAGGCAGAGCTCGAGTGGAACCTAGACAGGTCAGGTCTAGTAAGAATAGGATACTCACCCTTATAGATCACTCTAGGAGTGATAGTCAGTCAGTTTATTTAGCTGAGCAGTCTGAGGCTCCTACGAGGATTATAGTGGCATTAAGATCCCAGGGTACTCATTGCCCAGAAGTAGGGACTAAGTGTACAGGCCTAGGGTAGATAGATTCCCCTCAGGTTCCACTTAGGGAAAAGGCTGAAAGCTGGGTGTACCTCCTCAAAGTTGCATGTATTGTTCCTATCTCTGAGGAGAATCATACTGACCAAAGGTGTTGTGAGTACTGCCTATTCAATGTACTGTATGAACCTGCAATGTTCTGATCTATGTACACTCCACTGAGGATTGTATACTATGCCCAATAAATCTGTTATTTGGTTAAGTTATAAGAACCACTGGCGCCCAATTCTTTGCACCCTTATTATTGTTACAGTTGCACTACACCCTGCTTCCACCTCAATGCGAAGGCTCACTCCCTAAGATTTAAGGTCTCATCCGGAGCATATGTACTAGGAGTGAAGCCCATAGTAGAGCAAGGTGCACTCAATTTACTATAGCGCTACACAGGCAACACTGTATTCAAGGGGGACGACACAGGTTCCTGTGCTACAAAATGGAGAGATGTGCAGCAATTCCTTAAATCAGGAAGGCAGTGTGCAAAGTACATAAAAGAAACATATTGCGTCTATTTTGTGCACTTTGCATCACTGCCTTTCCAGTCCTAAGTGACTCCTAGGACTTTATAACAGAACACACTAATACACTTTGTCACTGTGCTGTGTTTTACCAGAACAAAATGCAATGATGTCCCTGAAAAATAAAATGTGAGAACCTTGCCTCGTAGGCAGTAGTGAGCAGCCAGTTACCAGGGGTGGCCTGTGGTCCCTTGCCTTACACATGAACCTATGGGATTCTAGCCTGATTTGGAGAGTTTATGGCCTGAGCAAATGGGAGACAGTACAGTATTGGTGGAGAAGTCAGTGCTGTGTTTGGAAGAAAAGGAAAAAATAGGAGCTTTTTATCTATATAACAACAAAGGAGTTGCTCTAACAATGCAGGGTCATGTCCATGCTATTGCTGACTGAAAAACACCTTAACCACAATGTAATTTCTTCCTCCCATTGAGTGCATGTATCACGAACTTTTAAGCAAACTGAAAAACTGCCGTTTTGCTCATCACTAATTGTTAGATCTGAAGCAGCACTTGTGGCTGGGGAAAAACAACTATTAGTTTGTATCTCAATGTTAAAACTAGGGCACCACTGCCCACAAAAGCATTTTTCCATGTCCTCTCTAAAATACAGTAGCAATGCATTGTATTGCTTCATTGTTTCTTATACTGTTTATTTAATTTCTTATGAAAGGGAAAAATCAAAGGGTCATTGTATCATGATTTTCCCTATCTGTTTAATGGATATATGAAGAGATAAAAGTTCATTTACAGTATTTTATTTATTTTTTTTAAACAAAGAAATGGCTGGCTCTGCTTACTCTTTTAGCTTTGACTAGGCAGTCAGTGTCCCCCTGGGTGGCCACAAGCTTCTTATCAAACTACCACAATCCTCATATCTCATTACTAGAAGCTAGAAGTTGCCATGGCCTATCATTCTAAGGGCATGTCCTCAGCAGAAAGGCAGTATAAATAGTAAACACATAGAAAAATTCATTTCTGCATGGTTTATGCAAGCACACCATTTGTTTTTCCATTTAGCTATTATTATTATTATTATTATTATTATTAACATGTATTGATATAGCGCCAACATATTGCGTAGCTAGTGCAGTTCTGCAGAATAACATGATGTTTTGTGATGTTTAATTTGTGTTATATATGTCCCATCTGACTTAGTTTGTCTAGTGGAAGCTTTTACAAATACTGTATATTTTTCACTGGCACAAGTAAAAGTGGCCATACTTGCAGGGATCCTCTCATAAGGCGAGATGCTGATGTGGTCCTTGATCCGACTGGGTTTTTATATGTGCCTGATCGACAACTACACGATTTTCGGCTAGATATCAATTGGGGAAGCCCATCAGAGGGCCCCATACACTGCCCAATAAGCTACTCATGTATGGCCACCTTACGTCTTTTATACTAATAAAGTTATATTTTAGAAGTCAGTACAACACTTTCAGTTTTCCTTCTAGGTTATGCCGCCTTGTAGCCAGGGGACTAACTTATAATAAAGTTTGCATTGATATCTGCAGTAGAAAGGCTGTTGAAAGGTTACATATTTGTTTTGTTTATCTACTACAGTTTTCAAGGACAGGGAGAGAGAAATGGAGATGGTCCCATTTTCAGAGAGGGGAATTCCAGCAAGCATCTGTTGCCAAACTCTAACAGCTTGTCTCTGGCAACAAGACCCTCGCTCTGCTCCCTGCACAGCTGTGCCCTGCTCAGTAGCGAATGTTTGCCAGCTCAGCAGTGTCACAGTGTAGAGCAGGGGAATTCCAACATACACAGCTCTGCCAGCTTCCTAGAGTCTCACTAGCACACTCACTATTAGTCCACTCATTGGTCACAAACTGAACGTAAGATGTTTTCTATATACAGGTATGGGACCTGTTATGCAGAATGCTTGACACCTGGGGTTTTCTCATAACATATCTTGCTGTAATTTGGATCTTCATACCTTAAGTCAACTAGCAAATCATTTAAACATCAAATAAGCCCAATAGGCTGGTTTTGCTTCCAATAAGTATTAATTATGACCTAGTTTGGATCAAGTACAGAGAAAAAGGATATCATTTTTAAAAATTTGGATTTTTTGATTATAATGGAGTATATGGGAGATGGCCTTGTTGTTATTTAGAGCTTTCTGGATAATGGGGTTCTGGATGACAAATCATATACCTATACCTGTATAGCGTTGTTTAATTTCTGTTCTTATAAAGAATCAGCGCACTCAATTTAAGCTTGGACATTGAATATATTCTTTACATAATGCATGTATGAATCAGTCTTTATTAACAGGTTTGGACACACTCCCAAAAAAAAAGTTTGCTCACGCATGCACAATCGCGGGGAGAAGAAGCTACATGCACTCATTCGAAATCGCAGCAGACCGCGGCGGGGAGGGGGGCCCGGAGACAGCAGCCTTGGTGGGCCTCGGCCCCTTCAGTCCGACCCTGTTTTTTGTCTGAAATTCAAAGGTTTTGATACTTTTGTAGGATTTATAAGCATAAAGGATACAAGGATTTCTTGTTGAGGTTGATGACATAAGGATCCGAACTAGGGGAAGATGGCAGAAGAATGACATGCCTGGTGCCCCTTTACTCTTGGTGTCCTAGGCATGTGCCTCTTCCACCTACCCCTAGTCAGGGTCAGACTGGGGGGGTCCCCTGCCGCCAAGTAGCTGAGCTGCCATCCCTCTTCCACACATTCACACCTTGTATTTTCCGTGACGTGCGCCAAGAAGATAAACCCAGGGAACAGTACTTTACAGGAACCCCCTCTGGGTCCCCTGCTGTCAGGTTTTCCAATCGAGCCGCCACCCCCCCGCACTGCACACATGCACACACGTGCAGGGAACAGGACTGGGCCTGGCAGAGCCCACAAGAGCAGGGTGCCCGGGTTTTTTCCTGGTGCCTACCGGCCCAGTCCGACCCTGCCCCTAGTTCTGGCCCTGGATCCACCATTTATCAAAGCTTGAAACTGGAGCTAACCACAGAAAAACTCACTCACTTTCTACTCTTTCTTACGGGGTTTTGGAAGTTTATTAATCGGTGAACTCTAACTTTCACCCATTGATAAATACTCGTCTAAAAATCCCAATAGGGTGTTGCACTGGATCATTGTGGCTTCCCCCTCTTTGTTTCACAAGTTCCTGAGAGAGAACCTGCATAGAAGGTACATTTGTGAAACGTTTGTCATTGATGAAAGAGTGTAGTGAAATGTGTGGCTCCCTGTCTAGAGTGTCTTGTGTGTTTAGAGTTCAAGCATTAGGGTCATTATGCCTTTTGCATAGCCTCAGGCATCTTCAGCTAAAGGGAGAGGTCACTCAAGCAACACACTATCCGAAGTAGTATTCAAACCGCCTTAAGACTAGAATCCAAAAGCACAATCAAGTGTCACACCTAAGTCACAAAATGCACAGAATCTAGTATTAATTTGTCAGCATGAGCATTTCACAGCAAACGTTCGCTAACTTTAGTTTCTGCCTAGTGAAACTTCATTAGTACACTTACACTTAGGGCCTGTACATATACAGTATATGTGTTTATTAGAGATGTTGGTGCAAATACTTGGTGTCCACTTATTAATAAAATTATAAATGTTCAAGGAACCAAAATAAAGACAAAAGAGATCCTAGACATGAGCCCAACCTAAAACCAATGTGGCATGCCCATGCTCAAATGAAAAAAAAAAAATATATAACAATAATATTAACTATTAAAACAGTTACATACAATCTGCTTTAAAATATGAAAAAACGCCAGTGTTGACATAAGATTGAGTAGGATGTAGCTTCACCTTATCAGTTCGCCAGGTCTCAGCTGGCGAAGGAAACTGTGGCTAAAGGGGTAACGTTATGGAAAATTCGCACTTTAGTGAAATTGCGGAGTAATAATTTTTGCCAGAACAAAAATTCACCTGGCCAAAGAGCGCAAAAATTCCTCTACGCCTATTAGTAAATTGGCAATCTCCCTGTGGATTGGATTTCTGGTGAATCTTCGCTAGCGATGGCAACTTCACCCTTCATTTGTCCCTTGGAATCTTGCATGTTATTTTAGTTGGACAGGGCATAAACCTTGTTTTACTGTCACAGCATAACTACAAAAGTAATAAAGAAAAATTCTGCATCAAATCAGTTGCACTGGAAACCAGTCACTGTATATTGGAATGTGTGTCCTAATGAACACTAAACACCAAATAGTGTTCTGCAAGTCTTTTATTTAGTGACTAGTTTTCTGTTATTTTATCCTGTGATAATGTTTTTAATTTTACAGTGATTTTAAAAAAGTTATTTTTTTTACTTTCCATATAAACCTGAATAACTGGGGGGCTTCATATGTACAGAAAATCAGCGGAGTGTATACCCATAGCATAATTCCATTCATAGATTTCTATATAAAGTATAAATGACACTTGCAAAATGTCAGCACAGAAGAGCTTATCATGTAAAACACTTACTTCAACTAATGTCTCAGATGTTTCATAGAATGATATGGTTTTGGAGTTCAGTACATTCAGGTAGCTCTTTGCATCTGTGCTATTTTCCAGTATTTTCTAGTTCAATGTTTCTGAAACTAAGAAGGTTTTCTGCTAAATCTGAGGATGTTTTAATGGATTCCCTGATCCCCATTTATCCCCATATGCTTACGTCCTGTTTTTAGCCACATACTGTATAACCACAATATGGCTATAAATGCTGTATTTTAGATATTAAGCTTACTTAACCAACCCGAGAGCTGCAACAGCCTTATACAAGTAATGCTCTATGCATTCAAAGTTGACCACAGTAGCTGTCTATCTTGGAACATTTTAGCGTTTGAGTGTCAGTGGCACTGCACATGCTCAGTGTGCTCTGGGATACTGATCATTGGAAATCCACAAAACATTAGCAGAAACTTAGGTTAAAGCTGTCATAAAAACTGACACTACATGGCTGATTATAAAAGGGGCATCAGTCACCTACACATAAAAGACTATATACCGTATATACTCGAGTATAAGCCGAGTTTTTCAGCACCCAAAATATGCTGAAAAGGTCTACCTCGGCTTATACTCAAGTCAATGGGCTTCCCCCCTATAGTTAGCTGCCTGCTGCCAGTACCTTTGTGCCTTTGGTTGGAGTCGAGGCTGCTGAGGACCCTGCTATGCATTCCCGCTAGCGACTGGCTGCACTGCGCCTGCATGAAAAATTCTACGTTGACGGCAGGAAGCAGCAAACGTAATGCTGTCTTCGCATGCGCATGCGCATTCTATTACGCGAGGCTATTACGAAGGAGCGCAATCTGGACTGCTACTTTCCGTGTCTGCACCCCCTCAGGACCCCACCACGGGGGCTCCAGGTCCTAAAGGGCCCCCACCATTGCTGCTGGCCAGTACCTGCCTGGAGCTGAGCAGATCCAGGAGCTACAAATCTGCTCCTGACTCCTAGCGCCGGTAACTGTGACTTACAACTGTCCCCAGTTTGCATGTACTTGCGCTGGTTGCCTCTTTCTCTTGTCCCACTCGGGTGGTGCGGGGCTTGGGGTGACAGAAAAGGGAGCAGGCTGGAGCACTGCTGGAAAAGTGGGGAGCCAGCAGCTGTGTGTTAAGGAGCACTAAAGGGGAAGCACTGACCCTGTGCACCTACTGTAGGTTCACCTGTCACACACCCGTACAGTGTGCCCGCTCACACTCCCGTCCATAGGAGGCTGGCGCTCTCACTTGCACAGGCGGTCCAAAGCCCAGTCCATAGCAGCAGCAGCACCCTCACGTATACCAGAGCCCATATGGGATAGTGAAGGAGAGGGAGGAAGCCAACAGAAAACCAGGAAACGCTAGCGTGGCTAGTATGGTGCAGGAGCGTGTGTTCTGCTGAAGATGTCCTAAAATGCATTTCTCACCCTTAGGCTTATACTCGAGTCAATAAGTTTTACAAGTTTTTGTAGGTAAAATTAGGTACCTCGGCTTATACTCGAGTATATACGGTAATAAAAATATTGTTTCAACTTAAACTTGAAACTCAAATTATTTTGTTTATTAAAACAACTGTACCATAAATGTATTTAAAAATGTTAGCTGTCATATATTGGCTTCTCCACCTCTATGCCCCAGGCATACCAATTACTTCCAATTTACTACTGCAGAGTTACTGGGTGGCTCTTCAGATTCATAAATCATCAATGCTAAAGGGACATGTTGGCCCTGGTCTTGTACAGAAACATTCAAAACATTCTGTGTTGTATTAATTGGTTCGTTCTTTGTTACGCTTTAGTTGTCTTTCAAGCCAGTTAATGGTGCAGCTGGAACAAGCTTTGTAGCTCAGCGGTCAGTGAAGCTCCTGTTTAGGTGTCATACTTAAGTGCAAGCTCCTTACAGGTCACTGAAAATTTTAAACGGACAGCATATCAGGGCCACAAAGACTTGCTTCTTACAATGCTAGGCAGGTGATGAATATATGTATGAGAATATGTGTTTGAGAAATTCTGTAAGGTATAGCAGGTCAGGGACTAATAAACAATTATCTCTGTAAAGTGATATGTAATATGTAGTGCTGTACAAATTAAAAAAATTCAGATTACAAGTCACTGAGACATTATTCCTATGGCATAATATCTGCGTCACATGGTTTAAGGTAATATATTCTCCCAAATTTCTGGGGTGAGGAAAAGCAAATCTTTTCATGATATGAGTGTGATGCAACTTTTACAAAAAAAAGTTTTACATCTATATATCTTTAAAGCTTTGTGGCTGTTATATAGCATAGTCTTCACACCAGAACGAAACTTCTCTTACCAGAACATCAGTATTAAACATCTTTATCGATACCTTGGCCTATGGGGCCGATTCACTTAGCTAAAGTGAAGGGTTCGAATGAAAAATACTTCGAATTTCGAAGTATTTTTTGGGTACTTCGACCATCGAATGGGTTACTTCGACCTTCGACTACGACCTTCGACTTCGATTCGAACGATTCGAAGTAAAAATCGTTCGACTATTCGACCATTCGATAGTCGAAGTACTTGCCCTTTAAAAAAACTTCGACCCCCTACTTCGGCAGCTAAAAGCTACCGAAGTCAATGTTAGCCTATGGGGAAGGTCCCCATAGGCTTGCTAACCTTTTTTTGATCGAAGGATTTTCCTTCGATCGTTTGAATAAAATCCTTCGAATCGTTCGATTCGAAGGATTTAATCGTTCGATCGAACGAAAAATCCTTCGATCATTCGATCGCAGGATTTGGGCTAAATCCTTCGACTTCGGTATTCGAAGTCGAAGGATTTCAATTCGAGGGTCGAATTTCGAAGTATTTTTAACTTCGAAATTCGACCCTAAGTGAATCTGCCCCTATGTGTCTGTAAATACTGATATGTGAGGACTTAGGGGTATATTTATCAAAGAGTGAAGTTAATAGTGAAGTTCCGCCACTAGAGTGAAATTCCGCCACTCCCCATTCATTTCTATGGGGTTTTTAAAGGCGTATTTATCAAAGGGTGAACTTTCACTTTCACCCATTGATAAATACGCCTTTCAAAAATCCCATAGAAATGAATTGAGAGCTGCAGAATTTCACTCTAGTGGCGGAACTTCACTCTTTGATAAATTTACCCCATGGTATTTTCAGCGATTATTAATATTACTTACTAGCCTGGCAACCAATAAAATGTCTTAATTTGCCTATAGACCAGTTATATCTTTGGCAGAGAACTGTCTCTTGTGTTTTGTTTGGCTGAATCTTTATGTCTAGCAGAATAGCTCCTGTCGATTTAATCTCTCCAGTTTAAAAGCGTCATGGACTAACCTTCACTCAACACTTTAAATGGGGTTATCCTCCTCACTCACAAGTCAAATGATCTCAAAGATTTGCTTCTTCTGTAATGACTGCAATTTTTCCTAAATTAAGTGACTTCAGTAACTAGGAAATATACGACAAATACCAGAGTGTAAAACAGAAATAAAGCTATGACAGTGTGTTCTTTTAATTTCTGTATTTTATTTGTGTGAACAGTAATACTTAATGAACTATAAATAAAGTTGATCACAAGCTGATCATGCAAGCAATGGGGGCTTTGGTATTAGAGGTCATAACAATTCACTGTATATTTGGCATAAACACATATATATTCATTTGTTTATCTTTGGAAAGTTTCTGATTTTAGACATCACTCCAGTCTGTTTGGACTTCATATGACAGTCCAATATCAGGTTACTAAGTCCTTTGGGTATAGATTTATAAGTCACACAAGCATTTTATGATTATTCTAGGATTGTGGATTCATCGTCACGTTTCTCCTGTAAGGAGAGATTTTATCGTACAGCCATGTCACAGACTTCGCAAGACTGTGAAAGAAGCTCTGATGTTTTTGACCGCCTGTGGGAATTTTTAGGGTAAGTTTGGAAAAAAATTGTTCAAAAAAACCCTACAGAACTGTTATAGAATTCAAAAAATCTGTTTCTGAATGTTCCCTTCACTTCACCTGAATTTGAGCTATAATAATTAATTAAAAAACGTTTTTCTCTGTTTCCTTAAATAGGTTACTGCCCATTATGACATAACTGGCAGCTCTTTGCAAGTAGACTAGCAGGTAGGGGGGAAATAATCTGTATTTTACAAAACACATATTAACTTTAAATGTGGCCATAACAGTCCTTTAGACGGGTCTCCCCAATCAATATCAGGCCAAGATACTGATCAGGGATGTTTTTTCTAGTGATCGAGAACCGCATCAGCTAGTTGCCAAATGATTGGATTAACCCAATATTGCCCTGACGTTGGTGGGCATATGGCGGAAAGATCCGCTTATTTGGCGACCTCGCCAAATGAGCGGATCTTATTGTGTATGGCCACCGTAAGGGACCCATTTACTAACAATCAAATTTTTTTTAACAAATCTCAAAAAATTTTGTGGCTTTTCTATATTTCTAAAAAAGCTCTCAAAATTTGAGATTTATTAAGTATAAAATCCATTAGACCAAACTTCGCCAAGTAAAAGTTGTGCAGGTGCTAAAGAAGTCAGTGTGAACTAACTGAACCGCTTTAAATCAAGTCAGACTTTTAGAGGTTGTCAGATTTTATATTCACTAGAAATTGTCTAAAAAAAATCACATTTTTAGAGATTTTCAAGGTACTCTTATTTTTTAGCGCATCATTCAGAGCTTTGTTCCATTCATACTTTTATAATCGGGACTTTTAATAGATTTAATAACGATCGTGGTTATAGAGTTTGTGAGTTTAGTCGTGATTTCAAAAACCTCTAGAACCACTAAAATCTGACCTTCAATAAATAATCCTCCAAGTAAAAATTTCACATTCACATGTTTATTTATTTATTTATTTTACATATAAGGCTTCTGTAGATGGGTGAACACAGAGAATATTACCTCTCAGATGCTAAATCAGGACAAACCACTACATTCTTGATCCTTTTATCCTTCTCAAAGGTAGAATGCATTGATTTCAGCATATTCTCAATGTTTTAAGGAAAGGCAGCTTTACATAGTATTTCTATATCATTCTAATAATATCAGCTTGTGAGACAAACCTTTGTTTCCAGTAAAATTAATTCATACAGATTTCAAGATAGTTTTTGCTTTCATTGTTCTATCTATAGTTGGCACAAACAAAACAATCATTGATTGGTTGCTAGGGGTTAGTGCACAGATGTTGATTTGTCCAGTGCTGATGAATACTCAAATATATATGTTTTCAAATACAGAAGCAACAATTAAAATAAAATATATTTAACAGTGACATGTCCTGGGCATTTCAGTATCTTACCAGTGCTTTATCTGATTTTATCTGATTAAGCAGTAATTATCTGATTAAGCAACATAAGAATATGTAGGATCAAATTAACAAATAAGTGTAAAGATTTATTTCTCAATGCCTTCACACCATACATCCAATCCACCTACAGCCAAGTTAAGCTTATCCCCCCCAAGTAGGTCCTATAAAAGCTTTTCTGCTCTGTATTCTTAACCAGTATGATCCCAGGCTGTGATCTACCTATTGTACATTCCTGTCGTGATCCTGAGTTTCTGGTCCCGAGTTCTTAATCCTGATCCTGAGTAAGATCTTAAATAGTGAGTTCCTGCACTTGAATTGGTTAAGCACAAACAAGTAATTAAAGTGATTGAAACATTATTCTAATAATTCACCTCTATTTTGTCACAGAGGTTTAAATGACTCTTTACTATTGTTAGCTCAGAATGTCATATCTTGAATAATTCTGTCTGATATATTTGGCTAGCTGAGAGCATCAGAAAACATTTAAGTGGTCTGATCTGAACTTAAATCATAAATGAATATTAAAAAAATAATAAACCTATGTGACATGCTCTGTTTTCCAGTGTGCTCTAGGCCTTGTGCCTTGAGTTGATTTGGAGGCTAGGATAGAACACAACAACTGTAAGGGTCAGTATTATAGTGATCCAGTGAAGCACCTTGTTGATGTACAGTAAAAGTACTGACCTCAGCTTACCTCTGGTATTAGTGACTTGAAAACGATGTTGCTGTGGGACCCACTAACCTCTAGTTACTTCACTGAGGAAAGCAGGGGCAGACAGCGAGATGAAAGTTCAAGTTCTGCTTTACTATGCTCCTCTCCTCTACCGTCCTAAAAAAGTATCTTGAAGTGACACATCACCAGAAACATGCAAGAAACACAGTTGTAGTTACATATGATTTTAAAGATGAATTGGCATTTCTAATCATTGATAATTGCTTTTACCACTTGTATACCCTTTAGATTTGTTTTTGGGGCATATGTTATGTGTTATACCAGGTTATTGCAATTAATATGGTCTTTGCTTTAATGCACTGAATACATCATTCCCATTGGACATTTCCGTAAATGGATCAATGTTAATATTTCTGTTAGTATTTGGGCTTGTTTAGAACATTGATTTAATGCCAAATGCATAAGGGGTGACTGCTATGAATCATATCTGACACATTGGGGCATTACAGTACGAATTACATCAATTGAATTTAATTGATGTTGTATGGATTTTTCAGTATGCAATTCACCTGGGCCTATTAGACCATGCTGCAACTTTCCCCCAACAATCCAAATAAGAGTAGCGGTCAGAATACTGAATTAAGCAATCAGATCTGACTGATATTAAGGTGCCCATACACTGAGAGATCCGTTCGTTTGGCAATGTCGCCAAACATTGCCAAACATTGCAATATCGGGCTGATCCGATCGTGGGCCCTAGGGCCCAACGATCGGATCCTAACGATGCCTAAACGGGCGGTCGGATCGCGGGACCACATCAACGAATAGATGCGGCTGCGATCCGACGGGATTTTTTGTCCCATCCGATCGAGATCTGGCCGACTTTCGGCCAGATCTCGATCGGTGAAGCCCGTCGGGGGGCCCCATACACGGGCCAATAAGCTGCTGACACGGTCTGTCTGCAGCTTTTATCGGCCCGTGTATGGCCACCTAGTTTGTTCCATGTCTTGGGCTCAGTGGGTTAATCAAGAGACAGACCAATGGCTCTTTCTGTAAATTAACTTTGGTATTGACTCGTACCACAAAAGTCTAATTTCTCTACATAGGACCAATCTTGTTTATTGCAAATAAAGTTTATTGCTTTATTAAAAAAAACAAAAACATATTGGGGCAAATTCACTATGCGCCGAAGCGCCTAACGCTAGCGTCAATTCGCTAGCGTTGGTCATTTCCGTTACTTCGCAAATTCACTAATGAACACTGGTGTAAATTCGCTAGTGTTACTTCGCACCCTTACGCCTGGCGAATTTGCGCAACGGACGTAACTACGCAAATCCACTAATGCGCGCATTTTACTGAACGCTACCTTTTACGCTAGACTTCCTTCGCCACCTCAGACCAGGCAAAGCGCAATAGAGTCGATAGGGATTGCTTCAAAAAAAGTTACAATTTTTTCTAAGTCCCAAAAAACGCTGGCGTTTTTTCTATATTATGGGTGACAGTGGGCACATGTGTAGGGCAAAAAAAAAAATGTATTTGATGTTTTGAAGGTTTCCCAGGCATTTGTAGTGATTGTACGTATTCCTCCATTGAAATTTGGCGCCGTATGCAAATTAACCATCGCTAGCATAACTTCGCTTCGCTTAGCGAATCAACGCTAGCGCAACTTCACAACCTTACACTACCCCTAAGCGCAACTTCGGATTTTAGTGAATTTGCGGATCGCTGGCGAAACTACGCCTGGCGAAGTGCGGCGAAGTTACGCCTGCCGCAACTACGAATCTTTGTGAATTTGCCCCATTGTGTTATATTATGTGAATTTCAGCCTGCAGTGGAGATCCAACTTTATTTATTTATTTATTCCTTCCTTTTTTTCTCTCATTCCATTCCTCTCACTTCCTGTTCCTGCTATCTTACCCAGCCTGCATTTCTGCTTAACGGTAACTTAAACATGCAGATATTACAAATTGGTTGTTTTTTCTCTGTGCTTTTTTAGTCACTCTCTAATTTGTCTCTTTCTGTTCTACTGCTTTACTCCTTTCAATATCACCTCACAACAGACATAAGCAGCTACATTTCTGGCACAGGTAGGGTTGGACTGGAGCGTTGGGGGCCCACCGGGTTCCAAACTTCTGGGGCCCCCACACTCATGCGAGAACGCCGGCAGTTGAGGGGAGCGGTGTTGGGACGTTGGAGGCCCACTGGGTTTTTTTCTGGTGTCCCCCGGCTCAGTCTGACCCTGGGCACAGGAAGCCATCCCCTCCACTTCCCAGACTTTGTTTTTTAAACAGAAGAAAAAAATACTTTTAGGGGGAAATCCACAAAAATGTCAATAAGGAAAAATTTAGTAAAAATGATAATAATAATAATAATGTTGGTGACTTTTTCACAGAACCATTTTTCCTTCAATTTTCAGGCTCTACTGGCAATTTTCAAAAAATGTTGTTTAAAAAGTGTGTCGCTTTTTTTGTGTCGTACCCATGAAATATGGCATAATATGACATAATGAAAATGACAATAGGTTAATTTGATTTACGTCTGTATAGAGAGTTTTGTGGCACACGACCAAAATGTTCACTTTGCAATGACGACAATGGTTTTACCGTGCATAGTTGGCAGCATTACGACAAATCCGTAAAACTATACGGTGCCTCCTGTGAATTTGGAATGTTTATGATATTTTAAAAATATTATAAAAATATTTTGCATCAGCTCTTTTCTGATACTGACACGTTCCTAGGAACGGTGCCCGTGTTCGGCATGTGGTAGAGAAATTATTGGGTGGGGCTGGGCATGACCAAGCTGTTTTAGTACATATTGGTACTAAAAACAAAATTAATGGTAGATGGAAGACCTTAAAGAGTAAGTTCAGGGATCTAGGCTCTAAGATTAAGGGATGGTCTTCCAATTACTTTTTCTGAAATTTTGCCTGTGCCACGTTTAGGGAGCTAAATTCTTGGCTCAAGTCTTGGCGTAGAAAGGAAGGGTCTGGGTTCCTAGAGCACTTGGCTGATTTTTCCTTGGGGTACAACCTATTTAGTTGTGAAGGCTTGCACCTCAATGGAAGTGGGTCCAGTGTGCTGGGGGAAAGAATGGCTGGAGGAGTAAATAAACTAGGCAAGAAGAATGAATGGCTGGAGGAGTGAATAAACTAGGCAAGAAGAATGAATGGCTGGAGGAGTGAATAAACTAGGCAAGGGAGGGTGAGCTAAAGAATTATAGGGAAGCTAGGGTAGATGGGCCAGTGGGATTAGGAAGTGGTCATGGGGCAGGAGTTAGGGGGCATACCGTTTACCAGCTATGGAGGTCCCTCTTTTACAAGGAAAACAGGTTAATACTAAATTAAGATATAATTCTCCATTAAGTAATGTAATCTCTACTGTATACTGGCAAATGCACAGAGTTTGTCAGGTGAAATGGAAGAGCAACAGGTATTTGCATGCTCTAAAAATTATGATATACTTGGTATCACTGAGACCTGGTGGGATGAAACATGTGACTGGGCTGTGAATTTAGATGGTTACACCCTTTTTAGGAGGGACAGAGGGATTAAAAAGGGTGGAGGAGTCTCATTGTATGAAAAGCCTGAATTAAAGCCATGCACTAATGAAATATCTGTTGATGGCACTGGGGAGGGGTGGAATTCCTATGGGTTAAGATTTCAACTAGGCAAAATGTTACAAATAAAATAAAAGTGACGAGAATGAAGCCCAGATGCTTTTACAAATAGACTTCAATAGGGGTTGCTAAGTTATAAAAAGATAGTAGTTTTGTAAATTTGCTGAATTTTTTTATTTTCAGCTCGTTTAAGAGCCAATTAGAAATCAGTCTCTTTTGGAACTTGTAATGACTAATATGAATGTATCTCTACCATTTGTGTGGGTGAGCATTTAGGGAATATTGATCATTTCCTTTGAGATTATGTTGCAGAAACAACACAAAATTTTAAATGTGCAAACTTTGACAGTATAAGGGCATCTCTGCAACATATGGGAAAATGAGACAAATGGGAAATATTTTCACAATGTTAAACACAGAACAAAAATTGGACGTTTTTAAAATGCTGCTTAATAAATATACATGGCAGTATATTACGCTTGTAAGCAAGGAACATTATTACAAAACATAACTGTTGTGATTCAATAAAAGTGTAGGGGGCCGATTCACGAAGGGTCGAATTTCGAAGTTAAAATTACTTCGAAATTCGACCCTCGAATTGAAATCCTTCGACTTCGAATATCGAAGTCGAAGGATTTAGCGCTAATCCTGCGATCGAACGATCGAAGGATTTTTCGTTCGATCGAACGATTAAATCCTTCGAATCGAACGATTCGAAGGATTTTAATCAAACGATCGAAGGAAAATCCTTCGATCAAAAAAAGGTTAGCAAGCCTATGGGGACCTTCCCCATAGGCTAACATTGACTTCGGTAGGTTTTATCTGCCGAAGTAGGGGGTCGAAGTTTTTTTTAAAGGGCAAGTACTTCGACTATCGAATGGTCGAATAGTCGAACGATTTTTACTTCGAATCGTTCGATTTCGTTCGACTTCGATCGAATTCGAACGAATTTAACCAATTCGATGGTCGAAGTACCCAAAAAAAACTTCGAAATTCGAATTTTTTTACATTCGAACCCTTCACTCGAGCTGAGTGAATCGGCCCCTTGGTGTTGAGGTGGGTAAGAAAATACGTGATTTTAAGGCTTTCAAGTTTGCTGGGATAGCCAAAACATTTATGAGGTACAAGGAAAAGAAGAAGCTAAATCGACATTGAAACAGGTATTGCAGCAAGCATTTAAAAATTTCTCTTTAAAAATTTGACTTTGACCATTCGCTATCTATAACCTGCCAAATTGCTGTTTTAGCCTATGGGGGATCTCCTGGAACCTATTTGGAGTCAATTGGTGGACTTTGAAAAATCAAAGTTTTTTTTGGGAAAAACTTTGAATTGAATTTGATCGAATGTGCTATTCCTTCGATTCATACGATGATAATTCGGACCTATTTGATTGAAAACTGACCTATTAGACCAAAAAAAACTTTGACTTAATTTCGGTTGGTCTTTTTGAATTCGAATTTCGAAGTTTTTTTCAATTCGAAATTCAACCCTTGATAAATATGCCCCTAAATATCAGAGGGTGGTCAGCTGGTTGATAAAAACAGAAAAAAAGCAGAGATTCTGAACTCATATTTTTAGTCTTTCTACACAAATGAGGAACCAGTTAATGAAGGTTTCCTTCTTAATAGTCTCAATCCTAGTAATACAATTTATGTTGCATTGTTCACGCATGAGGAAATTGAAAGGAGTCTAGAACATGTTAAGATTAACCATGGTTTTCCAGATGGTATTCATCCCAGGGTACTTAGCGAGCTTAGCTCTGTGATTGCCAAATTCCTGTTCTCAGCCTCAAAACTATAGGCCGTTAATCTGACATCAGTGGTAGGAAAGCTTTTTGAAGGGATATTAAGGGATAGGATACTGGACTTTATTGCAATTCATAATAAAGGAGTGTTGTTCTGGAACATAGTATTTGTACCTGGACAGAGAACTGGAAATATAGATTGCAAAGAGTGATGGTAAATGCAAGGTTATGCACTTTGGTAAAAATAATTTAAATGCAAGTTACACTTAATGGAAGTATGTTGCAAGTTTCCTTAAAGGGATACTGTCATGGGAAAAAAAGATTTTTCAAAATGAATCAGTTAATAGTGCTGCTCCAGCAGAATTCTGCACTGAAATCCATTTCTCAAAGGAGCAAACAGATTTTTTTATATTCAATTTGGAAATCTGACATGGGGCTAGACATATTGTCAATTTCCCAGCTGCCCCAAGTCATGTGACTTGTGCTCTGATAAACTTCAATCACTCTTTACTGCTGTACTGCAAGTTAGAGTGATATCACCCCCTCCCTTTTTCCCCCAGCAGCCAAACAAAAGAACAATGGGAAGGTAACCAGATATCAGCTCCCTAACACAAGATAACAGCTGCCTGGTAGATCTAAGAACAGCACTCAATAGTAAAAACCCATGTCCCACTGAGACACATTCAGTTACATTGAGAAGCAAAAACAGCAGCCTGCCAGAAAGTATTTCTCTCCTAAAGTGCAGGCACAAGTCACATGACTGGGGGGAGCTGGGAAATTGACAAAATGTCTAGCCCCATGTCAGATTTCAAAATTGAATATAACAAAATCGGTTTGCTCTTTTGAGAAATGGATTTCAGTGCAGAATTCTGCTGGAGTAGCAGTATTAACTGATGCGTTTTAAAAAAAAACATGTTTTCCGATGACAGGATCCCTTTAACTGAAAAGGATCTAGGATTTTTGTGGCTATCAAGTTGTCTAATTCTGGGCAGTGCAATTCTGTGGCCACTAAATCAAATACTATCTTGCATAAAAGTACATTAGAGGACATTATAGACAAATAGCAGGGAACCTTTTCACCCATAAAGAGGATCACCGTACCAGAGGCCACGAACTTTCATTTGAAGCAACATCCCCTAGGCCTGCTGATTTTCGTAGCCCCCATCCTCTTCCTTTTGAGACCAAAACAATGGGGATTGGTGCAATGGAAATCTAAAAAACTATTTTATCTCCTGTGCATCCCCAGTGTTTCCAAACCAATGTGGGTGTGGTTGGGAAGCACGCCGCCCCCTAAAATCCTGCTGCCCTAGGCCCGGGCCTTTGTGGCCTTTCCACAAATCCGGGCCTGATCACATGCATTGCATTGTGGGTTATGTAGTTCCTGCATGCTGTCTGTAAGCTGTGGAGAAGTTGTTACAATTTGTAACATCAGTGTTTAGTCCCTCCTTGCAATGATGCAGAAAGAGAAGAACTGTTAAACAGCTGGATTTCAGCATAGAAAATGGCATTTATTCATACTTTTTGAAGAAACAGGTAACTGTGATGGATATATTAGGAGTTACTGTGTTATGTGTGCCACTTTATCATATTTCGGTTTGGAAGACGGAGTTCCCCTTTAATACTAATAGTTGTGTGGGAGTTAGAGATGATTACAAAATGTACTCTCAATCTGTTATTATAATATATAATTCTATTCTATTCCCATGGCACAGAACACAAATGATACATTATTTATAATTTTAAGAACCATGTAAAATATGTATTATATAAAATACGCATTATTGGTATTAAGTAAGCTTTCTAGCAAGAATTTTTTTACACTGATATTTTTAATATTTTCACCTTAGACCAATACATTCTGTCCAACCGATCGACTTGAATTTTATGAGCGACGCAATGGAAAAAGGTCCTAGAAACAAGATTGAGATTAGCATGGACTGCATCAGGATGCAGGACTGTGACGTGAGTGATTCCATGTGGGTGAGTGGAGAACATAGGCCTCAGCATTGCTTCTGCCTTCATAGTTCTCATAAGTTGCTCATTTCTTGCAGGTAATACATGTGTTGCTGTGCTATGTGCCATATTCATGGGAACCTATATTATAGCAGTTGCATTCAGGAGCTGGGGAGTGTTCTGTAATGAAGGATAATATAATTTTCAATATCACGCATACCTTAAATTGTAAACTCCAATGGGGCAGGAACTGATGTGAATGACATATAGGGGCCGATTCACGAAATTCGGGTGAAGGGTTAGAATAAAAAAAAAATCAAATTTCGAAGTATTTTTTGGGTACTTCGACCATCGAATTGGTTAAATTCGATCGAATTCGAACGATTCGAACGATTAGAAGATAAAATCGTGCGACTATTCGACCATTCGATAGTCGAAGTACTGTCCCTTTAAGAAAAACTTCGACCCCCTACTTCGGCAGCTAAAAGCTACCGAAGTCAATGTTAGCTTATGGGGAAGGTCCCCATAGGCTTGCCTGTGATTTTTTGATCGAAGGATTTTCCTTCGATCGTTTGATTAAAATCCTTCGAATCGTTCGATCGCAGGATTTGCGCAAAATCGTTCGACTTCGATATTCGAAGTCGAACGATTTTAGTTCCCAGTCGAATATCGAGGGTTAATTAACCCTCGATATTCGACCCTTCGTGAATCGGCCCCATAGTGTCTACAAATCACTGTGTAAATTTGTCAGCACTATATAAAATACTAATATAGTGAATGAAGTACCCCCTATTGTAAAATCTAAGGATATTATAAGTCACAGAGGAGCTCCATGACCATATAAAAGAGATTATGTTGGCATAAGAGGTGACATTAAGGGGGCTTGACACACTGCATGGCCAGCTGCTAGCTGCTGCACAGGACCATGGGAAAGTAGGCTATTACACTCCCACATACAGTTGGAAGCGGCTGCAGTACTAATCCGCTTGTGTGTCATATAGGCAGGATATAGAACAATGCGTAGGGTGTGATGTTTCAGTTCAGTTGATAAGCTGTGACTAGGACTCATCCAAGGAAGCAGTTTCTTGGCTCTGGTTCATTACATATTAAGACACACAAACACACCCAGATTTATGAATCAGTTTATTTCCTCTGCAGTGTGTAAAATTAAAGCTTCAACTCTTACCTTTGCAAATGTTCTACACAAAAGGCCTTGGGTTTAGCTTTCTCCAGCCACTGCTCTGCTTTTGTAAGTCTTTGTGATTAAATCCTAATATTGGTCCCGGTCCAAATCCAGCTCTATATCAACAATAAACATTGAACACAATTAAAGCCAATGGACAAGCAGCTTGTTTAGCCAGTTCTGCTTGGAAGCATTGTAAGAAGAAATGCTATTCATGATTACTTACCACACTTTTTGAATTGGAATGGTTGTTTTCTGTTACCATATAGAAAGATGCTGTAATTAGTGACATAAACGTTGCTATATTTACTTATCATTATTCTCTGTTTATATAGAGCTGACATATTCCTCAGTTATTTAACAGAGATTATACATCATTCACATTAGACCCTGACCCTGCCCAGTGGAGCTTTAGCATTGACACTATGGAGTCAAGAGTTTATTGTCATTTCATCCATATACATTTGTACAGTACACAGTGATATGAAACAACGTTCCTCTAGGATCATGGTGCTACACACAACATAGAAGTACCGGACAACAGCCAAAAATTGCAAGTGCAAAAATAAGCAACTCCTGCAAGACAGGACAGCATAGTGCAGGGACAGGACAAGACAGTGCACACTCAGCAGATGTAATATGTTAAGTAAATAATGCTAAACGTCAGTCATGATGGGTGTAGCATTGTGGTCAACTACTTTAGAAGCCAATTAATTATTACATAATATAGGATACACATTTGTATGTGTAAAGCAATTCATAGTATCCTTTCAATAGCTCAGGCAGCATCAGAAAGGGACAGTGGGACACTTTGAAAACACTCGGAGGGCACCAGCATTTGTGGGCTCCACCAAGCCAGACCCACTCCCCACTGAAAACTGATGTCACTCCCCCCAGACCTATCCTGATTGCAGGTGCTGTGGATAAGACACTTGGGGGAAGCGACATGTTCTAATGCAGGGCTCCCCAACCTTTTATACGTGTGAGCCACATTCAAATGGAAAATGAGTTGGGGAGCAACACAATCATGAAAAGGTTTCTACGGGTGCCAAATAAGAGCTATAATTGGTAGCCCCTATGTGGACTGGCAGCCTACAGGAATCTCTGTTTGGCATTACAATAGGTTTTTATTCAACTAAAACTTGCCTCCAAACCAGGAATTGAAAAATAAGAATCTGCTTTGAGGCCACTGGCAGCAACATTCAAGGGGTTAGTGAGCAACATGTTGCACACAAGCCACTGGTTGGGGATCACTGTACTAATGAATGGAACTGGAGCCCTGATATAGCAGCCCCAGTAGGCCCTGAACACCAGTCCGACGCTAAGCTCTGGAATATTACAAAACACTTTACAGAAGCTATCATTCTTATCAGTCCCTGTCCCAGTGGATCTTGTAATCCAAGGCCCCTATCACATTAAACATAACTCTCACTAGGGTCACTTTTATAAGGAGGCAAGTAACCAGGATGTATGTTTTTTGGGCATGGGAGAAAACCCAAGGAGAGGATATACACTACTCCACACACACAGAGGCAGATTTATCAAGGGCCAAATTTCGAATTCATGTGAGTTTTTTTTTTAAAAAATCAAATCAATTTGAATTCGATCAAACTCAATTCGAGTTTTTTCTCTGAAGAAAACTTGAATGTCAGGAAGGCTACAAACATCGGCAAATTGGTCACTGGACTTCTTCCGTTGACTTATACATGAATTCGGCATGTTTTAGGTGGAGCATGATAGATTCAAATTCTAAAAAAACTCGAATCAAGTTTGGATAATTCCTTGATCAAATTTGACTGTTTTCACCATAAAAAAAATCTAAAATACAAATATGAATTTTCAATTTGACCCTTAATAAACCTACCCCATAGTATGTAGGTCCAAATTGCATTTAAGACACCAGCAATACAAGACAGCAGTGCCAATATCTGAGCCCCCATGCCACCTTTATCAAAGGGAATCATGCTACAATTATGAGTACCAATTTATGCCTTTTATTTCTGCTCATGGTATTAACAGACTACAATTCCCTCAACAATACTCATTAGTAATATAAATATTTTCAATGAAGAATTGTTTATTCATGCTTGATCACTTGCACAACACACAGCTCACAATTTTATTTAAACTTGCATGAAAAAAATGGTGCCATTTACCATGTTTTTCCCACGGTGCAACTTCAACTGAACTCTAGAATAATTAACCCGGTGAAAACAACAACAAGGCTCCCTTGTGCCTTATTTACATTAACAATTGTAAGGGGTGCACTATTGCTAAATGCAAGACAATTTAAGCAAATGCGCTAAATGGCATTTTTAATGCAAGCCTTGTGCTTAGAACCTGTGTTTTAGTAAATGAGGTCTGCAAAGTTTGCACCAGATGTAGTAACCCATTCCAGGGTAAATTCTCCTGTCAAGAACAGTCACTATTCTCTAAAGATGGATATATTTTGCACTTTTATTAACATGCACCTTAGATATTTGCTGTATATAGGTAATGCATTAAAATCATGAATCACTCATTTTAGCCTCTTAGCACTGGACTATTGATTTACCAGGGTGTCACCAGGTCAGACAGTCTGTTCTTTACACAATACTAGTAAAGAGATGCTGTTTAACAAGCTCCATTGTAACACTCTCTTGCTTTACTGGTTCACACATATTGACAGATGATGCCTATAGTAAAATAATTTGTTTCAAGAGAAGAGCTGAGCAGCAAAGCTAGTAGGACATTTTCTAACGTTATTGTCATACAGTGTATTGCTGCTAAATAAACTTTCATCAACTGTCTACATACTACTTTTCTAGTAATATATGCCTACTTTAATATCTACTTACAGCACTGTCAATGCAGAATAACACTATTTTTGATTCGCAATGCTTACTGTGCGGTTTCCAATAGCTGAGCAAACTGCATAATCCGTGCCTTTTATCTGTTTGCCAGATGACCTTTGTTTCCATGAACTCTCATCTCTTTTAGAAATATCCATATTGATTTCAAGGTTCTAGTGTCAAGTCCAGTGTCAGTTACTGGAAAGTTTCTAAATGGGTTTTACAGCTGTGGAAACAGCTAGTACTGCCTGTCTCTATTGTGTCTATTTTAGTATCTCTGCTAACATTTTAGGATGTATTAAGCACCTCACAGTCAGATTTCAGGGAACTGCCTTGGTAGACAGACAGTAATACATTTGTACATATCCACTATACAGGCTGGTGGGTTGCAGTTAATATATCATATTTTAATTGACTGTGTGGGTTAATATATCTGTGATGGATGCAAGCATTTCTGGTTCCTTACTCAAGCGACACATCTGCATCTTCAGCCCATTCCAATAGGTGTAGCTTCCATTGGTAGCTAAATACAAGCAACATCACAAAAAATTGCTAGAGAGCACTTTAAACAACCCAAGCAGTTGCAAGGAATGCTGACACTCTCCTTAGACTGTTATGTTATGTGTAAGGTCCTCTACCCAATTTTGTGGAGGCTGCAGTGGCCAGATTCATGCACAGATGACTTACTCAAGCTCATGTCATGTGCTTCCCTGGGCTGCTCTCCAATATTTTCATTGACAGCAAAGCAGCAATTTCCATTTATTTGCTTACAAATGCTGTGTGCAAAGTGCAATTTGAATTGCAAATTGCCTTATTTTGTACCTGTAAGGCATCACCCCTAATTCCAGCATAGTTTTGGGAGTACTCTGAATTATGTCTACCACAATTGCATCTAATCCACAATAGATGCAATTGTTTTTGTGTTTTAATGCAAATCACATGGCAGTTACATCTAGTATTTCATAATGGCGTCTGTATTTGTTCCACCAATTGACCAACAACCTGCAAAACTGTGTTGTAGCTTCAAGGTTCACCAGTGTAAATTGGAACTGTTCACAGGCAGGACCAACACACTGGAAACCATGTAGAAGTGCATAAACATCTGAATGCAAGTAGTTCAGTGAATTGTGCTCTCATTGTGCCTATTTCATAGCACCTGTAATTGTGTGCTTGTAAATGACCCCTTATGGCTTATTGATTATGAATGTTTATCAGTATTTCCAACATAATAATACGGATACCCATGCTGGTGTAAGACACAGAAAAAGAGCACAAGAGCAGTGACTTTTATCTCTTTTAAGGGCAATAGATCAGAATTTGTCCTGAAAACTTATACATGCATATCTTCCCAGTGAGGTGTTTTTTAACTGGTATCAATCAAAATACCACGCCCAAGACCTCCGGTGGGAGAACAACAGACTGCTGGATTCCTTTTTATTTTCAGTTTTATCTCCAACTGTCCAACTTTGTTATTTTAGCCTTTCAAATCAACTACTACTGTCATATTGACAATCTGTGTTAACAGACAAAAAGAATTCCTTATAATGGGATTAGAGTTTCAAATACGTATTAATGGTCTAAATAAAAAAAGTATCTATTATGCCTATTATGCAGAAAGCTATGGATTATGGGAAGGCCATCGCCCATGTCCTTTTTATGCAAATAATTGTAATTTTTAAAAATGATTTTGTTTTTCTCTGTAATAAATAAACAGTACCTTGTACTTGATCCTATTCAAGCTGCATGTATCCATATTGGTGGAAAAACAATCCTGTTGGGTAAATGTAATGTTTCATTGATTTTTAGTATGTGACTTTAGCTATGAGATCCAAATAATATCCCTTATCCAGAAAACCTCAGGTCCTAAACATTCCAGATAATAGATCCCATTCCTGTATGTACTAGAGAAATTATTATTCAGCACAATGTCCTGCCACCATTTAGGTCTGTTTCTTAAACTAACCATTCCAGTTACATCAATGGCTGACTTATTGGGCCCAGGAAAAGATGGCTTTCATGGGACCCATTCATTGTAATAAAGAAAGAGTGTTGATTTTAGGCTATTAGTGGGTTGAAGGGCAACAGAGTTTGACAATACTGGTAAAAAAGTATTTACGCGACATATTATCCAGAATGCTCTGGGTTTTCCAGATTCCAATTTGCATAAATTGGATATCGGTATATTAAAGAGATTGTTCAAACACTTTTTCCAGTTCAGTTGGTTTTTAGATTGTTCTCCATAAACAAAGACTTTTCCATATTTTATCTTTTTCCTTTTCCCTGCACGTGTAAGCTTTAATGTCCCTTTAATGTCCCTTTCTCGTCTAGTGTTTCAGTCTGACAGCACAGGGATCCAGGTGTATTCTGAACTGGTACAATTTGCTACATTTAGTAGATACAATTAGTTGATACATTTCTCAGCATTTGTGGAATATTAGCAACTATTGTATCAATTCTAACAGCTGCCTTTAAAGGGCACCTGTTGCCAAAATATATTACCCCCAACCAAAGGTGCGGGCAAATAGAGCCTGCTCTCCGGTTGGAGGTAACAGTAGTTTTATTTTTTTTAAAAACTGCCCCTGCCATCACTAACTTGCACCGGGAGGGAACCCCCGGTTCAAGCGTCAATGTCGGTCAGAGCACATGTTCATATCGCACTTCTGACATCACTCTCATAATGAACAAGTTGTGCCATTCGCTCATTATGCGCATGCGTGTGCCCCAACATGGCCGCTTGAACAGGGAGCTCCCTCACAGTGCTGAAGGGCTAGCACAGTCAGGGGGCATTTGAAAAAAGAACTACTGTTACCCTCAACTTTTGGCCTGCACCTTTGGTTGGGGGTAATATATTTTGGCAATAGGTGCCGTTTAATGAAACTCAGGAATTCTGCTCAGCAGGGCTAAAGATAACAAATGTATCAACTAAATGTAACAATTTGGCTGCTTTAGAAGGTAAAAAAAATGAAATGTTACACTGCAATATTAGAAAAACAAATAGAAAATAGAATGTAATTGGAAAAAGTCTTTATTTCTGGTGAACAATCTGAAGCCAACTGAACTGAGAGTTTGAAGGTAAACAACCCCTTCACATGTTTTGCCTCTAATAAGGATTATTTATATCTTAGTTGGGATCAAGTATAATATACTGTTTATTATTACAGAGAAAAGGGAAATTATTTTTGAATTTTAATTATTTGATTAAAATGGAGATGATCGTTCTGTACTTCTGAGGTTTCTGGATAATGGGTTTCCAGATAATTGACCCAATACCTGTATTACTGTCTTAGACTGTAAGCTCTACAGGGCAGGGACCTCTTTCCCACTGTGTCTCTTACCACATAGTACTTAAACTTTTTGTCCTGATATGAACTGTGTATATTTATTGTGTGATTTGTCTTCCATGTGTATACGTTTACAATATATATATACTGTACATATATGCCTTGTACAGCGCTGTGGCTCCTTAACAGTGCTTTACAAATAAAGTTATACAAACATACATTATTGTTGCCCTACTATAACATAACATTTTTGCCTCTACATACATTTGATAGTATGTAGGATCCAAAGGCAGTCACCTGTATTTGAAGCCCTAAAGACAGGTCTGCTCACACCCTTTCTACCACTTCTATATGGATTTTTCTGCAGATATTGGTTGTTGATGATTTTTGTTGTCTATTCACAGTGTATGTAGCTGTGAGAAAGCCTCCTGGAGTTCCAATCATCATAGGATTGAGTAAGTCATTAGGTGCAGCTGATTCATTGCCCCATACTCCAGCACATTGTTCTGTAGACAGGTGTGCAGTAAATAGTCCCACCATTCCACTTTAATTAAATATTAACATTCAAGTGTAAATATTGTCAGACATATTTGATACTTCTACTGGCAGATAGGATTCTGTTTTCTGGCCTTTTTCTCAACAATTAGTTTGACATTATTTTAATTTTCCCTTTCTGCTAGGGCAGCAGCTTAGGGCTCTGAAACACAGGTGTTTTTTCTTGTGTTTTTTATGCATTAAATGCATTCAAATGCAGGTTTGAGTGCAAATAAATGCATTCACTTATTGTTTCCATTATATTGTGCCTGGTTGTACCTGGTTCTGAGTGGCATTTTACTCCATTTGCATTTTATTGCATTTGTTTAGATGCAGCATGTTGCATTTTCTTGTGCTGGACAGACATTCAGCTATCAATAGAATAGAGGGTTGGTTTTGGAACCTTGGAACCTTGAACCAGTGGTGGACAATTAAATCATTTGACTTTGTAACTTGCTGGTTAAGTTGTGCAGTGAAATGCAGTTACACTGTTTTGTATTGTGTTCAGAATGAAAAATAAAATCAAAAACTACGATGGCAAAGCTGTGTTTGGAACAAACAAAAACAAATCATATGGACATATGGACATTGAGCTATCTGTACATATCAAATCAGTGCACAACTTTGAACATTTAATTTTAAATGCTTTATGATGTTGGACTGTATTGCAGCATCTAAGAAAAGCTCTTGATTTTTTCCACAAAGTTCCAGCAGGGGGCACCAACTCATGGCTGATTTGATAGTGGAAAGATCACTGATTTTAAAACAAAACGAAAAGGCGAAAAGTTACTGAAATGGAAAGATTTGTGATGAATGTCCAATTTCAGTTTTTTACCTTGATAATCATGCAGGCCTAGACATGAAATAACTTGGTGGATGGAGATATTATAACACTCCAGGAAATCCTCAAATTAATATATATATATATATATATATATATATATATATATATATATATATATATATATATATATATATATATATATATATATATATATATATATATATATACAGTATATGCTATACAGGTAGTAGCACACTTCTTCTTGATTATAGCCTGAATGTTCAAGCTGGTGTTGTCCTTTGACATGTGAAGGGTAAAAGATTTGAGCCCATGACTTATATTTTTTTTACTAGACATGACAACCCTGATAAAAGGGAAGACTAACTGTTGAATACAAGAGAACAAAAACAAGGTTTTTTTTATCAAGCTTGCGCTGTTCAGTATAATTTTTTAGATATTTATCTATAAAATCACATTGCTGGAATTAACAAAAGATTTTAACCTTGCTATAGAATGACAGAATATAATGCTAGAATGCTTCTGATGTCCACTAGTGATGGGCGAATCTGGGGCATTTCCCTTCACCGAAAAATCGCAAAACACAAATCGGGAAACAGCGAAAATTTTGCAAAACATATTTTGACACGAGCGACAATTTTTATACGCGAGACTATTTTGTCCAAAAGCATTAAAGTCAATGGGTATCTCGTTCATTTTGATATGTGAAAATTTTATGCGCGTGACTATTCTGACGTGCGACAATTTTTTGCTGAACTTTCATCACAGTTACGTGAATTTATTTGTTGGGGACAAAATGGCGAATTTATCCGCCCATCACTAATGTTCACCCAAAGCATTTACTATTATAAAAGGAATCATTTGGATCTGTATACTTCCACTCTAAATAAATCATGATATATTACTCACATATATGATAATGTCCTAACTGCAGGAATAGCCAAGCACTATTCCTGTGACTGGGGTTCTGTCTATTGAATTGAAGTTGTGGTATCCAAGGCAATATTATTCTTGTGTCCTAATTTGCTGTCAGCAATAGGGCCGCTCATTGTGCTTAAGAGTATTTGCCCTCCTTGTGGCTCTGTGTATTTTATGTCTTTACACTGGCAAAGAGCATATCCTGAGGGGAAGGGAATGCTGAGCAAATTGAAAATACCTCTCTGTCTTGTTTTCTGTAGCTCCAAGGCACCAGTTCCAGCATCACCTGTCTGCTGCTCTTTAAAGGATTTTCCTTAAAGACATGGGCCAGAGACTGATTGCAGGTGGGAGGAAGGGGATTCAGCAGTGAAACTGTAATTGTGTGAAAATATTCTCCTGTATTGCTATTAGGATTGGGTAAATAAACCTGCTTTATCCATCAAGTTAGACTTTATAATTATAAGGGATCATTATCACTACCATGTTTTTTCTGGTTTTTGCTGAATGGAGGTTAAGAGGACATTTTCTCTGGGCCCCAAGAATCACAATGGCCCCTTTGGCCAGAAATGCCATCAATTAAAATACAAATTGCACAGTTTAAAGGGACACTGGAACTAATAAAAACAACCCTATACCATCCTGTTGACCCTGATGATGTTTTTTTGTCAATGGTGGATTTTTGGCTGTACAGTCACCTAGCATATTGATAAATAGGCAATAGTATCCCATAACAATTGCTTTGTAACCTTTCTATTTATTTTAATCTTGCCCAACTGTCATGGGTTGGAGAGTATCACTGGCTGAGCATTTTCTTTTTTTCCAAGCAGGGCCCTAACATACTTCCCAACTGTCCTGTTTTCTGAGGGACAGTCCAGATTTTGACAGCTCAGCCCACAGTCCCGGATTTTTATTAAAAAGTCCTGAGTTTTTTGATCTCTTGCACTGAAGCTAGAAAAAGATGTAACGTTTCTGAAACTTAATTAAATAAGAGGCTTATTGGCAGAGAGCCCACATCATCCTACACCTGCACTTAGATACATTTGTAACTATTAAAGATAAGCAAAGAAACAATTGTAACAATTGTAGACCAGACAAAAATACATAAGAACATACTAACTTCATGCAGCTAGTACAATGGTTGGGACTGCTCCCAACACCCAAATGGATTAAGGCAGCTCTGCTTTCTACTGTGCCATAAAAAAGAACATTATATGTGCACATCTTTTATAACTGAGACTATCAGGGATTTCATAGATGCATTGGTGCTTTATGTAGGGATCTGAAATGGGTTTAGAGATAATATTCAACATCTTAACAAAGTGCTCAGAACATAGTAATTTGTTGGGTGTGGTAGAATAAAAAACACCCAGTCTTGAAATGCAGCTTTAAATGATCTCAAATGCCCCTTGAGGCTTCTTCCTTATTAGTATAATCAGGGAGTGCTCAAAGCTGAGGGATATTTCCAAGCATCTAATTAAAATATACAAACTGGTGCTACTATGCCATGCTTTAGCCTTACACTTTTACACAGGCGTTTTGACATCCGATACCTTCCATTCAGACGCGACACGAGGAAGGCGCAGGCATCACGTAGGATGCGCCGAATCTTAGTTAAGTAATAGGAATGTCGAACTTTGTCTCAGTGTGCATCCGACACGACCGTCGGATAAAGACGCAACATGCAGCGTTCGCAGTCGTGTCAGATGCATGATGCAACAATGTCCGACATTCCTATTACTTAACTTAGATTTGGTGCGTCCGACGTGACCCCTGCGCTTTCTCTTGCCGAGTCGGAGCAAAAGCTATCGGATGTCAAAACGCCCATGTAGTTCTAGCCAGAGGCTGCTAAAAGTCAGAATAAAAAAGTATTCCATCTCAAACCTGCTGAGGTCATGTAGAAGTCAATGGCAGATGTCCCTTTTACAATTGGAAGATATCATGATCTGCACTGGGTTTTGTAAGAGAATCCGAAAAAATCAAGGTTTTCAGTCGATAATCCGAAAATGTTGCAGTTTTCAGACTTCGAATCTGAAAAAATTGTACGATTCAGATTTTTATGCGAGTTCATTTATCGATGAATGCAGTAAAAATGTGGATGGGAGTTTGGTTGTAGTGGTTTTACTAAAATAATGAGAGATTTTTGGGTTTTAGTAAATAACCCCCCTATGTGTTGAACCTACCACATATAATACTCCCACAAAATGGATCAAAGAAACTCTTATAGGGATGTAAGAATCTCCTTTCTTTGTCATAATGCATTATGAGGCATCTTCGGAACTTGTCAAGCATGATATAGAAGTGTTCTACACTAACTGCACGTGGAAAGGTGTAGCAGATGCAATTAGCCCTTCTGTCATAGACCACATAGACAGTGTGGGTTCAGCCTATATACAGTGATTTTTGAATGTGTATACAGGGCTGGAGTTACATAGCGTGTGCCCCTAGGCCCACTGGCGTTCGTCGCCCCTGTCCCCTCCCCTTTATTCGTGCATATTTTCATCATCTGGACCAGAGCAATGGGGATTGGCGCATGGGAAATTTAAAAAATGATCATATCTACAGTGCATCCCCAGTGTTTTTGAACCAATATGGGTATGGTATGGTTAGGCAGCATGCCGCCCCCTAAAATCCTGCCACCCTAGGCCCAGGATTTGACGGCCTCTCCACAAATCCGGGACTGTGTGTATATGTTTTATAATTTACTGAAATTATAGTAGTGTGACTCCATTGCATGTTTTCATATCCGTGTATCCTTTTTATGAACAATTTGAGACTAACCAACTCTTAGGGGCCGATTCACTCAGCTCGAGTGAAGGGTTCGAATGAAAAATACTTCGAATTTCGAAGTATTTTTTGGGTACTTCGACCATCGAATTGGTTAAATTCGATCGAAGTCGAACGAAATCGAACGATTCGAAGTAAAAATCGTTCGACTATTCGACCATTCGATAGTCGAAGTACTTGCCCTTTAAAAAAAACTTCGACCCCCTACTTCGGCAGATAAAACCTACCGAAGTCAATGTTAGCCTATGGGGAAGGTCCCCATAGGCTTGCTAAGCTTTTTTTGATCGAAGGATTTTCCTTCGATCGTTTGATTAAAATCCTTCGAATCGTTCGATTCGAAGGATTTAATCGTTCGATCGAACGAAAAATCCTTCGATCGATCGATCGAATGTTTAGCGCTAAATCCTTCGACTTCGATATTCGAAGTCGAAGGATTTCAATTCGAGGGTCGAATTTCGAAGTATTTTTAACTTCGAAATTCGACCCTTAGTGAATCTGCCCCTTAAACTTTAACACTTTTGGTTTTTCAAAGTTAACTTTATTTCTTATCTGTACTGAATCTAAGCAAAGGTAGAGGAGAGGAGGGACACAAAGCCAAAAAAGGTGAAAAATCACTGCTGTGAGTAGAATCTGTAATGATTGTAGTTTAACTGATCATTGGTGGCCAAAGATGAACTCACTAAGATATCCTTGTAATACCCTCTGGCTAACAATAGCTGCAGTGATTAGAAGACTATAGTTATGGGCAGATTTATTACAGTTTGAATTGTAAATTTGAATTCAAATCTTCGAGTTGGATTTTTGATCAAAACTCACAAATTCAAGTTGGGAATAATTCAAGCTCAAATTTGAATTCAATATTTATCATACCTTGACCCTGAGAACAACTTGAATTTGACAATTCGCCACCTGAAACCTGCAGAGTTACATTAATGTAGAAGTCAATGGCAGAGGTCCAGTGACCCATTTGAAGATGTTAATATCCTTCCTGATATTTGTGTTTTTTTTCAGAAAAAAAACTCGATTCGAGTTTAGTCAAATTTGATTCGAATTTGATTTGAGTTTTTCGGGTTGGGAATATTCTTTTGAGTTTTAGACGTTCGAGTTTTTTCTTAAATAAGATACAATTTGAATTTCGAGATCATTCGAGTTCATTCAAGGTAAAAAAAAAACTCTAACATTTGACCTTTGATAAATCAGCCTCTTAAAGTAGACGTTATTAACCAATTCACCATGATTCCTAAATTTTGCGCATTACACAATCATAAGTTAAAACTAATACCAGCTGCCTCATTTCCTGGATGCTTTTCCTAGTTTATCATGAAATTAATTAATTATTTATTAAAGTCTGATTTTTTCTGGCCAGACATTTTAAAAGATTTATTAAACTCCGATGGTGTCAAAATTCTGAAAAAAAAAGTACTCCATCTCAAACCAGCTGAGGTCATGTAGAAGTCAATGGCAGATGTCCCGTTAATAGATCTGCGCTGGGTTTTGTTCAATAATCCGAATATATAGGTGTTTTGGGCGTCAAATTAAAAAACGTTGCAGGTTTCAGCAACAAATCCGAAAAAATTGTATGATTAAATTTTTTTAACAGTTTTATATAGTCTTTCTCCCGCATAAGAAATTTTCCTAAAAATTTATTATATTATGGGGGGAAGGTCAGTGCGGATTGGTTCGAAGTGGTTTTCAGAAAATAGTCATAAATAAACCCCTAAATGTTAGTATGTTATACAAGCATTGTTCTAGCTGCAGGGACCAACAAACTGGGATAAGGATGCTTATTTTTAATTAAGCATCTTTAGGTACAAAACATTTATATGATAAGATCTGCCAAATCACTGGCTATAATGTGTGCAAGATCAGAAATTACCAAGGATGTTGTGCAATATGCTGTACCAAACAGTTTCTGTGAAAGGTTGAACTCTATTACTGTACTTTTCTTTTAAGTTAACACATTTCTTGACCTGTCCTGACATCAGCAATTCATGCAAAAGCATTTTAGTATCAGTCTTCAACCTATTGCTAAGTAATGCAATAAGTAACTCCAAACCAATAGTGGACAAAGAATTATGGCTTCAGTGGGTAAGGCTGCTCCTATGGGACAAATTTACTAAAGGGCAAACATCATTTTGGGACTTCGTTGATTTACTAACGGGCACTTTTTTGTAATTTTGCTAGTGAAGGAGATAAACTGTAGCACTACTTCGCACTCTAGCACCAGGCAAATTTTTGCTCTGGCGAATGGACGTAACTACGCAAATTCACTAATATGTGGATTTTAATGAACGTTACCTCTTGCGCCAAACTTGCCTTCGCCACCTCAGACCAGGCAAAGTGCAATAGAGTTGATAGAAGTTCCTCCAAAAAAAGTCCCAAAAAATGCTGGCGCCTTTTCAGTTTTTCAGGGTGATAGGCTGCAAAAAATCGTACATTTTCTAAGGGTACCCGGCTTCCCTCCTACATTTCCTTACATATGGCACATACACTATGCACTGGGCTCATGTGTAGGGCATTATAACAACTCTGGGCTTGTGTAGTGTAATTGCTGCAACATATACGTCCATTGAAATTTAACTTCCCGCCATATGCAAATTAGCCAACACTAGCGCAACATCAATTTGCTTGCCGAATTAATGCTAGTGAAACTTCGCCATCGTTCAGGGGGCCCTGGACGTAACTTCGCATTTTAGTGAACTAGCGTTGTCCTGGCGACGTGTAGTGTTTAATAGCAACCCTGTTAGGAAATGTTTGTTTTGTTCTGTGATGTTTATTGCTATGCAGTACAGCTGGCATTAATTAATCTTGTTAAATAACAGTCTGTGTAGGTCAAGACTTTAAAGTATTGAGCAGGATAGCCCAGCTTTCTATCCATGAATACAGCACTACTGAATGCAGGCAGCACTGTATTCATCCTGAAAGCACAGGTACTTGCACTTCATTCTGGAATACATGGACCTGCACCTGTGGGAGCTGAAATGGCACTGAAATTGTCTGACTGGGACACCAGGAAAAAATCATGCATGGGTAGGTAACTGCTTCCTAATGTGTACCCTCAACTAGGATAAATAGATAGGACCTATTATTAACCAGATTTTACAAATGAACTGTAATGATTTCCATGTATTAAAATGGCACATTAACTTGTGCTTAAAATTCCTCATATTACACATTTTCCAATTAAGTCTGTTATTAATCATGTGATGATGTGAAAAATGGCAGGTGCAAATGTCTGTGAAATTGTCAATTGCCAAAGAGGTATACATAGAGCAAAGAAGCAGGTTTATGGTGTGTTCTAAATTTTGTTTTTAGTGAAAGCCCCCCGAGGCTTCTTTCTTTGAAGCCACTCCCTGCCAAACCAGTTTTTTGGAATGTTTGCCTTAAAACAGATTTCTTTGCTTTTACAATAAATGCTGCAGGTCATTGTTAAATTGAGCATTGTGATAACGACTGAAGAAGAAGCAGAAGCAACAGGAATACATCCAGCAAATCCCTCTTAAATAGCTTCAGATTTGAAACCAATGATGCATGGAAAGGCACAGCTCTTTGAAAAATACATCTATCATTTCATTTTCTATATAACAAACAATGTTGTTTGAAACAATATTTGGACATAAATGGTACACGGGGACTTACAGGAACTTTTTTCAAAAGAGAATACAAACGGATAAGTTAAGTCATAAATCTTTCTTTATCGGCCCTATTGACTTAAAGTGAGTTAAATTTAATAATGGGCAATAAACTGAAGTCATGAACAGAAACAAAATGCAAAATCCTAATCCTAATTGCATTTTGAGATGTATTGCTTCATTTGTAAACTATTATATTGTAAATGTCATTGTGTTCGAGGCATTTTAAAGAAATGCTTAAATGTGTTTTTTTTGGGACGGATTTTTTTTTAGTTGTTTTATCTTGTATCCTGGCATATTTTGTATTCCTAATTAACAAATCAGACACTATTGCACACATTTTTTTTCTATTAATGACTTTTATTGCAGTCCTCATAAAAGTCTTAAAGTTTACACCTAATTTAGTAAACATCATTGTATCAACCAATCAGATGCTTCAAACGAATTGGTTGCTAGTGGATACAAGACCTGGTACAAACTTTATGTGGCCCCTATGATGCAAATGTCCAAGAGGTCATATCCCTCTTGACTAAATTATACAGCCATTTTTTGTGAGGCTATTAGGGTTTCCAGCAACAGTCAGATTTCTTGCATGAGCACAGATGCTGGATTATGAAGGTTTTAATAAATCTGGTGTGGCCTCCATGATTTGCTATGTGTGTAGGTGTCATAACTCATAGTGACTTGGAAATCTGTGTAGCCCTGTGGCATAGCATGTTCTTTTAGATGGTAGTGGTTGGTACCCCTACTATAAATGGGTACATGTGTGAGGGAAGAGATCCAAATATGACTATTCAATGGTGTGATCATTGGCCAACCAATAAGCAGCAAGGCTTTCACAAAGTAGAGAATCAATTCTATACGGTGATTCTATGTAATTGTGGGTATTTCTATATCATCTGAGTGTCTTGTGAAAATCTGGCCTTGTATCGTTTTTTTTTATATGATTACTTTTGTAAAATGAAAACTCATTTCGTGATTTTCTACATAATCTGAAAAACTCACATTTCTACTCATTCCCATCGTTTTGGTTAGAATACTGTGAATGCTGTCAAGAGAACAGCTGCTCTGATAATACTGTTGTCTGCAGGAAAAAAAACCCATATCTTGTCAGAAATTGTTTTTATTTTAAAATAACTTCCAAACATTTTCTGAGTTCAGTTGTTTTTCAGATTGTTCACCAAAAACGAAGACTTTTTGCAGTTGCATTCTATGTTTTATTTTGTGCTGTTTTTCCAAAATGTAAGTGAAGTGTAAGGTTCCTGTCTCTGGTGTTTCTGGCGGCTCAGTAATCCAGGTACATGTTCTGAACTGTTACAATTTGCTACATTTAGTTTCTACATTAGTTGATACATTTCTCAGCAGCATCTGTGGAATATTGGCAACTATTCTATCAATTCTAACGGCTGCCTTTAATGAAACTCAGGGATTCTGCTTAGCAGGGCCAAAGATAAGAAATTTATCAAATTACAACATTGGATGACCCCCCCCAAGCTGCTTCAAAAAGACATAAGAAGATGAAAAAATAATCTTTAAACTTCAATATTAAAAAATGGTGACAAAAAAAGTTTCTGGTGAACTATCTGAAAATTACTGAATTGGAAAAAGTGTTGGAAGGTGCATCCCAAAATATGGGTGACATGCACAATAGTCTAAAATTCTCAGATTTTAACCTAGGCTACCACAATCATTGCTATAGATGACCAGGAAAGGTAACATAGTACGTTAACATAGTAACATAGTAAGTTAGGTTGAAAAAAGACACACGACAATCAAGTTCAACCTTTTTACTTTTTTAACTTGCCTAACTGCTAGTTGAGGAAGGCAAAAAAAAACCCCATCTGAAGCCTCTCCAATTTGCCTCAGAGGGGGAAAAAATTCCTTCCTGACTCCAAAATGGCAATCGGACTAGTCCCTGGATCAACTTGGACTATGAGCTATCTCCCATAACCCTGTATTCCCTTACTTGCTAAAAAGCCATCCAACCCCTTCTTAATGCTATCTAATGTATCAGCCAACTCATAGTAAGTACAATGACGACAGGGCTCTCTTCTTTTCCGGCCCAGTTCAGTTTTTCCCTGGCAATAGCCAGGGTGTCAGAATTAATGTGATTGTCTGAGTAACAAGGAAAAAAAGTTTATCACAAAGCTCAGTGTGCAATGATATGTCTTCTGCTGGTAGACTGTATTTGATCAAAGCATTCTTCTAACAAGCAATAAAAACAAATTGGAAATATGAGCTGCATGCCATCCAGAGTTGTGTTTAGAGATTTCCTCGCACTATTACTGCTCTTCCTTTTTCTTTGTTTCTTCCTCCTCATCCCCAACTTGGCTCTTATTCATAGAAAGGCCTCTATATTTCTGCTGCTCTCTTTTTTGCACAATTATTTGTATCATTTGTATGTTTTTGCTTGGTCTAGACACCAAACCCCATAGAAACATTCTACATTTTTATTTTTTTCATCTTGTAAAATGACAGTATGAAATTAATAATTATATTATTTGGCATCTGATCACTGGCACCTCGGTTTATAGTATATTGTAATAGCATTTTGTGCCCATAATATTCCTGCACTGCATAGATATAAACAGTATCCCTAGTGGGCAAGTACATGGATGCATGGTACTTTTGCCATTATTTTCTGTAAGAAAATGCCTCTGATATGAAATTTGGCACCTGGTGCTAAGAAGGTAAAGCTTTCTGCAATAAGATAACTACTGGAGCACTGGTTTTTAGTCTACAATACTTAAAAAAATTCGAAACAAAAATTGCATTAATAATATAATAAATGTCCATAACATTTAATAATTTACTTAATGAACCAACAGGTTGCTTCCGCTTTTTCCTAGACAAAAATGCAAATACAGTTAGGAAAGAGCACTGCTGTGGTCAAATAAGTTAAAATTAATGAGTGCATAAACTATATAAATAAACACAGGTTCATCCTTTCATAGTGGAGAATTACAGCACATGTATAGGCTAAACGACTCAATACTCAATATATTGCCTATTGTAAACTCTGTATCGTTAACACATATATGTGGTTGTAATGATATTTTTTAGCTAATGATTCAGTTCAGTAAGAGTACATATTGATTTTGCTGTTTATTCTCAGTCTGTTGCTTCTAATGGCTGTGTGTTCCAAAGTGCTGCAATTTAAAAACTGTACTAAACAAGTACCACACTGTAGTAAAGTCCATGCAGATTGATGTGCAATTGCTTTCCCCTGTAGAACACTATGCAAGTTGTTTAGCAAGTAATGTTGTGTGGTCACTCTGTGGAATATTGCTTCATACAGCTGTAGTTTCCAATAGCTGTACTGTACAAATTGTGATATACTGTACATGGAAACACACTTTACTGCAGTCCATGCAGATGTTACTTTCCTGCTGTGCAGCACTGTGCAAATAGTGTAACGGACAATGCTATGCAAGAAGGGCACAGTGCATGACACCACGCATATGGGTCTACATGCAACTGTTCTCCCACAGCCATATATTCATTTTCACAATAACAATTAGATAAAAACTGTATGCATATCAATACAAAATAAGGATTTTTCTCCTAGCTCTCAGCATGTGTAACTCTACTTACAGTTCTAATTATGCCTTCTCAGGTCTGTTCAGAGAAGTTGTCCATGAATTTCTGTGTGTTACCTCTTTAAAGAATGGTAAATTTGTAACAAAAACTACCACCACCACCAAAGTTTTTCCCTATAGTACATGTTTTGGAAACCTCCACTTACTGACTTCACTGGATAATTATACAGGCACTGAGCATTTTTATTTTATATTTTAAAATGATAGAAAAGAAGTCTTATATACAGTATCTCTGATCTTTGTTTCTTAAATGAGGCCAGCTATCCAGCAAGATGCTCCTACTTTGTATGTGCCTCTTTCTTACATATATTTATGTCTTTCATATTTAAAATTCTCTCTCTGTCTCTTGTGTTCATTATTCTCTGTCTCTTTATATACATTAACCTCATTTCCATATTTACATTAATCTCTCTCTCTTGTGTGTACATTAATCTCTCTGTAGGGATACAAGGGAGATAGGAACAATCTAAACACCAGATTGTTGCCTTTTCTGACAAAAAAATATTTTTAGAATTGCAATGGATAGCCCAGGGTTGGTCACACACAGAACATCTTCAGACACTGTGGGAAGATATATGTTGGGACCATATATAGGCCAATAGACTGAGAGCAATACCAAAATGGTGCTCTTCCTCAAATGTTATTTTTGTCAGTGATTTTTTCACTGTTGTGAGGATTTCCAATTGGCTCACAAGCTTAACTGTGTGTCCCTGCACCTATGATAAAGCCTTTTGTATCCTGCTCTAGTAATGGGGTGATTGGGTTGAATTATTCTTGAAAAATCTGGGTTTTGGAAAGGTTAGTGCTGCTTAGTGCTTTGAAATTCTGGCTACAAGTACTACAACAGGATGCTCTAGCTGCACTTTTACGTTTGACCAGTGGACTTTTAAACTTACATGTTGGACTGTCATTACCAGTTCTTTATCATAGCCCGTGCTGAAGATGCAGACTTTGTGTTCAGGTTGCATGTGTCATAGTATTAATATCAGGGGGAAAATCTATTTAAATGGAGTGGAATGGTAGGACATGGTAATCTACAATATCTGTGCCAAATGTCTAGTAAGAGATTGTTCCATACGACAGAAATGGTGCTTTCTTGCCTGTGGGAAATCTCATCTCCCATGGGTGACAAAGCATCCTGACTGTCATGGCCTTTATAGTCACATGTCCATAAGTGAACTAAACAAAAAGGTCCCAAAAAATCCAACAATTAGTAAATGATTGTATTAAAAGGTTCACATGATCTTCAGATTCTTTAGTTCACTATATTGAAGTGCATTTATTCAGAGATAGAATCATGCAGAGGTTTACTGACAGTAAAGTAAGACATAACCGCAGTCAGAACATAGGTCAAGGACAGACTGTGGTTTGGCTCACACATAGTACAATGTGCCTGACAGGATAAAGGCAGGAAAGTCAAGGGTCAAGGTCCAGAGATCAAGCACAGTAATTGAATTTGATGGATGCCTGTCTTTTTTCAACTGCTTATGTTATACAGTGATTAAATACACCGTGTAAGAAAAGCATCAAACAGGAAAATGCTTTTTAAAACAATCCTTTAACCCAGGATTTGCCACCAAATGGGCTGTAATGTGACATAGAAACACAGCTGGTATTATCATGCATCAATCAAGATCTTACTGTTATTGTGCTTTATATACAGTATCTTGTATCTTTTTGAAGTTTACCATTTGAAAATGCTACCATGCAAAAATTAGAATAAAAAATGTACTTTGTAACATGTTTTCCACCAATGAATCTCTTGTGTGACATATTAGAAAAGAATGATTTTTTACAGGGACAATTGCATTGTATGCACATACTGGCAGACCTGTAGAATACACATGCCACAGTGGATCACAGTCTGTTCTCTGTCACAATAACACACATTGGACAATTCAATCTGGGGAAGAGTGAATACATGTAAATAACAGTAAATGAATGGCTCTGATGTAATGTTACACACCTCTTATAATACAGAATGCTTTACAAGTTGTTCTGGGGGTTGAACTCTTGGACATATTAGGTGGGGCAGGGAAAAGGGTGGAACAGTCCACAACAGGACCAAGAGAAGTCCTTAATTACTAACTTCTGAGAGCAATCAGTACTGATTTCCTCATGCTTTACGGTATGTAATGCTAAAGCAATATAATAGTTTAATACTAACATTGTTTTAATGAAGAAAAAAACACGATTTATTTTATTTCAGGCAATCATATTATTGTGATTAATATGAGTAATGGATGATATCATATTGAGTAATATACAGTATATGGAGCAGGCATGTTCACCAGGACCCTCGTTGAAAGAGCCTAAAAGGTAGAGAGGGAGGGGTCTTGACTTGGGGAATGGGTAGGGATGACAGGTAGTAGTTTCAGGAGGTTGTGTAAGGATTGTGGGATTTGTAGTTTGGGACAGGTCTAGGAATGGGAGGGTTTAAGAAGATTTAAAGGAGTGAGGTGGAGAAGGAAGACATCCATTTTACCTGGAACTACAGGGAGCAACCAGCTAACCACCCTCCCACCCTCCATGAATTAGCTTTCACAGAGGTTGGCAGTTTGGAGCTGCCCTAGGGGCTGCCAGAAAGGGGATACTAATGTTAAGGTCTACGTGGGTTTTGAGGGATAAGTCCAAAGTTTGGACAAGGAGTACAAGTAGATAAGTGGTATGGGTAGTAAGAGGAAGGGTGGCTATATATGGTGGCCATACATGGGCAGATCCATTCATTTGAAGACATTGCCAAACAAGCAGATCTTGCCCTAATATGCCCACCCTGACTGGACATATCGGGCTAATTCGACCATGGGCCCTAGGTCCCAACATTTTGATCACAATGCTAGGAATGCAGGCAATCGGAGCGAGGGCCACATAAACAAAATGATGTGATCCTCTATCGAACAGATTTTATAAACCTTCCTGATCAGCATCTAAATGATTTTCGGGGTCAGAGTTCAAAGTTGAAGGGCCTGATACACTGGCCAATAAGCTGCTGACTTGGTCTGTCAACAGCTTTTAAGGACCAATGTTATTCTTAGGTTTGTTATTGAGTGTGTGCAAGCTAATGGTGTTCAAATATGTTAACTATGTTATGGTGTAACACACATGTAGCCTTCAGTGGCTTATATATACATTTCTGTACAATGAGCTATTAATATTGATATAATGTTGTTAATATTACTGTATAATTGTTAATAAACCAAGTTGCGCCCTTCTCCACCAGATTTGATGCGTTGAGTGAGTTATGGGTTGGGTCTTACATAGGGACTGGGGTGGAGTTAATTCAAGTCATGTAAGTGGTTTTCCTGATTAAAACACAATGAGGCAAATGTAATAAAATTTGCAAAGAGAACAAATTTGCAAACAAAAATCTGCATGTCGCAATGTAATATTCTTCATTAGGCTTTTATTGCATTGCATTTTGGGAATCTTATTTGCGCATTGCGAACCTTTAACACCTGCTTGAAGGTGGTATAAACTTTTGGAGCAAAAAACTTTTTCATTAAGAAGTTTTATTACATACACTGCTCACGATCGGAAACTATAAAATTTGCAATCACTATCCTACTGTCGTGTGAGGGGCAAAGTGTTTGCAAAGGCAAAATTGTTTACTTTGCAAACATTTATTTGCATTGCGAATGAATTGCAAACCATTTTTGCTTTAGCGACCAATAAGATTCCGCAAATAAGATTTGCTTTCTTAGCTGCCTCTCTCTTGACATGAGAATTCATGGCTCCATGTATCCCCTATTATTGATGTGTCCTAAAGTGTTGTTACCAACCAAATAACATTAGTATGCATAGAAGCATTTGAGTTCCCGTGGATAACCCTTCTTTTACCTCCCTGTCCTCTCATTAACACACTGTTCTTACACAGAAGTCAGCAATCTGCCTTATCTGTTCTTTCTCTTATCAGCTCCTTTTTCTGTCTGTAAACATTTTCTCCTTTTATTTCTTTTTTTCAACAATTGTCTGGTTAGAGCCCTTAAGTGATAATCCCTGCAATTGCCAAGGGCCATTATGCTTCCAATGAACCATTAAGTGCATGTAGTATACAAATAACAGAGCTTTATCTTTGGTATCATTATTTACTACAGCTTTACACAGCTTTTCCTGTGCAGTATCCACAAACTTGTATATATCTAGGGATGTATGGAATCCAGGATTCAGCTTTTTTCAGCAGGATTCAGATTTGGATTCAAATGCCTGGTCAAACCAAAGCCCAATCCTTAAAAGCAAGTGACTTTTCGTCACAAAAATTAGGAAGTAAATTTTTTTTTATTTTTTTTTTATTGTAACTGTTTGTGGATGTGATTCTATATTCTATATTCACCCAAATCTTTCAGAAAGGATTTACCTTAATTCCAAAATAGTGGATTTGGTGCCTCCTTATAAATATCTACAATTATTCAAAACTTTTTCAAATGTGATGTGGGTCAGAATGTTTTCTGAGATAGACATACATGTAGAAATAGAATAGAACCCTGCTTTGTATAAAATTACTGGGGTAACTAGGAATGTATTGAAATAAACAAAGGGTTGACTCAAACTACTTTTCCATGACTCCAAATCCAAGGCCATGCTTTCGTGTGACTTTAAACTGTAACAAAGCTTGAAAAACAAATTATGTTTTTTGCAAATTAGGATTTGGTTTCAGTTTGGTATTTGCCCAAAACTTTTATGCAGTATTTTGTATTCAGATAAATAATAAACATATTAAAAAGATTATGGATACTGCACATCCCTAGAAACTCTACAAGCAATATATTATGCATAATACATTTCCCTGATTTTACATTTTCCTGGATTTTACACCATTTTTTTCTGGTCCCCCGAAAAACATAAAATGGGGGTTCTACTGTAGTGAGTTGAATAATTAAATGGTATTTCATAAATTGCAATCCTGGTCTTTACCAAGGTCTGTACATTATATATTTATATTTAATATGCTTTATACTATTTGATTTTAGGTTAAAGCAGTTATGTGTGCCATGCCAACAGGTATGCTCTCAGGAAAAACTTTTCTTTAATTGTTCTTGTACAAATAAAAATGTCCCGAAAACAAGAAAGACTAAAGCACATTAAGCAACCAGACTAACCTCTAAGGCAGTGGTTGTCAAATTTGTTCAGTTTCATCTTAGTTCATGAAATGAGTAACGATATAAGAAAATAATGATGACTGGGTCATTTAGTCATAGACTTTAAAAATGTCTGTTTTGTATGTATTGTTTGTTCTGCCAGCATACTTGTGAATATGCTGCCTGACATTGAAATACATGGTAAGTGTCTGTCACCAGCAATGGTTGCTATTAAATTCAATGGCAGGCGTCACAAGCAATCACTATCCTATTATGGACTCGCAAACTCCACACGTGCCTTAAGTCCAAGTGCTATATTTTAAAGCTATATTTTTAATAGTTTCTCTCTGTGAATCAGTAAATTCTCTCAGATGTACCATCATATAGAGACCCTATCAATGCTTAGTGGAAGTTCAGCTGCCTTGTTGTTTGTGATCTCCGATCCCTTGGGTGGGGTTTTCCTTTGTAAAGAAAGTTTAAACATCAGATAAGAAAACTGACCAGTGTTGGGTTTTCACTCTCCTGCCTCCTTCTTTCTTTGTTATCTATAACATGCACATCATTAACTCTCTAATTAGGCCTGAAGGCAGCTTGCAAAGATACAAAGCTCAGCTCTAACTGCTGAAAGAGACGGCATGTGCAGCTCTTTATAGAAGGTCAGAGGCTACACCTATTGTGACATTGGGTGGGTTCTGGCACACTTCTCTTTGGGTGGGGCAGAGGTTGACAAATACATAGGGACAGCAATATCCCAAGGCTATTAAAAAGCACTGATTTACTTCCATTTGCAGCATTTAAACTGGATTCTGAACGTGAAGTTTATTCCATCGTTTCTAATTCTTTGCACAATTCATTTTTATTAAAACAAATAAATCAAATTTTTAGGATGATCTAGCACCCAGATGTGTGCATCTGTAGAAGCACTTATAATGACTTACATTGACTTTTCTTTGCAGTCAAATATTTATGTCCAGTTTTTGCTTTTATTTGTGTTTTCTTATTAATTCTTCAGTAATATAGAAAATATATAAAAATATATGAAATGGTGATTTTTGACTCTAGGCATATGTTCATAGCTAGACATAGCTGTTTAATTCTTAGTGCTGATGCCATATGGAGCTCAAACTCGGGCAGATGAAAATCACAAACCGACAGGCGCAGGCAAGGAAAAAGATTGCTGCCAATGTAGAGACTGATTCTTTCTGCTTTTTTCGACTGGCAGAACGATTCGAAGGATTTTAATCCATCGATCGAAGGATTTTCCTTTGATCAGAAAATTGTTAGGAAGCCTATGGGGAACATTGGCCTCGGTAGGTTTTACTTGCCGAAGTAGGGGGTCGAAGTATTTTTTAAAGAGACAGTACTTTGACTATCGAATAGTCGAACGATTTTTAGTTCGAATCGTTCGATTCGAAGTCAAAGCCGTAGTCAAAGGCCGAAGTAGCCTATTCAATGTTCGAAGTAGCCAAATTCGACCATTTGAAATTCTAATAGTATTTTTTCTTCTATTCCTTCACTCGAGCTAAGTAAATGGGCCCCCTATTAGTTAATAATCACCCCAGTGAACCCTGGAATATGTATTTAAATGTACCTCTGTTCTTCTATGGGATTGAGGAAAATAATGAATCTTTCCATGGCCCTGCAATAACCAATCTAAGTAATTTAGCTGTCCTTGGATATTGCCATAATATAAAGATATGAATGTAATAGCAACCCTGGGATATTTATGGGAATAAATGTATGTATATATAAGGGATGTGACCTAAGACAGCCAAACCACTTAAGACAGGGGGAGGACAATAAATGTCTGTAATAAGTTACTCTCCTGCTTTACATTGATTATTTGGTATGTGCTTTTTGGACTCTTGCACAGTGCTCAATTGTAGGTGGCATATATTCTACAACTTACAGTTTAAAAGGTATTTTCACTGACCAATTAACTTAGTAAAATTAGAAGATAGACTTGATGTAAATTGTTATGTACTATATGCAGGACATGGTGCAAAAAATGCAAACCGTCACATCCCGCAAGTAGCACCATAGCCGCAGGTTTTTGAGCTCAAAAATGGCCTTCCACTGCCACCATCAATAAAGCACTGTGCCGTGCACAGTGCAGCAAAAAAATGTTTCCCACGCAAATTGTAAGGCCACACCCCTTCATTACCATGACCATTTTACAAAATTTGTCAGGCTATGAAAGTTTGAACATTGAGTTTTAGCTCAAAGTTTTATGTGTTATAACAGTTTTGCTAATGAAAGTGAAATGCCCCTTAAAGGAGAAGGAAACCCTTTTGCAAAAAACCCAGTACTCCCCACCCCAGGCAGACCCCCCTCCCTCCTCCCCCCAGGCTAACTACACCCCGGGGAAATGCCCCATATTCCATACTTACCACTCTACACAGATTCTTCCATGTATCCATCTTCCGTGTCCTCTGTAAACTGACTCCTTTAAAATGCTAGTCTCAGTTCTCCCAAGAGACTTGTTTATTTTAAATAGTTACAATTGTTTCTTTGCTTATGTGAAATAGTTAGAAAAGTATCCAAGTGCAGCTGCTGGCTATTCTGGGCTCTTATTTTAATTAAGTTTCAGAAACTTTGTATCTCTTTCTTGAGTCAGAGCAGGAGATCAAAGTGAAAGTCGAGACATTTCAGTAAGAAACCCAGGACTGCAGGCTGAGCTGTCAAAATCGGGACTGTCCCTCAGAAAACGGAGATTTGGGAGGTATGTGTTCAGCAAAACTGAATTTGCCTTTCGGTGCGAATTCCCGCAAAACCGCCGTGAAAATTCGCCAGTGCAAATTTGCCGGCATCAAAAAAAATGGACTCTGGCGTCAAAAACAAGACACCGGCGCCATTTCACAAATTTTTCCCCATTTCACAAATTTTACTGGAAATTCACGATTTTTTCGCCGAAGCTAAACGCCCCAAATTCGCCCATCAGCCATCTTGGGATGCAACATATGCTCTGCTGGGCTTCACCATAAACTTCAGCTAATCTGCACTGCAAACTCAATAAAGTTGCTGCACAACACACAGTAACTACAGCAGAGCATATCCTTCTGTAGATCTTAAAGGGGTTCACCTTTGAGTGTGATGTAGAGAGTGATATTCTGAGATAATTTGCAATTGGTTTTCATTTTTTTTTTATTATTTGTGGTTTTCGAGTTATTTAGCTCTTTATTCAGCAGCTCTCCAGTTTGCAATTTCAGCAATCTGGTTGCTAGGGTCCAAATTACACTAACAACCATGTATTGATTTGAATAAGAGACTGGCAAATGAATAAGAGAGGCCTGAATAGAAAGGTGAGTCATAACAAATAGTGATAACAATAAATATGTAGCCTTACAGAGCATTCGAAAGCTGTCAGAAAAATAGGGCATATAATTAAAAAACTATAAAAAAAAGACAAAATGAAGGTCAATTAAAAAGTTGCTTAGAATTAGCTATTAGCGTAACTTCGCTTCGCTTGGTGCAGTAATGCTAGCGCAACTTTGCCAGAGTCCGGGGCCCTGGAAGCAACTTCTTTTAGTGAATTAGCTTTGTCCTGGCGAATCTACGCCTGGCAAAGTGTTGCGCTGTGAGTGAAGCCATCGCTGGCAAATTTTTGGAGGTTAGTAAATTTGCCCCATGGTTTGGTATATACTGTATACTCTCTGTTGATTTAATCTGTCATATCAAACAATGAGGTTTAACTGTTTCTGTTAGAAATCACTTATCCTGTTTTAGTCCTAATAAACAGTAATATGAACAAGTTTTCATTGCAAATCCTGGTAAGCGTGTTGGTATAGCCAAAAGGCTTTCCTTCCTATTATTCCTTTAACCTTTAGCAAACCAGAAATATTTGGTGAAGATTAATTTGCATCAATTCACTGTGTTTAGCAAAACTTACAGAAAGTGAAGGAGAACAGTTCCCTTCCATGGGAGGGAAGCTCAGTGTCATGCTCTAGGCCAGGGATCCCCAACCTTTTGAACCCATGAGCAACATTCAGAAGTAAAAAGAGTTGGGGAGCAACACAAGCATGACAATATGTTCTTGCGGTGCCAAATAAGTACTGTGATTGATCATTTGGTAGTCCCTATGTTGAATGTAACCTACATTGAGGGTCTGTTTGGCAATGTACCTGATTTTTATGTAACCAAAATTTGCCTCCAAGCCTGGAATTCAAAAATAATCATCTGCTTTAAGGCCACTGGGAGCAACATCCAAGGGGTTGGAGAGCAACATGTTACTCACGAGCTACTGTTTGGGGATCACTGCTCTAGGCCATCTGCCTCTGCTGTGGGGTTCAGAAGTCTGTTGAACTTTTTGCTTTACCTCAGCCTCAATGTGATGCAGGACTCAGATGGCCACCACAACAGAGACACACTGTACCTCAAGCCTTCTACTGATCCATACTAGAACTACCTCTGTCTTACACAGGTTTAACTCAATACAACAAGTTACAGTACTACTATTTTAATTATGTTACATGTAGGGCATAATGTAAAAACTGCACAAAGTTTTCTCCACAACAAATTACTTATGGAAGCAGTGCATGTACTAACAATCCCCTTCAGTGTTTCATTGCTTATACATGTTGCCCTCAAAGCATTACTTGTGATTGGTCAATATTGCTGGGGTATTCAGATATACTGACTGGTTCACTGAAGTCAAGGTTCCTCATTGTATCTCCATGTCCTGGTCTGACCTCTCAAAGTAGTCTCAGATAATCAAAGGTACACCTTGTTGGGAAATTACCAATAATTAATGTTTTGCCATAAGGTAATGGGTGTGCACATTTATTTCATATGTTGTGTTTCAAGACCCAAATCTGAAATGTTTTGTTATATGCCTAGCCTCCTCAATGACCAGGGAGATAACAAGTAGTAGACAGAGGTGACTCAGGATGAGGGAAGTGGTCCCAGTCATTGTGCCTCAGGCAGTAAAGTACATAGGAATAGCTCCTGTGAGTAACTCTCATGGATTTTTGTGTTTGTCTTTGTTCACACATCAGGAGCTTCACACACCCTTCCAGATACGCTTCTCCCCTATTAATTTTATGTAATCTGCCCTTTGGGCCTCAGGCAGAAAGGTGGATCTATAAGGTCAATTCCTCCCACTGAGCAATGAATGCTTAGTACCCTGGCTATCTGAGTGCCGTAGATCAGACACAGCACCACAAAGAAATACATTTCCAGAGAGATTTCTAATGACCTTCTTTAAATAGGATCCATTATCTGGAAATCCATTATCCAAAAGGCTCCAAATTACAAAACAGGCAGTCTCCCATTGACTCGATTTGATCCAAATAATCCAAACTTTTAAAAATAATTTTAATCTCTGTAATAATAAAACAGCACATTGTACTTGATCCAGAGGTTTTATAATTAATCCTTATTGGAAACAGAGCCAGCCTATTGGGTTTATATAATGTTGACTTAATTTTATAGTAGATTTAAGGTATGAAGATCCAAATTAAGGAAAAATCTGTTATCCGGAAAGCATTCTCGATAACAGGTCCCATACCTCTACAGTAGTGATGGGCGAATTTGCGCCGTTTCGCTTTGCCGGAAAATATACAAATTTCCTGCAAAATTAGCAAAACCGCGCCGGTGTCTCGTTTTTTACGGTGTAGTCCGGTTTTTCGCGGCTGGCGGCGAATAAATTTGCCCAGCACTACTCTACAGACATTGCAGTCTCAAAATGTGCACATCTAAGCAAAGCTTGTAAGGAAAATGACATTTAACACTGCTAAATTGTATCATACATAGAACCCTCCAGTTTAAAACATCAATGTTTAGACTGAATGGAATACTAAAGCTTTAGTTTCAGTATCTTATGTCTATAAAGATCAAGGAACTGTGGTGCATAAGTGTAAGCTATGTATGTGAATTACTCAACATATATGCATTAAAAACATGACTTACTGTGTGCAGTTATACATTTACATGGAACTGCCAGATTGCATTGGAGATTGACCGGTTGTCTCTCGTCATATTTGTTTAGTTTTTCTTTAAAGCTGTGATCATAGCCTCAAACTGTAGCTTGAGAGATGAGTTTTGACTGCCCTAGGCAATACATAAATCTGCTTTAGCCTAGGAGACTATAGTATTTCCCCAGACAGCCTCCCCAGTGAATGCCCAGTCAGAATCTGCATTCTCGCACTCCTTGGTTCCACAATTTGTTTGTTGTAAATAAGGATCCCTTTGTGTCCTGATCCTAAAGCTTTTGAAGTCAGTTGTTTTATCCCTGCATTTGCTTTCTTGTGAAAAGCAGAAATCAACTCAAGGGAAAACATATTTAGCACTTGCTCCTGTGTATCTCTGTTTTGCCTCTATTTGTTCATCTCTGTTGACAACTTGAACGTTTTCCAGCTTTACACATTTTATAAGTACAGCGTGTGATTTTGCACCTGAGCTCATCATAAAAATGTGTGCTGAAAAGTGTGAAATCAGCATATTCTTTGCTTTGCAAGATTTTTTTTTTTCAGATTTGTCCATAGCAAATCACTTTATATAAGGAGATAAAAATACAATTCTGATGCAGAATGCAAGGATGGAATGCAGATTTGGTCTACAGTACAACACAAATGAATGTACATTAACATAACATTCTGTATTAAATATTTCAGCATAAGTTGGCACATGTAAGCATTTGAGCCTTTATAACAGTCTGACTATAAAGACATAATAATAGTGACTTTTATGCATCACTGCACACACATCTTCTCAGCCTACATGGAGCAAAAAAGGCCAGCATCAATTACATGTTGCAGTAATAATATTCATTGTTCGGAACACATACATAATGCATCAATTTTGTTGGATGAGGAAAATCAGTTGCATGAGCAAGTTTGATGATTTCACAGGGACACACACAACACCTACACATACACTGGAGTAGTTCTAGGTAACCACATAGCCCCTGATGGATTTCAGGGTACAGGAGAGCCCACATTTTGCTATAATGCTTCTTCAGTTCTGAGTTGATAAAAGTGTGTTCTGGATTATACATAGCTGGAAACCTGTTACCTTGAAAGTTGTGAATTAAGGGAAGGACATCTTGTACAGATTCCATTTTAAACAAATAATTATGGGAATGGGATCTGTTATTTGAAAACCCATTACCCAGAAAGCTCCAATTACAGGAGGACATAGACATATACATTATCCTGAAAACCCCAGGTCCCAAACATTCTGGATAACAGGTTACCTGTGTATATTTTTGAAAAAATGTAATTCCTTTTGCTCTGTATTTTCAACAGTACCTTGTACTTAATTCTAACTAAAATTGCTTAAATCCATATTCGTGATTTCAAAAACTCTATTGGGTTTATTAAACGTTTAATTGATTTTAAGCAGACATAAGGTATGGAGATCTAAATTACGGAAAAACCTCTTATCCAGAAAACCCCAGGTCCCAAGCATCCTGAATAATAGATTCCATACCTGTTTGAATATTTATATTAATCTGGTTAATGTGACCCTTCACTGGACTAATAAATATAAGAAATATGTCAGAGTTGCCTAGCATTTGAGGAGTGATATGATTGCTAGAACTGTACAAGTTGGGTGGAATCTTAGTCCTAAGCTTTATGATTTAAAAGTGGTATTCTAGCTTGCTTAAATGAGAACTAAAAATAAAATGCCATATGCAATAACTTATTGCACCAGCCTAAAGTTTTAGCTTCTCAATATCAGTAATGATCCAGGACCTGTAATTTAAGCTCATGCTACGTGGCTGATTTTTAAATTCTGATGCTAGTTGCACTTCCTTCTGTGCTGCCATGAGTAATTATCTGTATCAATTACTAATCAGCCTTATATTATGACATTTCCTTTCTGTATGTACAGTATATTGTGAGTGGACCCTTAAGCTGAGTAACTGACAACAGCACTGAGCATGTGCAGTGAATCAGCAGAAAAAAAGTTGGGAGCTACTGGGGCATCTTTGAAAACCCAGATCTTTACTGTTAAAGGGCTGTGGTTGTTTTGGGTTATATTTTTGGGCCCAAAATTTAATTAAAGTTAAACTTTAGTTCTCATTTAAGGAGTTTATTATCATATTTCTGCTGAGATGTTTATGGGGGTAAGGTTGGGATTTTTACATTACCAGTTTATTAAAGAGTATAATAACAGAAATTATAGCAGTTATTGAATATATTTTAAAAGAAAAAGAGGAATCTGCTTTCAAATGATTTAACAGACTTTTTAAAATTTGTAATGCTGATAATTATTTACTTTGGAAAAGTATGGGAAGATATAGCCCTGAAAGACATAAGGGCAGCTATCTATTTGCTTTTCCTTAATTCAATTGACGTAGACAAATAACATGGCAGTTAAGGTTGCCCATAATTATTTTAATATTAGAAAACTGAACTCAGTTAAGCAAAAATGTAGAGATTCTGGATATAGTAAGAGATGAAATACATAATAAGGCCTGACGTCCTTCCAATACTGCATATATTCCCAGTTGCATTTTGTATTATATTATTAAGAGGTTGTCTGAATGCAATGAAAAGCACAACCTTTTTGCATTAAATCTTTTATTAATACGTCATATGTAATACGCAGTAGACTAGAATTCGAATACATGGTGTATATGTTATTCCAAGTTAGGTGTACCATATCATTTAAGGCATGGATGTGTTAGAGTAACTTGAGTAATTGCAAAAAACTGAAAGCCATAATGGAGTTCCATGCCTCTGTGCCTCTTTGTAATTCAAGTTGCACACCAATGTACTTTGCACAGAAGCCCCTCAGCCTTTTTATGTCTGCCTTTTGTAAAAAGTAGTAAGGAATTTTAACTACCTAATGAGGTGGGTGAGGCTACTGAGATCAGGGGCCAGGTGGAACCTTTGACAGACTGGGCAGGTAAAAAGGAAATCACTCCGCCCCTTCATGCCTAAATCCAGGTGTGTATATAAACTGAGTTTTTCCATGAATGATGTGATAGACAGGAAAACTGAGAAACTTGATGATTAGTATTGTCTCTTTATTACAAGCCGTGTCTCATTGGGGTCTTACAGGGGGGTGCACAGAAAATCCTGGAGCCAGAAAAGAGGACAGCATCTCTGATTAACCTTACTGCAAAGATGTTGTATCTGGAAAACAGTGCTCAGGCTCAGTATAGTGAGGTAAGCGTTAATTCCCTTTCCAAAAGTTTTGAGAATACTATTGGTAGGAAGAAATTGAAGTAACCTAATTTAAAAACAGCAGTAAAATACTTTAATATCCAAGAGGCAGATACTGTAAAGCTATTTAAACCATTTTATATACAGTCTAACGCGCATTTAATATGTACGATCATTTTAATACTATGTGTATTTGTTTCCAGGTGCATTCATTTGGCAATTTGTCTTTATGCATGATGTTCAGTGTCTCCTTTCACATATTATAGTAGCAGCGGATGTGTCTGAGTAGAAATCTGCTAGGCAGCATCACTGCATCTTTAGTTTGAGAGTAGCACTAGTACATGTATGGAGTTTTTATTTTTGTATCAAGCAAACATTTATAGGTTTTCATTCAAATTCTGTTTGGTGGATATTATTCGAGTCTCTAAGAAGGTCCTGCAGACTTTTCCTTGTCATTTGTCAAAATATCCAAGTTTTTCACCATCACAGATAAGAATGCGTAGCTTTCAGTGGGCAGAAAGGAAATTGTGTTACCTGAGAAGGTTTGTCACCCGAGGAGTTTATTTTCTTAGCTGTGCAATGCAAACGATTGCCTTTCTGAGCATAAAACACTTTAATAAGAAGATTATCAGGCAGATCCGTTCCTCGACTTATGTTTTATTCCTTTGGAACATATCCAGACATTTATAAAAAGTTATTACTGTTGACTTTATTTGTTCAGCAAGCAGATGGGGAAAAGATAAGATTTGGAGGTCAGTTTGTTTGTACTGTGAGCCAAACTCTATTTTGTATTTACACAGCTACAGGTTGTCGCTATGGTCTGCAACAGAGCTAGAAATTGATTCTCTCTCTTTCACATTGGTGACAGCGCTTCAATAATTCCCTGCACTGCAACCATCTTGCCTACTCAATATAAGTCACCTTCCTGTACATTTAAATATGCTGTCTTTGCCTTTCTTCAGATCACCAAAAGGCCAGTCTCCAGTTCCCATACATTAACCTTATCTTGCTATACGTTATGGCATCTATTTATCACAGTATAAAATGTAAACTTCATATTAGTTTGCCATATTTGTCCCAGACCATTGACCCTATCATTAATAAAATGTGTATAGAATAGAATGAAAGGTTTTTGAAGAAATATCAGTGAAATTATGCATTTTTAATAAATGAAAAACAATATAAGTTAAAAAAAAAAAAGAAAGAAAGGAGACCATAAAAAAGGAGACCATAAAAAATATTATAATATTACAAATTTGACAAAACATTGCTGAAACAGACAATTTACTGGTAAAATATATATAGTAAAAGACTTTGTGACATTTGTATAATGCCAATGTACTGCAAAGTATTGTTTTTGATGGGGAAAAAAAAGTAACAGACAAAGTAGGAGTAAAAACAAAAAGTAGAGGAGAACATGAAAAAAGTGCTTTTGTAAATTTATATGTATATATTTTATTAAACATAGAATTTTTTTTCACATCATTCTATTTCCTACATGAATACATTGGATTGTTTTGCAAGGCAGTTACAATAAAGGTTAAAAAAAACATATTTTTGTAAGGGAATGGCTCATAGTTATGATGCAGTGACTTCAGACAAGCTGCCATTACCCACTGTTGGTGTCATTCAAGTCTATCAAGATTTTATATATATACTCTGCAATGGCAGCACCTACACATGGTCTTTGTAAAGAATTACCTATGCCTTTATATTATGTGAACACTCATAATAGGTATATAAACTTATACTAGGCAGATACATAGGTTGTATCATCCTAGAAATGGAGGGCCTTTTCCTCCCTACAAAACAGCATTAAACACTCCAGCCTAATTCATCATGCCTATGTTGTACTGTATACAAAGTGACCCATAACAGGGTTGCACAATAAACATAAGCAGACAGTCAGTTTTTGTGTATTGTAAATAGAATCAAGGAGTGTGATACTTTTTATTTCAACCTTATTCATGCAGTAATCTTGGAGGAATGAGAAAGACCCTTGCTTGCACCAGGTACCATAAATGGAGCAGTGAAGCTTAAAACCACAGAATGAAGCAGCAGAAAAATATTAGTCTCGCACAATAAGAACCTCTCCTGTTATTTTTCCGTGACTTCAATAGGAAGTGCCAATACAAGGTTTTGTGCCACTAAATGAATTGAAAGTTGGACCTTACTCACATATGCTATTGTATTCCTTATTTTGCCTTGTGGGACTAATCCAGCGTTAACAATAGATCATTCATGCATAAAACTGCAGTGCTGTACATCACAATTTGCTGGCTTAATGACTCTGGAGTGTTGCAAGGAACGTGCTCCTTGTTTGCAAACTTGCTCTTGATTGCTGAACAAACAGGTTTATGGTTAGTCAAAAGGTGGCAACTATCAACCAAAGAAAATTTTACACCCAGAAGTGTGCTCCTGTATCTCACTCAACAAGTGGAGCACTTTAGAGAACCATTAACAATGTCTAGTTTGCAATGTTTTGTGTCATTCACATTCCTTATTTTTATAACGTAAGGTAGGGGTGCTGCAAGTGCCTTCAGGGGTGCTGCAAGTTGTCTTTCAATGCCAACAGCTGTGCTATAGCTTGCATAAGGCCTGTTTTAGTTTAAAGCCATAGGCAAACAATGGAATGGATGTGTAGCGAATGTGTGGTCCACCCTGTATAATTGGGTGGAGGTTGGGAGTTGAACAACAATACTCAAAGAATGGCAACAGAAGGGCGACTGCACAGTAAGCATCAATTCAAATTTTAATTTAAATCCTGGCCTGAATTCCAAAACCCCTAGTATGATTAATCATTTCATATGTAATCTACTACTTACACTGTGGTATTATTCTTCGTATGTCATAGTATCATACTGGGGGTTCCTGAAGGAACTCTTAGCACTGTATGCAATTTTTGGCGAGCACTGAGGAACTGCAAAATAGTAGTTAGTAGACAGCACTTCAACGAATATTAAAATACTTTTATTTAGCAGTTTTTGGAGATAGAACATCTGTGCCCAAAATCCAAATGTGGGCATTTTAATCGATTTTTGTCATTGACCAAAAATCTAAATTCTGATATACAGTCCTTTCCTTGTCAAATCTACATTCCTCCTTTGTTGCCTGAGGTGCTATGTGATCTGACAACTTGCCTGAGGCTATGAGGAGTTAGCTGGGAAACTGTTCCAGACTAATCCTGCGCATAGTCAAATAGTATGCCTTATAAAATAGAAAATATGCAATAGAAAATCACACTTTGTCAGAAATATACTCAGAGGCCTATTTATTAAGCAACTTTTCCCACATGAATTTTCATTCAGATTTTTTAGTAAATTAAGCTAAATCGTGGTTAGGAGTTAGGTTGAATTTTTATTTTTAAAATTGTGAGAAAAATTTGAGTTTTAATAAATACCTCCAGGCACAGAAGGCCTGGATATTGAAACATCTGAAGGACAAATATTGGATAATCTAAGATTATCATTAATACTACAAAGAGGCCTGTAACCTGCTCACTTATATGGTATCTTAATGGCAGGCTTAAGGGCCAAAAGAATGGACAAGGAATGGCCAAATGCAGTTATTTCAAAGTGGCACATTGTTGGATTGTTTGCAATAAAAGTAAAGGTGGACCTGTGGCTCCTCTCATTTTCTTAACTGTACCAACCTATAAGGTACATCATCAATGATGGTCAGGCATTACGGTCAACATCATCAATATTGCCCAGCCAAATCTAGGCATGCATGGCCAGCTTTAGAGCAAATACTTAAAAGTATGCACTTTTATTATCTGAACAAACTCCCTGACCAACATGTTCCATGTGTGAGTGCACATTGATGTCGTTTTTTATATTTCTTTATCTAATGTAGTGCCTACTGGTATGACTTGTTCCAGTTCTTTTGTGAAAAATATAAGATGCCTCTATGGTTGCAAAGTAAAGCTTTAATTGTCATATCCTGCCATTTGTTCTCCCTGTGCATATTGTCATGTTGCTGTTTATCCACTAAGCTTTGGCTTTAATGACTTCTAGAGCAGATCCTGGAGGAGATTATGGATGTGGGTGGGTGTCTCAGGGTGAATTCATCTCCAGCTTTCAAAGAGCTTCCTTTTAATTCTTTGGCCAGTTATGGGAAATGCTTGTGAAGCCAAATTGCAGGTGGGACATGCCTGGAAAGCTTTCATCTCATTTCTCCTTTTTATTTTGTATCTTGTTTGTTTTTCATGACGCTTCATTGCAGTGCTGTAAAAGTCCTGAATATTATTACATTCATAACATTGTGGAGCATTTCAGCGGAAGCAAGGAAACAATGTTTTCCATTTTTAGCTGTCTAAATTCAGGGCTGTAAGCACCACTTTTCAAAAGGCCAAACAGCACCTGAAATGATACCTTTTATATATAACAATGAATACAAAATGTCTGTGGGTGTGATGAGTGATCGACAGCACAGCTTTCCAAAAATTAGAGTCACCAGTGTTAAAGATGACTTGTTGCTTCATTGTTGTTTAAGTTAAAACTTTCAGTTGTGCCCTACAGGGACATTTCTATGCTATGGAATGTGTATGAGAGTCTGGTCTTTGCCCTTTAAATTCCACCCTTCAGGGCAAAAGAAATGCACCACAAGGACATTCACAAGAGATAACAACTGGCTCTGCCTGGAAATTCAGCTTTCTGCTGGGAACGTTTTGGCAGCATACATGTCTGCTTTAAGTAATGGGGTGTATTTGAGTTGGGTTATCTATCTCTTTATAACCAGTCTGACCTTTTACAATGACCCCTTGTGATGATTTAGTTCTGTATTATTATTGATTGATTTAAGGCAACTAAATATTTTTAAAAGAATAGAAAAGTTTATATGAATGTTCTTTTTAGTAATACTTAGGGGCCCATTTACTTTGCTCGACTGAAGGAATAGAATAAAAAAAACATCGAATTTCGAATGTTTTTTTTGGCTACTTCGACCATCGAATTGGCTACTTCGACCTTCGACTACGTCTTCGACTTCGAATAGAATGATTTGAACTAAAAATCGTTCGACTATTCGACCATTCAATAGTCGAAGTACTGTCTCTTTAAAAAAAAACTTTGACCCCCTACTTCGCCACCTAAAACCTACAGAATCTACCTAAAAACTACAGAAGGTCCCCATAGGCTTTCTAACTATTTTTTGGTCAAAGAAAAATCGTTCGATCGATGGATTAAAATCCTTCTAATCGAACGAATCAAAGGATTTAATTGTTTGATCGAACGATTTTTCGTTCGATCAAACCATTTGCGGTAAATCCTTTGACTTCGATATTCAATGTTGAAGGATTTACATTTGGCAGGCGATTATCAAGGGTTAATTAACCCTCAATATTCGACCATATGTAAATCTGCCCCTTAAATACAAGTTATAAATGAACCTTCCTGGTTATTGACTTGTGAACCCATGTTATATCTCCCTTAATTTGTGGGTGCAGTTGTGCACCTGTACACTATTTAAGCATTCTTCGCTAGATGATGGGTTACTGAGATGCAGACAGACAGACAGTCTGTTTGTTCTGTCATAAGATCTTTTGCTCTTGAATTAGCTCAACTTTTTTTCAGACTTTAGATTATGTACTTCCTCCCCAATACCCTGTCGGTCTTGTTGACATTTCTTTTGTTCAGCAAGCAATGTGAGAGCGTCTGATGCTGGCCTTCTCTCACTGGGCATCGCTTTTGTCTGGTATAGAGGCGTTCCAGCCAACCTGTTACAAACACTAATGAAATTTAATAGCCAGGATTTTTTTTCTAGGAATCTTCTGCTTTTTTGAGCTTTTGAGTTTACTTACTTTTTGCTTCCTTTAGCACAGTCTGAGTATTAACTACATGGCATTGGGATGAGATGTTAATATTATTATTATTAACTTGTATTTACAAAGCGCCAACATATTTCGTAGCGCTGTAAATATGGAATGAAATTGCAGTAACGTAGCGTCTGTTTTTGTATAAGTATTCAGGGCTGGCATCAGGGTACTATGCTCATTGCTAAGCATGGTTAAGGCTTGCTAATGACCACAATTGATAAAGCAAATTCCTCCATTGTTATTGCTGTGCTTATAAAATAAAATGGCACCTGTCCCAGTTTGGTAAACCATAGCCACTAATATGCAATTAGCTTTTACTGTTCAAGTGGCAATTAATATAATGTAATGAATGAAAGAAGGTTGCTGGATTGACAACATGATGGTCCCATAGCTTTATAACCCTTATGCAGACCAACAATCCATATGGGGCTAATATAATAAACTAGTCTAGTAACCAATCAAACAAACATCTTATTGGTTTCCATGGGGAAACTAGGTCTAGAAGTGCTTTGCCATTTTTATTATATTACCCCGTATTAATCACTGGGATTCATCTTAGTCTGCATCTTTCTCTTTACTACTTTATGTACAATCCTGCACATTGGGGGATTATACATAATCCTTTGATGGATATAAAATTCTTTATAAAGTATTTATGCAGTTTTTCTGAGCTGTTTCTAGGCACATTGTATCAGGGTACATTGATACCAATCTGATGGTATTTGATTGTGCAGAGGAATAACTGCTTTCCATGGTGAAAATGAGTGATAAATATACCTTCATACTGTGGCTAAAGGGGGTTCAGAAACAGTTATTGCAGCAACAGTAAACTTTATAGCGCATAAGCGTCCTCAAATGCCTCTCTGTGCTTTGGGAGGTTTATTGTATTCCACACTAGAGACATGATGAACATATGAATCATGCCTCATTTGGATGCAGATTCACCTTAATTGTCAGGCAATTCAACCTTTACTTTAATCTAAAGTAAAGCTTAATTTAAACATTTTGTACATGTTGGCAACAAATAAATATATAAAGGATGATAATACCATTTAAATGAAGTAGACAACTAATGTTTTCCCCAGTGGCAAAAGAGCTTTGGCAGAGAAAGGCTACAGAGAACTTACAGGAAGCCTAGGAGATCATGTTGCTTTCCCCATCACTAATATATACTGTATTCAGTACACATGTTCCTGAAGTGCCCTGCCAGTGAACACATTGTGGTTTTCATTTTCAAAATCACTTCTGGGAGCACAGGAACCCCATACCGTGCAATATTAAATGATATATTTGCATTGTTGTTAGCTGTGAAAACTCTTCCTTTTTGAGTGCAGTCATGAACTGGAAAAATCAAAGTCTGGCACTGCAGAGGCCAGTTCTTCAGGTTTTCTTTGTAGTTGATTTATTAATTATGGCTTTCGTTTTTATCCCATGCTTTGTAAAAACACTGTAGCTGTCAGACTTGCCTATATGTATACTAAATACAATGCATAGCCTTTCAAATAGATAGACAGCTGTGTGCAATGGTCCCATGGACAAATCAGTTTGTTGGAATCTTCCATTACTGGTTAAGTACAAATGTCAGGGAGGTATAAAATTGTATTAATAAATCACTGAGTGAATTTGAGTTGAATTTTCGAGTTGACTAAGGGGGATAACTTAGATATTTTAATTGCATTATTATTCTGCTCAGCAAATAAAGGTAAGCCATATCTGAAAGTTTTCCTGGAAATTTTTCATTTTCATTTCCAGTGCAAAGAACCTCATGCTATTGGTAATGAAAGTACAGATATGGGATCTGTTATCTTTTAATCCGTTATCTAGAAATCTCTGAATTATGGAAAGGCCATCTTCTATAGACTCCATTATATCCAAATAATACAAATTATTTTTAAAAAACATTAGTAGTAATAAAACAATACCTTGTACATGGTCCAAAGTAAAGTATAATGAATCCTTATTGGAAGCAGAACCAGCCTATTAAAGTTAACATGATTTACTATTAGACCTAAAGTATGAAGATCCAAATGATGTAAAGATCCATTATCCAGGTCCGCACAGGTCCCGAGCATTCTGGATAACAGATCCCATACCTGTACAAGGAAAGGCTGACATGAAATTTTTCTTGTGCTACCCAGATAATATTTATGCACATTGTGACCCGAAAGCTGTATATTTTACTCTAGTCTGTGTTGTGAGCTGCTTAATTTATGCATAATGTGGCAGTGTAAGAACAGGTTTCATTTTTGCTCCAGGTCTAGTAACCCATAGCAACATGGTGGTTAGATTCAAACAGCAGGCCAATAAAAACACCTGCTTATTGATTAGTGTTTTTTTACTAGACCCAAGATCAAGATTTGCACTTTATAATCACTCCATATTATCTTATAGCAGGAATATCATTTTTTTAATTTTACTTTTTTGTATTTTACAGCCACAATATACTAACCTGGGGCTTCTGAATAGCATGGAACAACAGATCCAGAATGGTTCTTCTTCTACAAGTCCTTATGCCAATGACCATGCTCAAAACAGCGTCACTGCACCATCACCATATGCCCAACCAAGCTCTACCTTTGATGCCCTTTCCCCTTCTCCAGCCATCCCATCTAACACAGATTATCCGGGACCCCACAGCTTTGACGTATCATTTCAGCAGTCCAGCACAGCTAAGTCAGCAACTTGGACGGTAAGCAGAATGAGAAGGTTGGAAATTGTATTAATGCAACTTAGGTGCAGTTGACATCAACTTTAAACTTCTACTACATATTTTATGCAGTTGTGCATTACTCTAATAAATAGTTTAGTTTTAACCTTAATTCTTCTTATTTAATTGAATTATCCCCATAAAAGAAACATTACTATCCTTCTTCGGCTTCTGTACATGCCTTGAGAAAACATGCTTTGGTGTTAGAGAGCTTGGGATTTTTTATTCTATTTAAAAAAGCACTTAATAAACCTCTGTTCACATTGATGTAACCATTCCAAACTGAACTTGGATTCCAACTGAGATTTAGTGTGGTCATTAGTACACTGGGCATTTTTATCATATAACATTATATGTAGATTGATTTAAAGGAACAGTAACGTCAAAAAATAAAAGTGTTTTAACATAATGAAAATATAATGCAGTGTTGCCCTGCACTAGTAAAACTGCTGTGTTTGCTTAAGAAAACTTGTTTATATAAATAAGCTGCTGTGTAGCCATGGGGGCAGCCATTCAAATGAGAAAAGGCTCAGGTTACACAGCAGATAGCAAATAAGCTCTGTCTGTTATCTGTTATCCATTAGTTAACCTGTGCCATATAGCCGTTTTTCAATTTCCGCCATTGCTCCACAGCAACTTGTTAATATGAACTATAGCAGTGTTTCTGAAGCAAACAGATCAGTTTTATCAGTGCAGGGCAACGCTACATGATATTTTCATTACTTTAAAGCACTTTCATTTTTTGGGGTTACTGTTCCTTTAAGAAACCCTTTCATGCCCTTTTAGCACTGCATTTTATTGCCCATCGAACACAACCCCGTATACACATTTCCTCTGCATATGTACTTGTATTCTCCCTTAATTATAATATTATTTTGGGCTAATGCATTGTTATATCAGAATATTTCTATTTTCTACAATAGCTTATTTTGTCATTTTACACATAAAACTACTTCCTTGTGTTCTATTGCCTAGCTATCTTTTTTGCTGGGTTGTTAGACTTTAGGGCTCAACTGCTTACATAGGTGCTAAATTGCACATGCAATTGCTTTAAATCAGTTTAGAAAATTAAAATCTGGTTGTTGACATGGGCAACTATACTGGTGCAACTCCTCTGTTTGACTTTTTCCTCCCTGCTATGTACAATAACAAACGTGATTAAAGCACATATGCACAAACATACATGAAAGTTAATGCAGACATGCCATTGTAGGCTAGATTAATTTCCAAAAATGCAAAAGCTTTTATTTTATTCTTTTAATTCATATGGGTTTTTTTTTAGCTTGATTGTATAAAAAAAACTTCCAAAAAAATTACATGTGAAGTTTATACTGACAGATTAAAAGAGGTGAGACCTTCTAAAGAACTTGCATTATAAAACTAGTGCTACAATGAAGTAACATTTAGACGAACCTGTAATCAGTAATGAATAATTTATTTTGCTCTGTATTGTGAGATCCTGCCACCCCAGAAATTCCCATGTACTACATTTACATCTCCTCCCCACTGTTATTAGTGACACATAGTGAAATTGCTACACCTCGAATTGTTCTGCTTTCACAGGCTAAAGCCAACCGCCCTCTGTATAGAGGTTAAACTTCTTCCACTTTTTATTTACCTTTAAACATGCCTTATAATCAAAAGTGAGTAGCTCAACCTGTTTGTCATGGATGGATCCTAAATGTGATGTAATTTGCCATTGGTGAGTGAGTAATAAATTAAAAGTGATGCATTAAGACACACTGTCTGTCTTGCACATTTTGGAGCTACATATTTAAAATAAGCCTTTGTCTTGCTTTACATGTGTTTGTCTAGAGTTTTCTTTAACACTAGCATTGGCTTTTTGGATATTTTGGGTTGAAAAAGCCTTTTTTGCCCAACTTTTGGTCAGGGTTCCCCTTACTAATGAACAAGGCTACAGACATGAAAACTGCCAAAGCATTGTTATATTCTGCTACATTTCCAAGTATATTTAATCCAACAAACTGCTGACATCAGGCCAAGCTTCCAGGAATACAAATATAAATTGTCTAAATCCTTGCATAACTGATCTTCAGAATTCAAATCACAGTTTGACGCATATCAAAAATAATAAAAAATATTGGTCAAAGTGTTCACTGTAACTTCACTGGGGATTGGTTTACAAATACATACATTTGAGGGATTCCTAATTTTTCCCTTCTCAAACCATAGATATAAAACACTTAATTGTCATGTCTAATCAATTACATTGGGTCATAGACACAATGCTTTGTCTCCACCCAAATCAGGAAATCAACCATTTTCTTTGGGATTTTGTCAAACAAGCAAATCTTCCCATCCTTTAAGTCAGTGATCCACAACCAGTGGCTTGCGAACAACATGTTGCTCACCAAACCCTTGGCTGTTGCTCTCAGTGGCTTCAAGCCAGGTGCTTATTTTTGAATTTCTAGCTTGTGTTTTGGTTGCATAAAAATCAGGTATACTCCCAGAGACTCCTGTAGGCTATCAGTCCACACAAGGGCTCCCAATAGTCAACCACAACTCATAATTGGCACCCCCAGGAACTTCTGGCATGTTTGTGTTGCCCCAACCTTTTTTACATTTGAATGTAGCTCACAGGTAAAAAAGATTGGGAATCCCTGCTTTAAGTCATCCGGCAGGACCATAGCGAAGAGCAGAGGAATAGAGGAAATGTTTTGTAGGCAGAGGTGAAGCAGAAAATAAAGCCACAAGACATTACTGCTGATCATCCATGGGTTCTCACAGAGATTCACTACACCATTAAGTTTTGAGGTGCCTGTATTGCCTGTGTAATCCTATGTACATCAATTATTATAAACAAGCAATATATTTAGGCATATCAGAATTTTTCCTGCAGTGAGTATAATGGAAAAATGCTACCTGGCAGGTGTTCCTCAAGTCTGTCACTCAGTTTTATGCATACTGGCAGCAGTGAAAAGGGGCCCTAAACTTTACCAACTTCAATCCTCAAGGCCAACAAAAAGAATTACTTGTATTTGTCTGTTCATAACTGAGCTATTAAACCTAAACCTCAAAGACACTTTACAGTAAAAAAGTACTAATTGATGGTGACCGACGATAGTAACTTGTATTGCTCCCCCCAAATTCTTGTTGTTTTTTAATGATAGTCTTGCCCGCAATGCTAAGCAAGCAGCATAGCTCAATACTCTGGTTGGTCTATTTGTCTGGTTGGCCGCCCATATTAATAGCAAACTTGTAGTCCACTGGTCTGTAATCAACACAGAAGGGCAACCCCATGCACCGCTGGGCCTTATCAGTCAACCTGGTTTTCTGTCTTGTCTGGTAAAAACGATTATATCCATTGAGTGCTCAACCTCAATTTTGAGTTTCTTTCATAAGTATTTTGACCAGTCCCTGATCTTTGCTGGTAGTGAACCATTTTCAGGGAATTTTCACCTAAAAATCTGTTGGTGTAAAACAAGCTGTGTGTTCATCAAATATAATTGCCAAGTACTCACACACACCCCACCCTAATTCATGAGAGCAAATGCAGTAGAAGCCTGGATTAAATTTGCTGTCAGCGAATAAAAATTAATTCACCGTGTGAAGAGGTACAATAAGCACATTCCAGTGCCTGTGGCAGTCTTACTAGATTCAGCTTCAGAAAAGAAGTCCAGCCAAGTAAAGAGTGCAGACATAACAAAAAACTATTCAGTGCTGCTCTAGCAACTGGTAAAAGTCCCAGTTTAATGGATTACATGAAGTAATAGAAGGGAGGATTTAGGGTTTCTTTTAATCCCTCTCAGTATATGAGTTAGAAAATAAAGATTATTTGTAATGTTATTGCTTTTTTTTATTTGGCCTTGGCATACAGGTGGTTGTAATTTTAGGACCATAATTTAAATTTACCATAAAACTCCAGTCCCTGGCCCAATTGTCAGAATAATTTACCACCAATGTAGACCATGTAGAGGGTCTTACTCGTGACACCACCAATCAGTTAAGTCAGTTTGTTATTTTGATTTTTATGTATTACATTTATGGATGCTATTCAACCTCTTTGATAAGTTATGTTACACTGTTTTTTAAGATTACAAGACCCAGCATTCTCAGGGAAATGTTGGTCCACCTTGTCTTCCAATACCAGCCCTGTGTACTGTCCATTGGGGCAGTTTAATCATTAAACTTGGGTTCTAATCACATTACATGCACAATAAGAGTATTAAATCCACAGGCCAAATAATCAGATGCAAGCAAAGCATTGTGGGCATGCCTTTCCAGATCAGTCAGTCTTTCTTCTTTCATTCAGTGAACTCCTATTTGATTACATTACATGCAAATCATTAATGTCACTCAAAATTATATTTGTAAAGGTCCCCAGCAGTGATTGGCCAGTCCCCAATGTGCCCACTGGGTGTGAGGGAATCCCTGACTGCTAAAGATAATGCCGATATACAGAACTATGATATTTCATTTCCTACAATCTTTGTGGACAAATGCAACATTTTAATTACTGATCATGTTCCCTTGTGTGCATACAGTAAACCTATTGACCCACGGCTAGTGTAAACATTTCATAATCTGTAAAACTCAGTCAACTGTAGCACGCATTTCTAAGGCAAGTGTATGTCAGCACTTCATACAGCCTGCAAGGTTTTGGGTTCCTGCAGTGAGGAATTTTATTCCATTATTAATAGAGCCACTCCTTAGTTCAGCTACAGGCAAAGAAGAAATGATGTGTTTTAGAGATGAATGTTCTTGTACAGGACAAGATGTAGCTTGCATGAAAACATCTGCAGCCAGCCCATTCTGTATAAGATGGGGCCAAGACTTGTTTATATCCTGAAGCTTGTCATAGCATGTTTAAAGCAACAGAAATGTCTGAATTTACAGGAAAAAAAATACATTGCATATTGATATATGAGTTAAAAACAACTTTGTAATTTCTTTATGTCACATCTGGCCAATCCAGTTGTACTTATGGACTACAGGGATATCTGGTTACTGATATACTACCCACACAGGGGTAATTGCTAAAGAAAAAGCAAGGCAAAACAGAAGTCCAGATAAGATATTTTAACCAATTTTTAATAATCTTATTTTAGATACGTTAACATTTAATGTCAACAACTAAAACATCTATTCCTAAGCAGAAGCAAAACAGATTCTAACTGAATGAGAATGAGGAGGGTCCAATAAGTGATCCCAAACATAGAGGTTTAAGAGGGCTTTTAGACACCATATACTTTATCAGCACTGTAAAGTGACACTGGTGCTCAGCCACATCCTAATTAATCGAATTCACAAACCATTTGCATTTGGCACCCAACAGACCGAGCTGAGTTAATAAGAACAATTACCTGTCTATCTAACATTGTCATCTGATGGTACACTAAGCATTATTAATAGCTATTATGTGAAATGATGCACTGCATATTAGGTTTTTATTTTGCTTCTGTTGTTCCAGTTTGGTTAAAAGGAATGTTTTGCGCTTGGTACACAATATTGTTCTCCCAGCTTTCTTTGCCTAAGGAACATGCCAGCCCACTCATTTGCTTTGGTCCCTTCATTTTTCTTTTGCTGTCTAGACAGAAGTAGAGAAGCAGAACAAGGAGTTTAGAGAGCTCTCATCTGATTGTTATGGAAGTGCCACCAAACATTTCTTTCCTATTTGCTCTGCTGAGTCCCCTCCTGACGCTTCAGGTGTCACACAAGGAAATAACCTTTATATATTTTCCTTTCACTGGAAATGATTTATTTAACATCTAAAAGGATGTACCCATGAGAAACAAAGGCAGGCCACATTATAGCGCTTGACTCATTATAGATCTTGAAATTCTAGGGACAGTAAACATTTAGATTAACTTACCATGTCTCCCACAGATTCACTAGAAAACGTAATAATGTCACCATTACATGACTTACATTGCTAAAAGGAAATTTTGAGTGTTTTGATTGCTACAGTTCACTGCTAGGCCTTAATATGATAATGCATACATGTTATCTAAAGACACTTTGCAATGCTTCCTCATTTATTATTAGATTTTCCCCTTATTAATGCTTTTTGAAAGCCTGAAATATTAAATACTATCTCATTGCCAGCAGTTTTGACACCAAAAACCATAAAAAAAGTTGCAATCTGTCTTAAAATACTACTGTCCACATCACACTTAAAGCTAATGTCAAAATGAAATAACTGTTAAAGGCTGCTCAGCACTCAAGATATTGTACCTTGATTACATAGTCATCTGAGATGCCTTTACAAGTGTACAAAAAGGCTTCTCCAAATTGAGACCCACAATTTCTAAAGAGAATGTTAAACGTGCATGTACTTCATTGATCCTGTAGGTCTTACATAAAACCACTATTATTTCAGAAACGAGGTCTGGTAACTAGATGCTACTGAAAATATTAAAATTTGTTGCTTGTCAGGGTGTGGCATGTAGTGTGTCAGATGTACAGAATACTAATCACGAGTTGGCATGGGTGTTGGCAGACACTTTCAATGAGTTCTGAACTAAGCCCATAAACATATGCAAGACCCTAGCTGCTATTTGTGAAGATAGTTCTTGGAAGCACTGAAAATCTCTTTATACAGTACTACTTAAAGCTGATGCATCTTACATTAGGAGCTCTTGTGCCACTGTGGACATCTGTTAACGATGTCCGTCTCAGCAAGTCTAGCTGTCAGTTATAGTTGCACTGACTGTCACATAAGTGACTGTGGCAACACATATGCAAAAACAAATACATTTGCATCTTTGTTACAGTAACTGGAAATGAAGCAATACGCTCCCCCCCCCGCAACCTCAGTTAAGTAGGACAAGATTATCATCAAATCGGGAAGGCAGTGCAACCAGCTTCTCATTATTACACACATAGATTGTATCTGTGTATTAAATCCCTGCAGCCCCCCCCCCCCATTCACCTGCCGACCATTTCCAACAGCCCCCTGGCAAGCGCAGGCATCTGATACGAATGATGGAATATATGAGCCAAATACTATAGTAGTCCTGCATCATAAATCCATAATTGCATTTGGAAATTGAGTAATTGTTCCCTGTGGATCATGGTTTTTTTTCAAATATGTTGAAGTATATATAAATAGAGGTATATATGTGTACAATGGATGGGAGCATTCATGTGAATTTTTGCAGATGAGACAGGTTTTGGAAGTTTAAAGGCATGATGATGCTTGTAAAATATGCAGCAGGCAAGACCAGAGGCGCCGCAAAGCTTCATTACAGTACGGAGCGCAGTTGAGACTTGCCTTTCCACTGTGCCCTGCAGCATTATGTAGAAATGGGGACGCTACAACTCGTTCCAAAATTCTACTTGATCAGACCTGCCCTGTCTTATGTTGGGAAAAAAAAGTGTTTGAAGTAAACAGGGAAATTACTCACCTTAATGATCGGTTTTACCGGCAATGATAATACAGTGATACAATCGATTTCATTTGGTGATAAATTATATCAGGTAATACAGGGATGGCTTGATTTGCCTGCACAGAAGATGCACAACGTCTCACTGCATAGCAATGGGGAATTCCTTACTGGCACCTACACTTTTATAACATTACTCCTACTTTTAGATGGTGGAGACTTCCTGGATTCTGTCATCTTTTCTTACCCACCTGCTTAGAAAAAGGCTACTGAAACCCAGAGATGTATTTAGTGGTGTGTGTAATGAAACCCTAGAACTTGGAGCCCAAAAGAGCTGCTGTTGTAGGTAGGAAAAGTGAGTGAACATAATGGTGACAATTAGGCAACCCAACCTATCATCCTTTAGTTAAAGTGAAGCTCTTCTGGGATGTAGTCCAGCATAAGCCATGCAGTATGTTGAAAAGCCATACATTAACAGCACAGCTCCAAAATGTATGTTTTAGCACCAGGTCAGGTCATAAATAAAGATGGCTCACATTGAAACCATCTTTGCTCATTATAATTATGCTGAATGAGATTGTTGTGAATTATAAAAATGCAAGTCGTTTGTTTTATAGGTATTATATATAGATTATACTCACCCACACATTAAAAAGATGGAGAAACCAACTAGCCCATTGTTTCAAGGTTATTTGTTCCTACCTACAGTATATATTGTATCAGTGGCAAGATGTTACCAAGAGTAGATTACATACAATACCTGGCATCATTTAAAGCATGGATTACAATTGCCCTTATTGCTTATAAATCTCATCCCATCATGCTTTATTGTGCTGCCATTTGGAAGTTGAAACTTATGGCCTTAAGGCATAGAGACTTTCCTTGGACATAGAGCAACTGAAAACTGTTTTTTTAGTAATCCGGGGTTCTGTAAATACCAGAAGACTTAAATGTTCTTTCTGTAATACTTTTTTGCATTCCTAGCTAAATCAATTGTGTTTTAAAAGGATATTACCCATAATCCACTGATTGCATTATCCGATTTTTGTAAATAGACTCTCATATGGAATGCTGTAAAGCCTTTATTACTCATACATGAATGCACAGCTTTAAGTTAATGTTTCTGGCACTAAACATAATTTTACAATCGTGTCATGGGGATTTTCCTACAAGCCGGGGTCCAGTCCCCCCCGTGACAAACCTTTTCTTTGTGCGATACACAACACATAAGAAGTGTATGTGTGTGTTTGCAACAAGTTTTAAAGTGTACACTGACTTGCAGCATTTAAAGAAATAATCAAATCTTTATAATGCTCCATCTAATGTTACTATACATAATCTTCTATCATTTTTCCATGAGTCATCCTTTGTGAGGCATTGTCTTTTAAATGTTAAGTTGTTGATTAAAATCTATAAAAATGATAATGAAGAGGGGGAGTAAACTGATTAAGATGAATATTTCACAACAAAGGTTGCGGAGGGGTTATAGCGTGCATGCTGATTTTCAACTCCTACACGGTGGCAATTCCAGGAAGCTCGTCACATTATTGCAAATCTATGGACTAATTGATATTACATACACTTTATGTATATATATATATATATATATATATATATATATATATATATATATATATATATATATAATCACTAGGATTTGCAGCAGACCACATTTATAAACATTGGGCAAATTTGCCCATGGCCGGTGACCCCTAGCGACCAATCAGTGAGTTGCTTTTTTCAGCCAGCTGCTAGTTAAACAATGAATGCAAGCATGTGATTGGTTGCTAAGGGTTACTGCCCGGGGCAAATTTGGCCAGTGTTTATAAACGACCCCCATTTTTCATCCTGTACGGTTGTATTGGTCCCTGCAGCTTATTTTAGCTATGCATCTCACGACTAATTCTGTACTCTCAAATCAAGACTCTAATTTTGAATTGTACAAAGTTTTAGTTTTTCTTAGGGGCATATTTATTATGCTGTGTAGAAAAACTGCGGGATAAAACACCACCACGCTGCGCAGTGTAAAAAATGGTGTCATTTATTTGAGTTCCTCTGGGAGCAATGTAAAATAACATAGTCAAATCTGGCATTCGCCATTTATTTTACCCAGCTTTTGACAGTTTTAACTGTGAATTTAGTTTTACACAGCATAATAAATATGCTCCTTAGTGTTGCTGGGAATTAACAGTTTCTTCTTCTGGAACTGAGAGTAATCTGCTTTTGCCATAGTATTTCAATATATATATATATATATATATATATATATATATATATATATATATATATATATATATATATATATATATATATATATATATATACATATATACAGTATATATATATATATATATATATATATATATATATATATATATATATTTGTGTATATTTGGATTGTGGGTTCATGTGTATGTGTGTGCATGTCATGTATATGTGTCCTAGTCAATCAATACATCTGTTCTTGTTTTTTTTGCTGAAGAACTGGGAATTGATCTTTTTCCCAAGGTTATATGGTTGGGTAATTTTGGACTAGTGTTTTTCCCACGCATCTGCTCTTTAAGAAACCTATCATTATTCTCAACCTGTACTCATCAATAAATTGATGGGCAGCAAATGCAGTGGGTGCTAAATGCATGCTTGACAGTGATGTTTGAGGCAATTCAGACACTACCAGCTCATTTTCAGACACCAGACTTTACCCCAAAGCCAGCCATTAAAAAATGGACCAGAACACTAAAATAGTGTCCTATAATAGTCTTTTATGGAAAGCCTGTAAAATAATAACATATAATATATCAGAAGAATTTTCTTTTCTACTTAGTGACCAAAATTTAAAAGAGGCTGTGTGAGTGTGTGTGTGTGTGTGTGTGTGGGGGGTATACTGATATAACAAATATGCTCAAAGCTAGATAAAATAAAATATAAAATATATTGAAATTATAAAATAAATAAATAATAATAATAACAATAAATAAATAATAAGAAATAATATAAATTATTATATTGAAACTAAGCATTATTGCTATATTAATACTGTGTAATGATTTCCTTTAATAACTGCTGCATACTGTAAAATGTTACAAAGTAGTTTGCCTTAACATTAAACATTTATTTGAAAGCAACGTTTTAATTTTTGATGAACTGCAGAGCTCAAATTAATGTAGACACATTTTACCTGTGGCCTACTATGTCTCTAAAATAGATTGTTCCCATAGGTGGCGCATTCATGAAAGAACTTACCATTGGGTGTATTCTCATTTTAAAACAAGATTATAAAAGAAATTGGTGCTAATGAAATATTATACAGTATACAAAGGGTATACAAAGTGTCAAGGAGAGCTTTCTACTCCTTCATTCAAATCTGCTCTGATGATTTATGTATAGTGATACCACTTACTGTATGCATTATATAAGTCTTATAATACACAAGATGATCCCGTAATCCTTATAACTGGTGGTTGGTGATACTGTGTAGATGATAAATTATAAGTGGTGTTTAGTGATGAAATATGTTTCAAATGACTCTGACATTTGTGGTTTATAAGGAGTAATGTTCAAGGCCTGCAGCCTTGTGCTTTTATATAGACATGAGACTCCTATGTCATTATCATTTGTTGTACACTGTTTCTTATACAAGGCAGTTGTGACCATTGGAAGGAGCAATCAAATAAAAGTAGAAAAGCCTAAACTGAGTGTGAGGTTGCTCTGTGGTTCTACTGTTAAGTGGCATCATAACTGGAAAATAAATAGTAATTGCCACTCCCTGATGTCAAGAGAAAGCAATTTATATTGTTACTATTCCTTTTACCTTATCTTATTGCCACTTTTTATTCCATCTTTTTAAATTGTTCTCTACTCTTGTCCTTTACTTAATCTCCTATGGTTACTCTGAAGGTGCCCACAAACAGTGATGCTGCCAATTAGTGTGAGCATATGGGGGACAAGTATACATTGTATATCACAAAAAGGTAGGATGCAAGATAATTCAATATCATCTGCACCCACAACATGAACTTAATGAGATATTATTGTGCATAGTAGGTCCATTCAGTTACACATGTGAATATGCAGTCCAAACTAAAACTGGTCATAACGTGGCCAATCTGGTTGGCTGCCTTGGTTATGGCAGGACAGGATTTAGCCAGCTGATCAGACTGTGTTGGAGGCAGGAGGGAAATATATCACCTCTGTCAGGTGTGGTTTATTTTCACCCATACCCAGTCTATATGTATGTAAGTTACCTAATTTTTAAGCCAGAGAGTTCAGCTGTGATCCAGTGGGTTCAGTCACAGCTGTCCACAGAGGGAACCACGCAGAGCCATTGTCGGGCAAGTTAGTAGAGAACAAATTGTTTAACTATATCACTCAGATTAATTAATTCCCCCTTGCCTCTTGGGAGTCACTGTTTGAACACAGACGCATGCATAAGGCTAGGGCCAGATAAATGTAGATCTTGGCCTGCAGAGAAATACAGGTCAAGAATCCGCTCCCCAACTGCTCCAATGCTCCTGCCTGCACCTGAAAGCATTGTCTCTGCTAGGGCACAGGCAGACACAGCGGATTTCAGTGCAGACATGCAACATTTGTGCTGAAATCTGCCATCCCTACAGAAAGGAGAAGGTGAGCCGATTGGCAGCAGATTCTCTGCCTGAGAATAATCCTTATAGCCTGACCTATCCTAAATATCTCCCAGTGCAAGCAAGGGGCAATGCACTGCCCTATTTATGTTCTTATGTTTGATAAATAAGCAAAAGTGTAATGAAACTGGTGAAATAGTGCCGTGATTCCCTGTACCATAACATCTGGTTGTATATGCAGCAGTATCGTATATATGGCATATTCATTTTACATCATCTTCATGTTTTTTCTGTAATAACTAAGTGTCTCCAAAGAGATTATTCTTGTAAAGTTTCACTCGTCTCTGTTTGTTTAGTTAGTTAGCAGTGATGTGACATGCAGAGCCCCTTGTTTTATGGAGAAGGAGTGGGGTGCTTTCTGGCTTCATGGGAGACGCACATTCCTCCTGCTTAATGGACTGAATGGGCTGCCTTTTCAAACAGGGTTTTTTTTTTCTTTCTTAGTTCTGTCCCTTTATGTAGCCTTGAGGCATAAATGCCAAAGAAGCTAAAGAAATATGCTGTTCCCTCCCTTCAACCTTTTTTTCTTTTTAATTTCTATGTAAACTGAACTATGTTTGACTAGGGGTGGTTGTCAGTTTTTCTTATTATTCTGCCTTTTCATTTATTCTAGGGCAGCATGGCTGGAACGTGTCCCAGAACCTCAGGGTGGGGCAAAGCCCCCAGGGCATCCAGCCAGGCAGGAGGTGATGCAATTACAGGCACACGACAGCCCCCTCCCTTTCTCTTATTCTGGTACTTGGGTGCACAAGAGAACATGGCATTTAGATGGAGCCTCAGCTACCAGAATATACTAGACAGATATAGATGTGTCACTTTCAGCATTGATACGTACAAATTTGTTTGTAGAACTTTCTATAACAACCTTCTAAAAATCTTATTGTTATTTTAACAATAAAATGCACATACAGTGTAACACAAAAAAAAGATTGACTGTTACTTCCATTTCCCCCTTTCTGAAAAAGAATGCTTCTACTTTTAGAAATAAATAAACTAAGTGTAAGCAAACTGGGCCAAGGGCACCATTCTCTCACTGTCTCATCATTTTACTTTGCAAAAGCACCAGCGTGTGCTTCAGCCTCCTGAATAAAATTAGCCCCTAAATACCAAGGTCAGTAATCTATGAGATATTCCTTGGGAAGATATAGTAAGCTTTATATTTCAACACCAGTCATTCCATGGATTCAAAACAGGTAGACAATAAATTAAATAAAAAGGGGGCTATGTTTGCAAACCCCATTGTGCTAAAATTTAAATTTGCTCAAACCATGCCTTGGGGTTATGGTATTTCATTCTTTCAGCTGATCTAAGACTATTGTATAGAGTAGAGAGCTGTACTGCATGAGCATTTTGCCTGCAGGGGCTACAGAATGAGTGGGACACACAGTACAGGGTGGGGCCAGTCTACAATCTTGAAGGCATTTTGGGAGTGGGACCTGGCTGATGTCAACAACTCTGGGTGCGGCTAGGATGGAATGTGCTGCTCCCAGCACTGGCTGCCCAGGTAATTAATCTCTTTTGAGTGACAGGTGGCAGCAGGCAGCTTATAAAAGTGAAGTGGAATGGCATTGAACAAGGATAGAAGACCGAACAAACACCTTATCGTAACTACATTTGTAGCACTTTGTCAGCTTGTCCCACATTGAAAAATGGGCTCACAGCAGAGTAAACTACAAGTTACAATCCATACAACATATACATTTGCGTACGTTTGCAGACCTATAAATGCTTCTAATTTTGTAAAGTTTCTTCATGACACTGTGAATGGCTCAGGAGGCTTCTTGACAAGGCTTATTGAACATATAATACAGCACATGCCTGCATTATACCCTTTAAGATTGAATATAAAAATGACTTACATGAAATAATATGTTTGATAACTTGTTCTACTAATTATCTTAAATTTGAATGCATTTTGATATATAAAATAAATATTAAATGCTCCTTTTTGCCCTTATAAAAGTGCTGACTTCATAATAACATGCTTAAAACTGCTTAACTGTTAAGAATAATGTAAGATAAAGTGAAATGTATAAGGTAGAAAGGACAGTCCATTGTCCAAGGTGTTTTCGAATTACATATCCTGCTATAAGTGTAATAAAAACGTATACTTTTATCAAGAGTAGTGATGGGCATATTTATTCACCAGACATGGATTTGCCTCCAATTTCTGCATTTCGCAGCCCGTTAATGTTTTTTCTGTTGCCCTCAGAATTGTCGTGCGCATAGAAATTATCAAAATAAATTAAAGGATTTCGGACGCCCATAGACGTCAATGCATTTGTACAAAAGAGTCACGGGTATAAAAATTGACGCGCATGTCAAAAACGTTGCTTGTCAAAATTACTTTGACACCTATTGACCTCAATGCGTTTTCCTGAATTTTTCGATGAAACGAATTGGGACAGATTCGCCCATCACTAGTCAAGAGTTAAGATTTTATTGCCCATATCTAGGCCTTAAAAACTGTAATCCAGGTAAATATTTAATCTACAATTTTCCTATTGAATAAACAGTGTTGCTTGACATCAGAATCTGCTGTTTATAACCAAGAGGCAAGCCACTATACAACATGTTGAATCCAGTGCTGTCCCACTGCTGCTCTTTTTCTTATGGCTTGGGATCAGTCCGACTTAGAATATATTTGTAAATTATATTGGAGGGTACATTATCCTATATATATATATTCACAATTCCTTGACTTGCCTGCCTTGTATATATTTGCAAGAACAGACAGACCCACTTTTATTCACCTTCCATAACCTCCTTTGTGCGCAACGGTTTTTAAATGAATGGCTAAGTTTAATGGAAATATATAAAAAGACAAGTGTCTGGTGTTGGAGATTGGCATGCAGGCTCATTGTTATGTGTATTCATAAACCAAGATGCCAAGAGTCTGTAATACAGTATGTGAGCTATGGCAGGTGGTCAGGATAGTATCATATACATTGTTGTTATTAAAGTGTCTGAGTCTACTGTTGTTCTTCTTAGTCACCTACCTGAACACTGCTTATTTAAACATGACATTATTGAGGAACCAGAAAAAGTGAGTTGAATGGTGATTGCAAGCTCCGTAACTTGACACTCTATTGAGGTAACAGAAATACTGGATATCGCTTGCAAAATATCATTCCTCAGGCTATATATTTTTTTCCAACTATTTTCTACAGCACAATGCAGTTGGATAGGAGCTGGTTATGGTATTTGTGTGTTGGTTTCATTGAGGCCAGGTGTAGCACAAGCTTCTTTGGAATGATCAAGTGGAATAAGTATTTCTCACAGGGCCATTAACCCTCTGGGGGTTAATCTGAACTTCATAGTTTTAGGCACATGACCTGTTATAGTTTGATATTAAGATCATACTGTACCTATCACCCTACCCATTGCAATTTATTTTTAGGTTTAGTGTTAGGGGTTCTATCCTGCGAAGAAAACATCCAATCACATAAGGGGGGGATCCTATCAGGACCACGTAGGGCAGGGATACCCAACCTTTTGAACCTGTGAGCAACATTCAGAAGTAAAATGAGTTGGGGAGCAACACTAGCATGAAAAATGTTCTTGGGGTGCCAAATAAGGGCTGTGACTGGACATTTAGTAGTCCCTATGTGGATTGTCAACCTACATTGAGTCTCTGTTTGGCAGTACATCTGGTTTTTATCAACCAAAACTTGCCTCCAAGGCTGGAATTCAAAAATAAGCTCCTGCTTTGAGGCCACTGAGAGCAACATCGAAGGGGTTGGTGAGCAACATGTTGCTCACGAGCTACTGGTTGGGGATCACTGACGTAGGGAATGTCTGGCTTTGGGAATTGGTTTGTGCATTCCATGTTTCTGTCCATTTTTATCCAATAACAAATGTAGTTTAATTCTGTACATACAAAGCAGACAGCCTGGAACACCTCTCATAATCCTTTTGGAGCCAGGAACGTCTCTTGCAGACCTGTTAGGTTCTCAACAGCCTACTCTATTCTTTTATGGTAGACTAATGTACTTTTTTTACAAAAAAATCTTTGACAGAGAATATGAAACATACTTTTCAGTCTTCTGATGCAAAGTTACCTTATGCCATGTGTCTTGCTCACATTCTGAGCAGGAGAGTAAAGGTTACTAGAAGTCATGTATTTTTTTTTAATTTTGATTCTTTCAACATTTTAAGCCATCCATTACAGGTTCTTTTTTTTTTTTATTTCACAATGCATTAAAGGTAAAAATGAAATAAAAGGTGTTTCACAACTCTGAAAAAAGAATTTATCTTTTGGCTGCATTTCCTTTATCCGCAGGCTATTTGAAACTATTGTGCTTTAATCCTTTGCCGGAGGGCACCTAGGTCTCATTGCACAATGTTTTCCAGTATATTTTAGAAGTGTTTGTGTCTGACATTTAAACTGCAGCTGTGACTGTTATACTGTTAATGTGTAGTGTTCTCATTTTAACATATTTTCACATTAAAGCAAGAATCATTCATTCCTATCTCTTTCTTTCTCTAATTGTATATACACACACACACAAACACATACATTGTTATAAGAAAGTTGCTTTACATTTAACATTATTTGAAAGTTTACCCTATTAATTGCTAAAGCGTTCAAGGCAGTATGTTAAATGTAAGTAACAAGGAGCTACCTGTGCAGTAATTGATCCAGTTCAGGCCAAACACATTACAGGTGGAGATAGTGCCAATGAAATAATTGGGAAAATCAAAGCAAACATCATTTGAAAAATGTGGTATTTGTTGATGATCCCATTAAAGTATCGGTGTTTTAGCAAAACAAAAAAATGTAAAGATCTCAAATAAGGCAGAATATGCAAGTGAAATCATAGGCGGAGATTGGGTGTATGCAGTAACATTGCTATTAGTAAGAGTTGTGTCTGCTTGTTTTAAGCCAACACAGAATTTTCTAGCTCTAATTTTAAAATATCAGTACAGGTATGAAACCTGTTATGCAGAATGCTCCGAACCTGGGATTTTCTGGATAATGGATCTTTCCATAATTTGGATCTCCATACCTTAAGTCTACTAAAAAATCATGTAAACATTAACTAAACCCAATTTATTATTAACATGTATTTATATAGCGCCAACATATTGCGTAGCTCTGTAAACCCAATAGGCTGGTTTTACTTCCAATAAGCATTTATTATATCTTAGTTGGGATCAAGTACAATGTACTATTGTATTATTACAGAGAAAATGGAAATCCTTTTAAAAAATTTGATTATTTGGATAAAAGGGAGTCTATGAGAGACAGCCTTTTCCGTAATTCTGAGCTTTCTGGATAACGGGTTTCCGGATAACGGATCCTACACCTATTACCATATAAGTTTCCCAGTTCCATGACCATGCTCATTTGACAGGCATGGATCTCTCAGGACATTCGTAAGTGTTGACAGATAATCTAGAGACTATTGTGTTATCTGCGTATCATACATTTATATACACAGTTACTCTGTGTATTGTTTGGCTTTATTTTTAAATATTTTTTTTGTGTTGCTAGATGACTATTCAAACTACTAACTATGTAACTCCCTTTTTTAGTATTCCACAGATCTAAAGAAGCTCTACTGTCAAATTGCCAAAACATGCCCAATCCAAATCAAAGTAATGACACCACCACCCCAAGGAGCTGTCATTCGAGCCATGCCTGTATACAAGAAAGCAGAACATGTCACAGAGGTTGTGAAGCGCTGTCCGAACCATGAGCTGAGCCGAGAATTCAATGAGGGTATGAGCAGGAGTCTAAAAAGTATAAAAAATGTATACATTAAACTGTCTGTCCTATATTTTCCCTTTGTTGGTTGTTATCAAAAAATCTGATCTGTCTGTCTAAAGTAGAATAGGGCCAGGCATTTCTAGACTGTTGTAACCGATCATATCTGCATTCGTGCAGTGCGCAATTGTAGGCGTTAAGGAACATAACTGATATAGGGCTGACTTTGGTTGGGGCTTAAAATGCAAGACTACGGTACAGTACATGGTACAGTGATTTTTCTCAAAACAAGAAATCTAGTTAAAAAAAACAATTCTTCATTTTATTTTGGATTGCTTTATCCCTGTAGTAAAAAGACAGCACCATGTACTAGAACTGAACTACCCAACTACAAAACTATGTTGTAACCATGTTGAAAACAATCCTCAATGTTTTTTCAATGTTTAAATATATTTAGTACCCCTAATAATTGTTCATATAACTAAAAGAGTATTATAGATCCCAGATATATAGAAAGGACACCTTATCCCTACCAATCGGAAGTAAAGAATTGCACAGTTCAACATATTAATACAATGTAAATTTAATACACCAAACCTTTGTGCATAGGCTTATCTCTGTGTTTCTTTTAAAAAAAATTCAGGACAAATGGCTCCCCCAAGTCATCTGATTAGAGTGGAGGGAAACAGCCATTCCCAGTATGTGGAAGATCCAATAACTGGAAGACAAAGTGTTCTGGTACCATATGAACCCCCGCAGGTGAGTTTACTTTATACATTTCATCAGACACATCATCCTATTATACTGTTAATTCATTTCATCTATATTTATATAATATATATATTCATATGTTAACTATACTTCATGCTGTAGAATTCCAAAATGCCTCCCGCATTAAACAGATAAATAGCGCCAACTGCCTTTTGCAAACTGCAGATAATGGAATACTTTATTTCAGTTCTTCTGAGTGTCTCTTGGAAGATATATACATTGTGTCTCCAATTGCTCCAGTTCTTTATTAATTCTGCTCTTCTACATATATGATATTGTTTATTTAACAATAAATGCACATAAAGTTCATACTATTTGCTTTATTGAATACAATTGGTTTAAATCCTGTAATAAAGATTACAAATGTTTGAGTGTGTCTCTTATAATTAAATCCAGTTTGTTTTTTATAATTAAAACCAATATTATTTTTTCTACAGGTTGGCACGGAATTCACAACAAACTTATACAACTTTATGTGCAACAGCAGCTGTGTTGGAGGGATGAATCGAAGACCTATACTCATCATAGTTACACTGGAAACAAGAGAGTGAGTATCCTCCTTTCTCGTTATATATACTGTAGTTCTTACACTTCCACCTTGTCATCCTGTAATATATTTGATAGCTGCAAAAGTAAAAATTCAATGAAAACACATTGCTTATTCTCCTTTCAGCGGTCAGGTTCTGGGTCGACGGTGTTTTGAGGCTCGTATATGTGCTTGCCCAGGCAGAGACCGCAAAGCAGATGAGGACAGCATCAGAAAACAGCAAGGTTCAGACAGTACAAAGAATGGAGAAGGTATGCTTATTAATAAAGAAATGAGACTGGCAGTTTTTAAAAAATATAGATGTACAAAGATGAGAATAGAAGGGGTCAAGAAAGAGGTCTTTTTTTTAGTGAAGGTAATAAACAAAAGAATTATTACACTATTAAATAAATAACCTTGTCTGTAAGAGCTGGACATTTACTTAACACGTGTGTGTTATAGTGAATTTATAGAGTGTAAGATCTGGGCAAGGGCTAATGTGATTAATGAGTAATCTCTGTCACATTGGCACTGTATAAAAAAAGAATTCTGTAAATAACATTAAGCATAAGTATCACTTTGCCTGTAACAAGCGAAGGGGATAGACCCATAATTATTTTCATTTCTTGCTCCAGCTTTTCGTCAAAGTACGCATGGCATTCAGATGGCTTCCATTAAAAAACGTCGATCTCCAGACGACGAAGTTTTATACTTGCCGGTAAGTTCCATTTCATATTCAGCTAAAAAATATTGGTTTTGCTGCTGCACATAAACAGTATTTTTCATTACTAGTATTGAAACTGCATATCAGGACCCCCACCAGGTCCAGTTGCTGGCATTTCTATTAATTAAATACTGGCCTCATTTGCTCTGATATATTTTTCTTCCATGTCTTTCTGTAGATGTAATTCATTGTTTCTCTTTATTTTAAAGTTGTATTTTTTTTATACTGAAGACTAAGCGTATTCATTTATGCTTGCAACCCACATTTTACAATTTTCCATGCATAGGTAAAAGGTCGAGAAATTTATGAAATGTTGCTAAAAATCAAAGAATCTTTGGAGCTCATGCAATATCTTCCCCAACAAACAATTGAGAGCTACAGGCAGCAGCAACAGCATTTGCTACCGAAGCAGTGAGTATAATCATTTGTTTTCCCATTAAAGCCAGGGGAAGTGTCAAAAGGAAAATGTGGGAGTTTTTTGTGTGTGTGCACCCTAATAATGATGTCAATGCATTGGTTTGAAACTAATTTCAGAAATAAGCATGCATGTTCTTTTTATTCATTGCAGTTTTTTTCAAAATTTCTACTTTGTAATCAAATATTAAGTGGTAGGATGTAAATGGTTATCCCTATATATTGGGATAAAAATACATTAAGTTAGAAGGCAGATGCCTAGAAAGTATAGTATATTCCCCATAAAACTGTAGTAATGCTGAAACAAAATCTTATATCACAAAACAGAACCTTAAAAAGTGATCCTTAGTTATATTTTTCGTGATTATGGTTATGTAAAGCAAAAAGCTGTCATGGAACAACTTTCGGTGTGATTGAACGTAATAGTGAATGTGAGCATAAAAGCCATTTCTTTAAAGGGAAAGTATCACTGGAAATCAAATGTCAGTAACAAAGAGCAATTCTCAGACTGAATTTGTGCATAACTTGAAGACAGTTGATGTTTTCACAACCCTTTTCTCAGTGATGCTTTCTCATTAAAAGAGAGGACCCTGGGTTAGCATTATTTCTTTCATTCTTGGAATTAAAACTTTTAATACGTGACATTAAATTGCTCAGGGACAGAAGCCTACAGAGCAACATGAATGGCCCACGAAACACAGGGAGGAGTGACACTTTCTCCATCCAACATTGGCAAAAAAGAATGCAGAACAGCCCTACAAACTACATGGAACAAACTTTAAAGCATTCTCCAATAGATCAAGATCTCAGAGATGAAACTTACCTAAATGAACGGTACCCACTTCCATACCATCTTTTAACTCCTCTTAGAGAATAGAGTGCAAGTGACCCTTGTAAGCCTTGTTACTTCTGGAGGACACTGCAATATATTCCATGAGCTGATATGAATTCTTCAGTAAGGATGGAATATTTAATCATACTGACTGGCACTGCTAGTGTCTTCACCACCTGCAGATATATGTTTTGAAATAATTTATATATGTAAAGTATCAACCCCAATGAATTCAAATGTCTTAAACTAAGTCATAAAAAGCACATAAGGTGAAAACTTTGTATTTGTATATACTGCTCATTGGGTAAAATAGAGACTGTAACTGGACCCTCTAATTGCTTTGCATTTTCACCATAACATGTTATTTTGTACAGAACTTTTTCAGAAGGCAGACTTTGGTGGTTTTGCCAGGGGTTGCCATCTGAACAATATGCCATGTTTGCAGTTTGGCAAGAAATTGTGTAGAGGTATTTTAAAGTCCTAAATAAAATGTTAGTGTAAACAATGGGTTGTGTGAAAATGAACAGCCATTAATATACAGTTTTGGGAAGGTAAACGATCAAGAACTTAACTTATTTTACATCCCCTTATTAATATAACACAAGATGATAGTTAGAGGGTTCACGGTTAGATGCATTGCTAAGAGAAGCAGCAGGCAGTTCTGGGTTAGCAGAAGACAAAATCGTGGCTCCACACTGAAAAAATGATATACATTTTATAAGGAAATTAATGATTGCCTGAATACATCATTCTTAGGTTACACTTAGGGGGTCTAACTGCTAGCAAAACCTACAAAATAGCATTGCTATTGTCAGACCCTAAACTGTTGTAGTGGCATCTAACACTCAGGCCAGCTAATAGCTAGGGCTTGTCTATAACTAGCATTGAAGACTGGCAGCTCATCTTCAACCAGATACAAATGTCCCAGAGTCAACGCAGCACCCCACTATTATATATATATATATATATATATATATATATATATATATATATATATACTGTATATATATATATTCTTGTTTGTATATAAATTCTTAGGGTTATAGAGCTCTTTAATATAGCCTCTCTGAATAAAATAAAAATAATTATTGTGCTGTAGTTAAAGAAATGAGTTGTCTTAGATTATTGAAGTATCAGGATTATTTTTTGTCTTCACAAACACCTTCCACGTTTTATTTCAAAGCCAGATTTTTTTCAAAGCCAGATTTGTTTAGAGTTCACAAAAACTATTTAAGTATTCAGTTCTGATTCACTTCTGCTGGGTTCACTACAAGGGGTTTAATATACATAAACAACAGTCTTTGGCTAAAATATGCTCTTTGTGCTCTGATAACCCTTGATTTTCAAGTTTCATTATCCTTTACTGTTAATGGCCTCGTCTTTATCAGTTGCTCTTGAGTTAATTGCAGACCCCAGCAATTCTAGTCAGTCTTCTTATAATGATAAGGAAATTTATTTATCAATATCTGAATTTATCTTTATATTTTCTGAAAAAAACTCAGACCAAATCCGCACGGATTTCGTTTGCCTTATTTATTAATACACTTTCCCAAAAATTTTGTTTACGGGGAAAAAACCCGAAAAAATCGTGAAAAATACAAATCGTATGAATTTTCAGATTTTCCACCTAAAAACTAATTTTTTTTTCTGATGTTTGTCCCCCTGGCCTGAAATCTTCAGGTTATTGCACAAAACCCAATGCAGATCAAAAAAATCTTTGGAACTTCCCCCATTGACTTATATTCAACCCCGACAGGTCTGGCTTTCCCATTATGACTTTTTCCATTCTCGGGGTATAATAATTCCCAAAAAAATTGTGGTTTTTTTTCCCACTAAAAAATTTGGATTGCATACTAAAAAAACAAGATTTTTCAGGTTTTTGGCATTCAGAGTTCAGTACATAACCCCCTTAGTGTTAAACTAACACCATACACTGCTTTTTTACTGCAGATGAGAAACCCCAATGAGAAAAGGTTATACATAACCATGGTAAATCTATAGTGTGCACTTTACTAAATGAGCAGCCCATTTTGCAGGGTTATGTTTATATGTTTTGTTTTTTTTACATCACCAGATGTAAGTCTGGCAGAAATGTGTAACTGACAACTTGAATTGTAGGTACTAAGGATATTTTACAAAAGATATATTACAATATATATTTAATATTATAATTAGGTTGAAAAGGACACATGTCCATCAGGTTCAACCTTAATCTATATAAGCTAGTAAAAAGATATCATACTATACTAGCAAAATGAAACATTTAAAAAAAAAACATTTCTATTTAAAAATAGGTGCAATGTTTGACCCTAGCAGGACAATCAAAGTGTAGGTTAAAATGTCTCAGGAGTTCCCAAACATTTGCGTATATTTCAGTTACTTCAGATTTAATCTAAGAGATTCACATCACCATGCATGGGGGAAGGCATTGTAGTTTTAATGCACATTGTTTAAAGAAACGCTGACAGTCCTTTCAAGGGTGTCAGTGGACTGCATATTTTCTTTCGCTATCTTTCTTTCATGTCTCTCATGTTGCATGTCTGATTTCTTCTAATGTTCTTCCCTTTGTTTTTCACTCAAACCCCCGCACCTCTATGATCACAGTGTGGCTGCTCAGATTTCAGCTCACCCACAAAGACAGCAAAGCCAGCATCTTGCAATGTACCATTAAGGTGTTTGAGGTTAAAATACTCCAGGAAGTCTACCATTATGTGAAAGTCGGTAGGCTGGTTAGTGGTTTGTGTGCATGTAGCATTTAAAGGAAAACTTAATATCAATAAATATTTATTGGAAAATGTCCATGCAATTGCAAAGCTTTCGATAGAGTCGGTCCATGTATATTAACTGGCTAAACATGGACAATGAACTTTGGTACTGGTTACTATGGGTCGTCATTAGCGTCTGGAGCAGTTTCCTGTTCTGTTCAACAGATTGTGATATATCTTAAGTTTCTTTCCCAAGAGATACCGGTTTGAGAAAAAAAAATCAAAAAATTGAATTCAAATATCTTTTAGCTTTTTAAATTATATAGATATAATGTCCCATAAGTGAGTTCTAAGAATGATTAATAATGCATGCCACACAATGACATTGGTTAAAAGTATGATTATTATACAGGTTAGGGGTAAAGGTGTAAAAATTCAAAGACAGTGGGGCAATTCAAGGAATATATTAACTAAGGAGAGGAGGGAAAGAGTAGAAAGTGTGCTGCATATGTATTAGTACAAGAGAGCTCTTAAGTAGGTTAAGACTTTGGAACAAAACTACAATAACTATTACTGTTATTATAAGATAAAATATATGTTCCAGTCACCTGAATGGCAGATTGGGATGGTGATTATGCTTGGCTTGCACTTAATCTTCACTCCAGGCATTGTTATGTTATTGAAGCTATATCAAGATGGAAAGGTAGAAGAAGCATTAGATTTCACTTTGTGCACGAGGCTCATCCTGTATTCATTGAATTGGCTTGGATTTCCGGGAATTACAGAGCTGGCATGTGCAAGCCATTGTTTTTGGATCTTTGTGGTACATTTGCTTCCTCACGTCCAATTTCCCAGAAAGGCACGATTGTATGATTGTTTGCTCTGTGTGTGCCAATTGTCTACAACACAGTGACAGTAAGGTCAGTGGCTACACACAGCAAAGCAACTAAATTGTGATAGGGTGGGTTTTAATTAACATTTGAGGATAAAGAATTTGTGACAAGCAGGCTCCATAAAGAACTGTCCAGTTATCAGAAAACTATACATAACCTTTGTAACCCTCTCTGAATGCCACACTCTGATCAAGAAGGTGCCCTTCGATCTGTACCTTTCATGGTCTTCATCTCTTCTTCTTTTCTTCTCTGGTTTCTTTTTCCGCAGTCTCCTAATGACCTGCTTCGGTGATGAACTCATGGAACCCAGGGTAGATCTTCTGAAAGACAAAGATACCTTCTTAAAACATTCCACAATCCCCAGCCATTCAATGTATCCATAAACCATATTACACAATGCCACTTGTATACTGTGCCACTTTGATCAACTCATGGACAACATTTAAAAACTCTGTGAGGCCTCATCAATGCCTTAGCTGTGGCATGGGTATCCATTAACATTTATCTAGAGAGGACAGTGGAGATATTGGAGCCTTGTAAATTACCTGCATTTCCAAACAATGTCCACAAAGGTCCATAAAAGCCACCATGCTGCAATATTACTTGTTTTGTGTGCAGTTGCCACCAGCTCCATCTTCAAGCCATGCTCCAAGCCTTTTTTTTTCTTTTTTTTTGTTGAAAGTTGAAAAGATACCTCAAACTTTTACTTAGTGGCTGCAGGCAAACCAGAAGTGCATAAATCAATGGCAACCACATTTTCTCTGGCAAAAGGCGTTGATGAAAAGGGTTTGAGGATCGATAGGAGTGTCATTTTAATGCTATATATGTATATATGTGTAGCATTTACTGAAGGGACTCAAGCACAGATCTGTCATTTTGACAACATCCAGTGCCTTCTTGCTTCTCATCAATGTTTGGAACACTTCTGTGATTTCTGTTTTATGTGTTGGGGCAATTGCTTTGCTGGTTTTGAGCGGGACTCAGTGTTAACATATTTTTTTAAGAAATTTTATGATGCGTATTCAAATTATGTTACAAATGTCAGTTGCTGGAGAAAAAAAAATCCAGTAGCTGAGGCTTACAAAATGCTGGTCATGTGAGAATGTAAAGAATGATATAGTAGTTGGCTGCTGGACAGATGCAAATGAAATACCTTTTCTTTGTGCATTGCTTTGCCTTAGTCTATTGAATGTGTCATTGGGTATTTTATGCCATTAAACCCTTTAATATACCTTTGCTTAGTGCAGTTTATTAGGCTATTTATATATGTATTGCATAATGTCATTACCCATTAGTATGGATAGAATCACTCCCATAACGTTTTTCAAAAGAACCAAGGGTGTAAGTGACATCAAAAGAAGTGTTTACCCATGAATAAATAACAGTACAGGTATAGGATCCCTTATCCGTAAACCCGATATCCAGAAAGCTCTGAATTACGGAATGGTCTCCCATAGACTATCTTTTATCCAAATAATCCAGATTTTTAAAAATGATTTCCTTTTTCTCTGTAATAATAAAACAGTAGCTTGTACTTGATCCCAACTAAGATATAATTAATCCTTATTGGAAGCAAAACCAGCCTATTGGGTTTATTTAATGTTTAAATGTATTTCTAGTAGACTTTAAGCATGAAGATCCAAATTACGGAAAGATCCTTTATCCTGAAAACCCCAGGACCCGAGCATTCTGGATAACAGGTCCCATACCTGTATAATACTATAAGAATTTTGGCAAGGCGGTACATAAATGGAAGCAATATATTAGATATAAGTTGAGAAGATACATATATGATGAAGTTGTAGGTAAATTTCTAACAATATCTACAGGTATGGGATCCGTTATCCAAAAACCAGTTATCCAGAAAGATCTAAATTACAGGAAGGCTTAGAGTCCATTTACGTACATAATTCTGATTTTTAAAAACGATTTCCTTTTCTCTGTAATAATCAAACAGAACCTTGTGCTTCATTGTTACAAAGCTCCATTAATCTCTATTGGTGCCAAAGCAAGCATACTGGCTTTATTTAATGTTTAAATGATTTTTAACAGACTTAAGGTATAGTGATCCAAATTACAGAAAGATCCATTATTTTGAAAACCCCAGGTTTTAGGAATTTTGGACAATAGATCCAATGCCTGTAATTATACATAAGGGCTTTTAGTTATTATTTTCATTGTCATGGCCATGGACTGAAGGACAGAAAGAGCACAAGCAGTTTCATATGAATCGCTTTCTGTATACTGTATATATACTGTAAAATATAATGATTGTCAATCATCCCAGTCTGAGCCGGCACAGCCTTCGTTTGCTCTTAACATAATCAGTGGTAAACACAAAGGAGGCTTTACTTCTAATCTATTATTAGCAATAAAATAAAACCTTTCTAAATACTAACCCAAAGTTTTAGCTACCACAAATGTAACGTGGTCCTTTTGGTTTCAAATCAGTCAGAAAGGAATTTAGAATCAGTTAGGAAAAATGTGGTCATGGAATAAAGATATAAAGCAAAATATACAAATGTGGAGTCTGCTTAGGCCAATTTGCCTGGGTATTTCCCTGGGCCCCTCCTGAAGTTCTGTTTCGAGTGGCTGCATGTTCATAACTGACAATAAATATTTCTATACGTTTTTATCTTATTTGTGTTCCTATTCATTTCTTATTGTGTTTCCTTGTTGCTGGTGCATTCTGGGGGTCATTGAAAAAGAAGATCTGTGCCATTATATATAACCAAATTCGAATTAGAATTTCTTCCAGTTTAACAAGAGCATCAGATGCTAAATACACATTTGTCACTTTTCATAAAGAAATCTAGATGTTTTTCAACATCTGATTTGCTCCTTAAAGGAAAATAAACATAAATAATTATTCACCTTTCTTTTATTTTCTCTGGCGTATTTTGATCACTAATCATTACTTTTACTAATGTAGACCCAGCAAGTGCAAGGTATCAACATGAATCGCAACGCAAAAAAAAGGCCGAATCTGTTTATTAATCAATAAATTAATTCATTAAACCTATCTTAGAATGCAGACCTTGTTTAGCATAATTAGAAATCAGAGCGGAAATTCAACTTTCTCTGGAAGAATGATGTTGCTTATTATTATTATTATTATTATTATTGGCAGTATAAATTGCTGGTAAAGAGTTTAAAAAGCTCATCTGCAGTATCTATCTAGTTTTTCTTTTAAAAAAGAGACAAAACATTTCAAAAACTCGACCAAAGGTTCAAATGGACAATACACAAAAACACAGACAACTCCACTATAATATTACTTGCTTTTCAGAGCTGCTGTCAACAGCAGAGTTCAATGTACCATTTTATTTCTTTGCCCATAATCAAAACACCAGCGAAGTGAGTCTGGAATCTGAGGGGTGTAATTTAATCTTTTGGCCCTGTAGTGATTCAGGTAAACAAGCCTGAGGGTACACGCTCATCACCTCCTCCACTTGGCTTTCTGCCTTATTCCTTGAGGGTAATGTGTGATCTTATCTGGTCACATACCTGCCCAGAAGACGTGTGCAGTGATACGGGAATCATAGAGGAAAGGTGCTGAGTAAAACAAAACAAAACTGTGGGTGTGCATTTGTGTATGTGGTTTTATTTAAAAAGGTCAGTCTGTGTTTTATTGTACTTAATTTTTTATTGTATATATGTCAGTGTGTGTGAATATATTAATACAAAAAATGCATCATACATGTTTTTTAGCCTTGCTTACCTGTTTCTTAGAGGATTAGGGAAACCTATGTTTTTCAGGTTATTTCATATCTCCCTGTGCCCAGTTTACTATCAGGCCTTTCCTGGATAACCACATATTTCTTATATAAAATAATTATTTCACATATAGAATTTTCTGTAATGCAAACACAATACTTTTGATAAAAAAGAGGAAAAAATACACATATAAAACAATAAATCAAGTGGCTCCAGACCATTGGCATTCAATTTGGGGCTCAAGGAAAGTAAATTCATTTCTCAGCAGAAACTAATATATATACCTACAATGTCAAATGTATGTTCTTCAAGCTGCTGTAAACTACTTTATTAAATTCTGAAATAGGGAATTTAATATATTTGCTCCATAGTGATGCATTCATCTAGAGGCATTTGCCAAAAAGAAATCAGTTATTAAGAACAATGTACATAATAATACTCTATATTATTGACGTCTCGTCACATGTTACTTTTATGTAACTGATTCAGGTATCTGTACTTTACATGAATGAAGAACAATAGCAGAGTTGTGTAGTTGTTATACAATGCCCCTCCCAATTTAAATGCAATTGCTACCGATGTCCCATCACAATGTATTTGTTGCATATTTTTATTATAGCAAAGATCTTGTCAGTTGAAGTATAGGGGAAGTGGCCTAATTGTCCATTTTCTTATTGTATCATTGCAGAGCTTCATTGCAAGGGCAGTCTTCCTTTGGATCTGCATCCCCGCCACTTGGAAAGATGAATAGTATGAACAAGCTGCCCTCCGTCAGTCAGTTAATGAATCCACAGCAGAGGAATTCTCTTACCCCAAATGCCATGTCTGATGGAATGGGAGTAAATAGTAAGTGCACTGAGATACCTACCAACATGCAGCAATGCAACAGAATAAAACTTTGGGAAATGTAAACAATACACAAATGTACGATTTTTGTGTATATTGAGCTTTATTCTCAATCCTGCTAATTTAAGGTAGAAAGGGCAACTCTGAAAACTTTGGCTTGAGTTTTAATATTGATTTTTTTTTCCATTTCTAGTTCCAATGATGAACACCCACATGCCAATGACTAGTGATCTTAATGGACTTAGCCCATCTCAAACACTGCCTTCATCATTAGCATTGCCATCCACATCACATTGCACTCCTCCTCCTCCGTACCCCTCAGACTGCAGCATTGCCAGGTAACTATCAAGTGGGTGTCAGACCTTCTCTGATTTAACCATGTGTTTTGTTTAAATGTTGTGATATGAATTTGTGTCCCAATGGATGTATTGCTAGCAGACACATATGTCTAAACATATTTTATATTGCTTAAATCAACGTGAGTCAGTCTATGTTGTATAGTAAAAACCACCATTGTAAAATGTTATTTCAGTCATTTCATGCAACTGTGGCAACTCCAGTCATTTGCATTTGTGCAACTGACTGAGAACAACAGCTGCGCCAGGTTAATATAGAGAAAATGTTCTGTGGATTTCTGGGAAACCATAATGCCATGGTTAACACCATGAATACCCTCTATAACAAAAATATGCCTTGAGAAGACCCTATGAGAAGAGAAGACCCTAGGAGAAGAGTAGACCCTAGGAGAAGAGTAGACCCTAGGAGAAGAGTAGACCCTAGGAAAAGAGTAGACCCTAGGAGTAGAGTAGACCCTAGGAGAAGAGAAGACCCTAGGAGAAGAGTAGACCCTAGGAGAAGAGTAGACCCTAGGAGTAGAGTAGACCCTAGGAGTAGAGTAGACCCTAGGAGTAGAGTAGACCCTAGGAGTAGAGTAGACCCTAGGAGAAGAGAAGACCCTAGGAGAAGAGTAGACCCACCCTATAATGTGTTCTGTTGCAAGGCCATTGTTTAGAAGATGCTATACTGAGTTACTAGACAAGTTAACAACAAAGAAAATGGTGTCTAGCTCCTGCAACAATTTATATTTCAGGTTCTGTCAAGTTCTGTAAGCTCTGAAATATTTTACAGAGACTTGTAAAATTAGTGTCGATGTCCCTTCAGCTGAGAAGTCTTTTTTAATGAATATAATTGCCTTCTGCATCTTTCAATACTCTCCACCAGGGATATTCAAATTGTGACCCTGCTCTTGTTGCTGAATCAGAATCGTGGGTGGGTACTGGGAGTTGTAGAGAAACAACAGACGGATAGATTTGAATATCCCTGATATACACATAAAACATAGAAGCCTATTACTAGTTGCCAAAAGAGAATAAAGTAGCTAACATGCATTGACAATGAAGAGTAAGGGGCTGTATTTTGCCCCCTTTTACAGTCACCTGGGCTTGGATCCATCCCCCTCCCCTAATCAATTTGTGCATGCGTATGGACAAGTAAAAGAAAGACGTGAGGTGAGATAACACTGGTTTTACCTCTACAACCACAGAATTTTTGGGAATTCTAGGGGTGATTAGGGGAGTTTAGATCTTGGGAGAGCACACACAAAGGGAATCTGATACACCCCTACTATACAACTATTTCCCTGCCATTCAAGCTATTCTACCTAAGCTTTTGCATTTTGAATATTTGAAAGTCGTTAAATTTGTCAGACTTAGACTCAGTAGTAGCTATTTCTCTATGCTTATATTAGGGTCATCATTTAATCGCTTTAAGCTGCCAATTATATAGACACACTTCCAAATGACATTACTCTATTAAGTGTAAAAGTGGGCTAAAGTGCTACAAGGTCCTCCCAGTAGTTAAAGATTCAGAAAACACATTTTGCAGCATTATTATTATCAGCCATCTTGCTGATTTTGGAGTGCTGTCTATCTGTCCTGCTGTTCTCAAAAGGATAATTATTATAGGGGTTTATTTAATAAGACCTAATTTATTGCTGTATTAACCCTTTCCATTTCTCTCTGTTTAGTTTTTTAGCGAGATTGGGATGTTCATCCTGTCTGGATTGCTTCACTACCCAGGGCCTGAACACCATTTATCAGATTGAAAATTACTCTATTGAGGTGAGAAGACTGATATGCTCCACTCAGTCAATTGCTTCAGCCTACCTTGACCCTCCATGGGCCTGTGGGAGTCTCAGGTCTTTACAAAAAGAATTTAGTAATGAAAAGAAAGGAAAAAGAAATGACCCTTTGTATTGCACCTTCCCATCCATACGTTGTGAACAAACAAATGAAGTGTTGATTAAAACTTAACTTTTAATGTAACCATTAAAATAAGTCTAGAAAGCAACATTAAAATGTTGGTTAGGCAGGAGGCTGATTGAGTTTGTTCACAACGTATGGATGGGAAGGTGCAATACAAAGGGTCATTTCTTTTTCCTTTCTTTTCATTACTAACTTATATCTGACCTTGCACACCATCTTTCATTTTGGATGATTGGTGCTCCCCAACTCTACACCTTTACAAAAAGAAGATGGTCATTTTTAATGGCTTCTTTAGTCTGCTTGGAATTACTTTTATACATGTATTTCTTTTTTAACAAACACAGAATTCTTCATTAGATTATAATATTGGATAGATTATAATAATTTGAAGAAGATTAGCTATATAGGGCCAATGTTTTCTTTTACTAAATATCCTTGTATCAAGGGTGTCATATAAAAATTGTTATTGATTGTAATTGCAATGAAAAACAGAGGCAAACACAGCAAGTAACACATCTATTTTTCTCCCTTACAAGGACTTAGCATCCCTGAAGATCCCAGATCAGTATCGTCATGCAATCTGGAAAGGTCTCATAGAGCACCGACAGATCCATGACTTCACGTCCCCTCCTCACTTGCTTCGCACCACTAGCAGTGCGTCCACCGTAAGCGTAGGCGCCAATGAGCCCCGCGGGGAGAGAGTCATTGATGCTGTACGATTCACACTAAGGCAAACCATCTCATTCCCCCCAAGAGATGACTGGAATGACTTCAATTTCGACTTGGACACCCGCAGAAACAAGCAGCAACGTATTAAAGAAGAGGGCGAGTGAACATCTCCATGTGTTTCTTTCTATATATATAATAACTGAATGCATATAGTAGCTGATCTTCACTGCAGTAGATTGAGGTGACCCACTACTATAAGATGAATAGGCCACGGTACTAAATGATAATGTAATTGCTTTGGTATTTTGGCTATAAAGTTACTCTCCATTGAGTTAGTTTGAGCCTAATCCAAGAAAATTATTTCTGTACCCATTCAAACAGCCCAGAACTGAGTAGTCTACACATTACAGTAGGATTGTCCTTTATTTTGGGTAGCTTGGATAAAACACAGAGCATATTTGTGTAGGTGCATATCTGAGAGCACTTCAATTTTGTATGTTTATGGTTTTAATGAGTGATAAGTGCCCTACAACCCAGAAAGCACTTTGACAGTCCTACAAAGACGTCTTTTGAAGTGTTTCTCACCTGCCATTAGTCAGATGAGATACCTTTTTATTTTTCAACTGAACAGGAAGTCCTTTCTGTATTGAGGAAAACCACAAATGGGCTGCATTAACCCACTGGAGTATAATTAATTCACTGACACATTTCATCATAGGGGTTTAAAAGTCCATAGATTAGCAGTTCCCAAAATTGTGGAGTTTCCTAAAGGAAAAAAGCTTGCAGGACTGTTTGGGTGACATTTGGAGAAATGCTTCTTTTCTTTACTGGATTCTCTTGTAATCATCAAATACTGTAGATGAGTAAGTGAGGATACCACAATATTGTCATTTATCTGTAAACTTGATCCTAGCCAACAGAAGCCCTGACCAATTGTTGGTCAGCAAAGTGTTTGCTGTATCTTAAATTTCATATAAATACAGGACAGCAGGGATGGAATAGCAAATAGTGATGGATGAATCTGTGCCTTTTTGATTCGCTGAAAATGAATGTACCGTAAAATCTGCAAAACAGCAAAAAAATCTCAAACGCATTGAAGGCAATAGGCGTCAAAATAATTTTAACGAGAACGACAATTTTTATATGGGTGACTATGTGGACCAGATACATTAAAGTCAATGGGCGTCCAAATAATTTTGATGTGCAACAATTTTAACGTGAGCGACAATTTTTATACGTGTGACCATTGGGTCCAAATGCATTAAAGTCAAAGGGTGTCTGAATAATTTTTATGCTTTCACGAATTTTGACGCGCTGCGATTTTTTTTTGATGCAGCAGATTTTATTGAAATCGGAATTAATTTGATTGCGGCGAAATGCAGAATTTTCAACAGAGATTCGTGTCTGCTGAATTTATTCGCCCATCACTAATGGGAAATTTCAACGTCACTCCCCACTCTCTGCTTTGAAGACTGTGTACCCATGCATTAGGCGCAGATAATAAAACAATACAGATAACTGTTTAACCAAGCACATCTTTAGTAATAAGGACACTCTTATATAGTTCAGTAACTGTATTTACTTGTTCTCTTTAAGACCCTCACTGTCACTGCTAGTGGAAATAGGCAGAACAAAGGGGTGCTTTATACAGAGTACAAAATAGGGGTGTGGAAGCACTCTAAAGGCTAAGTAATAGTATATTTAAGTATAATGAAAGTTATTATACTTAAATATACTATAACTTAGCCTTTAGAGTGCTTCCACACCCCTATTTTGTGCTTTATACAGAACCTTCTCTTTAAATGAGACTGATAAATATGTAACTGCCTGTTTTAGCTGCTTGAAGCTCTTTTTCATTTGAATCCTCTCGTTTTGTTATTAGTTAGAATCTTTCTTATTTACACAATGACTACACTGCCACCCCTTTAAAAGGGAATCCCTTGGTTCTATACTTCCACAAATTGTACAGTGTGTATATATATAAATATATATTATATGTATAATTATGATTCTGATATATTGTTTTGGATTTATTTTGGATTAACATTTTTCGGGGAATAGCAGGTTATCCGGTATCAAAAAAACAAACAAATATAGAATGTAAATGCTAGGTGGCAAAATGGTAAAACTTTTTTTTTTTTGCTTCCAAAACTGAATCCATATGTCCCAGATTTCAAAAAATCTCACTGCCTGAAGGAACTATAGCAAGTTGAAGCTATTCATAGGAGACTTTTATGTAACTCATCACTGCCGCATCAAATGCTATCAACTTTGTTTCATGCACCTCCCATCAGGGTCCTGCTACTGCTGAATTGTTTGTTGGTGAAATGATAGAGGTGGCAATTGCGCAATGGCTGGAAGGCTGATACTGGACACCACAATTAATTTTTTAGCTATAATTTTTGATTCAGACAAATCCTCACCCCAATATGCAGCCTAACACCAAACCAAATTTGAAAAACTCCTATAAGTTGCATCACTTGAGAACAAAAATTGTATTGGTCATTTGTCATGACTTAAAGGGTTTGGATTTTAACTCAGATGAACATGTAGGAACTGGACAAATTTGAATTCATTGAAAAGTGCTGGGATTTAGACCAGTCTTTTATCCCTAATTTTTATTTGGATTTTTGATTTTTTTTTTGATTTGAATTTTTAGCAATATTTATCTTTACCCCTAGGGGTAGATTTATCAAGGGTTGAAGTGAATTCGAGGGAATTTTCAAAGTAAAAAAATTTTTTTTTGGATACTTCGACCATCGAATAGGATACTACAACTTCGAATTTACTTCGAATTCGATTCAAAGTAAAAATAGTTAGAATATTCGATCATTCGCTAATCGAAGTACTGTCTCTTTAAAAAAAACTTCGACTTCAATACGTCACCAAATTAAACGTGCCGAAGTGCTATGTTAGCCTATGGGGACCTTCTACAACCATTTTCTAAGTCTTTACACATCAAAGTAAAATTGTTCGATCGTATGCTAAAATCGTTAGAAACGTTCGATTGGATGATTTTACTTCGATCGTTCGATGGCCAAATTCGGTGAAAAATACTTCGACTTTGATATTCGAATTCGAAGTATTTTAATTCGATGGTCGAATTTCGAAGCATTTTTTACGAAATTTGACCCTTGATAAATCTGCCCCTAAGTGTCCTTTTTGCCCTACACTAAAACCAACCCTTCCTTGTTGGGTGTCCCTGCAGTGAAACATCTCTTAAGACTGTACTGTATATAATCCATTATGTATAAGCTGCCTATATGCTGTGAAATACAAAATCAATCCACACTGCCAGCCACCAGAGTCATTTAACTGTTTGTTTGTAATGTACATATTAGTTTTGTATCAGCAAATAAAATTTATTCAAGAATAAATAAAATAAATATTATGAATATTATTGTGACAAATGTTCTTATTTCCTCCTATGAAACGTGTCTGCCATCAAACTGGTGTAGTGTGTGGAGGTCTGTCTCATTCATGGGAATCTTTCAGACATTACAAAAAGAAAGTTGTAAAACTTAAAAAACATGTTTCCCCAGCCTGTCACAATCTTGCTGCAGCACAAAGCATGTGAGCCAAGTGGAAGGCCTGGTGCAGATACCAGTGCCCAGTACATCTTGGGGTTTGAAATATTTTATTTGGTTTTCACAATACTGTAAACCATAAAAATCAATCTATTAGCAGTACATCTTGGGAAGGAGTGCCTGCATTTTACCTCCCATGTCTACCTTAGTGGTGCAGATACCAGTACTATTACTGGAAACAATAAGGAAGGTGACACAAATGCAGAAACTTGGTGAATAAATGTTTTAACATTTGATACTGGAAACCACAACTAATTATTATTTATCTATAATTTTTGAATTCAGACAAATCCTCACCCCAATATGCAGCCTAACACCAAACCAAATTTGAATAAGGTAGACATGGGAGGCTTTATTTGAGATTAGGGAGCCAAGGGCCCAGAGCTCGGAGTGACTTACTCAACTTCAGGTACTCCTCCTTACTGCCAAAAAACACCAGCAGTATCCATTCAAATCCTTTACCCTTAGCAGAATGGTACATTGGCCTTTTCATTACAGTATTTTATCTTCTAGACTACTAGCCTGTCCAATGTTGTAATCATTTGATACACCCTGACAATATTCTGATATGCTGACGTTGCATTATTTAGCACAACTAACACGTCCAACATGCCCCTGTAAGTTAGAATATAAGCAATAGCCTCAGAAAAGCAAATTCTCAGTACACCAACAGGAAAGGTGATAGAGAGATCCAGAAATGGAGGTATTTTATGTGTCGAGAAGATTCTGGCAGTCACATGGCCAGTGTTAACAGAATCTGATTTGGACCCTATGGCTTTCGTAACTGTGTAGTTATTATCAGTACTAAATACTATAAGTAGCTAGAGAGATTACAAGGGCTAAGTCAGAGCACCCTAACCATTGGTTAAATACCTATATTAATTTAAAGTGATACTGTCATTGGGAAAACATTTTCTTTCAAAACGCATCAGTTAATAGTGCTGTTCCAGCAGAATTCTGCACTGAAACCCGTTTCTCAAAAAAGCAAACAGATGTTTTTATATTTCATTTTGAAATCTGACATTGGGCTAGACATATTGTCAGTTTCCCAGCTGCCCTCAGTCATGTGCCTTTTTACTGCTGTACTGCAAGTTGGAGTGATTTCACCCCCTTTCTCCCCCAGCAGAACAATGGGAAGGTAACCAGATAACAGCTCCGTAACACAAGATAACAGCTCCCTGGTAGATCTAACAGCACTGAATAGTAAAATCCAGGTCCCACTGCTACTGAATGTAACTGAGTGTGTTGGAAAATCAACAGCCTGCCAGAAAGCAGTTCCCTCCTAAAGTGCTGGCTCTTTCTGAAAGCACATGACCAGGCACAATGACCTGAGATGGCGCCTACACACCAATATTACAACTAAAAAAAAATACACTTGCTGGTTCAGGAATGAATTATTTGCAGTTTAAACAGTGTACTTTAGAAATAAAAAGAATCCCTTTATAATTTTAATTTTAAAAAAAGATATTTGGTTAACCATATACTGTGTCTTTGGGTTGTAGTACTTCAGGATTCCAACAATGCATTCATTATATCTTCCATAATTCTATACATTTTCCATCATATCTACCTTCTCCTTCTCACACAGTAATGTGTGGTCCTCATGATCTGTCTCCAGTAGAAACCTTCTGCCTTTATTTTTAAATTCTACATTGCACCATGAGCTTTCTGGACTGAGGCATGGTTTCTGTTAGGGATGCACCAAATCCAAATTTTCATATGCAAATTAGGGGCTTGGTAGGAAATCGCGTGACTTTTTGCCACAAAACAAGGAAGTAAAAAATGTTTTCCCCTTCCCACCCCTAATTTGCTTCTGCAAATTAGGATTCGGTATTCGGCAGAATCTTTCATGGAGGATTCAGGGGGTTTGGCCAAATCCAAAATAGTGCATTCGGTGCATCCCAAGTTTCTAGTGAAGTGGGGAAGACAAGGAATAGAGGGATGACTAATTGCAGCCAAGGTATTGGGTAACTGTCAGAGTCATTATAAGTGGCATAACTAGATATTACTGGGCCCCACAGCACATTATTTTTGGGGCCCCAAAAATGTCTCGAGGGTGACCTGTTTTGCCAATATTGATTGAAATTGTATATTAATTAGGGACTCACGGGCCCCTCATACCTCCTGGGCCCCCTGCAGCTGCAGGGTCTGCTTCCTCTGTAGTTACGCCCCATGTCATTATAGTTAAGATCTACAACTTGGGCGATTGGTACAAGGCATGTCCCTAAATACTGCCAATACTGTGATGTACATTATACTAGCTGAATTAATTAAACACACACCATCAGATCTTATATCTAATAATATCATGCCTATACTGTGTAAATGAATACGTCAGCTATTTATTTATTTATTTTAACACTACTACGTGGGAAATGCTGTGAAGTAGAAAGAGAAATGGTAATTTTCCCACACTCATTGCTAAACAATCAGTGTAGCATTTATAGGGGTGCCTTGTGTATTTCAAAGCATTTTCTGTATTCACCTGCACAGGACATGCACTGTGCCCAAAAAGTGCTTTTAATGCTTCAATTATACATCCTTTGTCCTTTGATCTTCTGTTACATTTATACTCTTCATCACCATGAACATTTTTTTAAAGAACCAGGCTTGTTAGTGTCTTTCCCTTCTTGCCAATTCCTTTCTCTGACCGTAGCTTTGATGTGAAGTTGGATCCAGTTACAACATACGGATGAGTACAAGTTTTCCGGGGCACTGGTCAGCTGCCTAAATATGTGGAACTTGTAACATCAGAATGGTGCAATTATAAAGCAAACAGAGATGGAATGTGCATCAATCCCCATAAGCCTTGCCTATACCACCTACCATAAGATCTGAACACTACAGAGCAGGGGTCCCCAACCTTTTTCACCCGTGATGTAAAAAGAGTTGGGGAGCAACACAAGCTTGAAAAATGTTCCTGGATGGTGTAAAATAAGTGCAGTGATTGACTAGCGTGGTAGCCCCTATGTGGACTGGTAGCCTACAGGAGAATCTGTTTGGCAGAACACCTGATTTTTATACAACCAAAACTTGCCTCCAAGCCTGGAATTGAAAAATAAGCACCTGCTCTGAGGCCACTGGGAGCAACATCCAAGAGGTTGGGGAGCAACATGTTGCTCATGAGCTACTGTTTGGGGATCACTGCTATAGAGTATCACATGGTGCAGCAGGGTGTGCAAATAAACCAATTACTCTTCCAAACCTTTGCACGTTCTGGGGACACTATGGACTCAGACAATGGAATTAGGATTCAAGATATACAGTATACTTGACCCTCATGTAATGGTAACCACACACAGGCTCATTTCAAATGCCGATTCGGTTTCGTTCGTTACATTTAGATAAATTCAGCAGCTACTCTGCCTATGCATGGTGTTCTCCCACAGGCTCTGGACAAAAATCGGGCAGATGTTGATAAGGCAAGTTTAATCTTCTCGTTGGATCTTAGACTGCATAGGTTAGTTGACGCTGTCGCCACATCAATGGCCTCTATTCCCACTGTTGTAATGTGATTGTTTGGCCCTAGCACCAACAATTGGATTAAGCCCCATATTGCACACCTTAGGTGGCCATTTCTGGTAAGATCTGGACTGATCTTATAGTGTATGACTGCCTTTACTTGCAACTAGTATGTGAAGGGCCACATCAGTTTTTACTAATCATAGAAACCCGACCTCTAAGTTTTTAATAGGGTGGTCAATTTTTAAAAAAATTATTATTCAACAGCCTGGAGCAATATTCTGGTGAATAATAAGTAGACATGTGGCAGCAGCTCCCAACCCTAACCCACAAAATGTTGCCATTGTTGGACCTGCACCCGACCCGTACCCACTTTACGTTACATGCGTCACTCTGGTTCCAAGACAAGGAATCTTTGGCGTTTGTTTTCCTGAGATCTCATTGTCTTCCCCAAGCCAAGCAAAGTGGATTGTCATCCTGATGACAAAACGACAGTATATTTATGCAATAAATGAACATATGGATGGATGGAATGCACACATCTGATTGCAACTTTTGAACGAATCAGTTCATAATGGTACAATAGTTATTGTATAGAAACCTACATTGTTCAGGGGGTATAGTTTTTATTAATTAGTCTTTAGCCTTCCAGGACAGGCATTTCTTGCACCTGCTTATTATAGGGTTGGGATGGTGAGTGTACCTACAGGGGGCTCCAGATCTACCAATAACTATCAATTTTCAGGTGACTAATGTCTAGATTTGCCAGTAATTGCTACATGTGATCACCATCTGCTGTTAATGTTGTAGTATGCATTTTCAGTTGCATTACCTTTCATTTTTGCTGTTATGTGTTTTTCATCTCTTCCTGCCATCTAGTGGAACGGTTTGGAGTGGGCTGCCTTACAGCAGTGTTTTTAAATTGCAAAATCGACCTTATTTCTTCACAAAAGCTTTGCCAAACACATTAATCTCCACTCCTTGAACGTGTGGATCTTCACTGCAGTTCAGACGTCTAACAGTTGGCTAAACCCTCAGCATTAACAGTTGATTATGCAGACTTTCCTGTGGGGGAAGAGGGTGAGGCTATGATTTTGGTTACTCAGAACCTCACATCAGCCTATTGTGTTACAAGCTTACTATATTAGCAACACCCAGGCCTCAGGCTGAGTTCACCTTAGTTCATTATGAAATAAAGGTAACATTTTCCTATAGCAAAGGAAAATGTCTAACTCCTGTATTGCTACTCTAAGGCCCAAGCACAGCTTCTCGTAGCTTGAATGTTTGTATGATGTTTGTAAGCGCCTGCACATTATAATGGCTGCTGAAGAGTCCCTAGGAAAACAAGTTTTACAGATATGTCAACCACAGACTACAGACTACTTTATTGGAGTAAAATCTTCTTAACCACATAAAACTTGTTCTTTCAGAGAGGCTTTCCAACTCAGAATGGCGTTACCACTCCTGCCAAGTGTCATACAAATTGTTCAACAGTCGCAGTTTAAATAAAAGAGTTTCAAGCGCTTGTATTAGAAGACTTCAATATTATCAAAATGTTAAGCAGGAAAGTAGTCTTTCCCTATTTTTTTTATATTACAACCATAGAACACCTTGTTTGTCATGTCACAGGTTGTGGTTGACACAGATTCTGTGATATGACTGGCCAGTCTATGTGTGATACCATTGGGCATGGCCATGACCCCTTTTGCGTTTTTATCCCACCTGCCAGTCACAATTAAAGACACAGTTCCTGACAGGAGACAGAACAAAATATTTGTAGGTGATGAGGTTAATGCGTTAAGTATTCTCATGTTATTCTCTAGCTGGGACAAACACAGGCTGGAATTCTGAAGCAGACTTGTGCATTGTGGGCAATAACTATGGCAACTTGCACACTTTGCACTGATACATTTGCTCAACTACTTTTTTTCCAGCAAAATGCTGGGAGTTAGAAACATATTATGGCCTCCATTACACACTCTCCTGAATACCTTTCATGAATACATAGGAGCTGATACAAAAAAATATATAGCACATAGTCTGGCCTTGCCTAGAGCTGCGTAAAGGGTTTAACTCAAAACTCAACACTACTAGAGTTGTAAGCACTCCTCCCCCCTGGTTTTCCCCATATCCTTTAAGCATGAAGGCAGAATAAAAATGTATACGTAAGTATATATATATATATATATATATATATATATATATATATATATATATATATATATATATATATATATAAAAGCAATGCAGAAGAACGGCACGGAACGGAATTTTGCTCTAACCCTGAGGGATAGACATTTCTTAGGCACTTTGCCATTGTAGTTTCAGCTTGCAAGCACCCTGTGTGACTTGCCATAGTGCGTTTTCCATTAGTTTCAGTGGTAGTGCAGTTTATGTGTATTTACACATGGCTGTTCTTTTTTAAAAACGCAATGTAAAAACGACGCAAAAACGCCACGTCTGGCCTGGCCCTAAGGCAGCTATTTCCCTTTCCTGGCAGTATCAGTAATTTGATCTATTTCAAGGTTTGCCCAGTAGGTGGCAGTATAATTGTATAAAAGGGAGAGCACATGTGCTCAGGGCTCTTTTCATGGATCAAACCTGGCAGGTTACAGGGCTGGTCTGGGCCAGTGTCAGTGTCAGATCCTGTTAGGGAAAGTTCAATTTAGTGATAGTAGTTTGGTCTAAGGGCAAATGATAGTGGCAGAGTATTGAGTGAGCAGCTATTTTGCTCCAGCATGTAGATTACTTGGGGTTAGCACCCTCTCGGTGATCAAGCCACCAGACAGGGACACAAGTGGGTGAGCTCAGGAGCAAGTGCCAAGGGGCAAGATACCCCATGGGATCCCTAGTGCTGGGGAGGATTCATCAAGATGGGCTGTACCACCCCCTGAAAGAGCTGAAGTTATTTCAGTGGGTGAAGGTGTTCCACTGTCTGCCCTGAATGTATTTGAATATTTCACTATTTCAATGCTATGATACAGATTTTCTGCCTGAGATCAATAAACAAGTTCAATGTCTGAAGAAGTAACATAACTGCAATTTACATGTCCAGGAAGTAATCAGTGATCTACTGGAGTGAAAAAAATAAGGTAATGTTGTACCTCATCAGGCATTGCCCATGGTCTAAAGGTGCCCGGGATACACTGGCAGCAAATCACACTAATCACAAGCTTCTATAGTACACCCATGGGTGGGCCTTTGAGATATTTGCCATTAAGTGTGACATTGACCTGTTTCGGCATGGGTGAGTAGCCTTTGTATTGACCGAATCCCCATAAAGCTAAAATGCACGTGTTACAGGAATTCTGATGTAAATTGCACATTATTAAAGCCATATCTTGGACATATCCAGTAAAAGCCCCAATAACCTTTGCTTGTGCATTTTTGTATCCTTATAAGTAAGCCTGAGGAATTGACAAGTGCACCTTCATACCCTGCAGTTTAGCAAACCAACCCCTAAATCATTCAGATAAGGGGACTTGACACTCGGCAATCTTATTTAATATATGTTTGTGAGAACAAAGCCAATAAGCAGTTCTGAGTGGAATAGTCTCCGGGGCATAAACTGGTTTCTATGCATTGTTAGGCAGTGGTGTGAGTATCCAGCTAACCCATCTGTAACCTTGATACAGTGATAAGAAAGATCTCTCTGTCTACTAGAAACAAGATGAAAGCAGGGGAATTAGTAGGAAAGCAAATAATTCAAAACCTATAAGTAAAATCCAATTGCCAAGATACTAAGAATTGGCTATTCTACAACATACTAAGGGGTAACTTAAAGATAAAACATCCCTTTAATCTCATGTTCCAGTTCACATTTGTAACCCCTATGCAGGGCAGGGACATTGGCATCAGTGATATCGTTGGTGTCAAATCTCACAAAACCAATAAGTACTAAGAAGACTGCATGACACTGTCAGCTGACCCCAGCCATAGATATATTACATCTATCCCTTAATAAAGTAGGTTACTTGCAACCCTAGATATAATTAGGTGAACATATTGAGGAAGGGTGCGGACAACAAAGAACTGGCGAATACTAGATAATATTAGTTTTTCATTAAGGTCAGTGTGACCCATTATTATAAACATTATAAACAAAAAGAAAAACACAAATTATTTCTTGTGCTTATTTTCAAACACACAAAGGTCTCACTGTGATCTTCCGAGACCCATGATGGCAAATACAACTAAAAGGGGATGTGATGGGTGTTGCTGAAACATGGCTGAATAAGTCGCATGACTGGGCAGTAAATATCAGCAACTATACTTTGTTTTGGAGGGACAGAGGCAATAGAAAAGGAGGAGATGTGTGTCTGTTTGTTAGGCAGGATTATAAAGCTTATATAAAGGAGGAGGTGATGATAGAAAATGAGGGGGCAGAAGTCTTATTGGTGGAGCTCTTCACCAATTGTAAAGAGTCCAGCAAATTAATTGTAGGACTCGCTATAGACCCCCTAATGTAAGTGAGGAGAAGGCTAAGCTCTTGATGCAAATAGAAAAGGCTGCTAGTTTGGGTAAAGTAATCATAATCTTACCCAGATATTGACTGGAGCAACAGTACTGCCAGATCAGTAAATGGGAACAAGTTTATAAATTAGTTGCATGACAATTTTTATGGCAAAAGTTGTTGAAGAGCCAACCAGAAAAAATGCTATTCTGGATCTAGTGATCTGTAATGACCCAGAACTTATAGCAAATGTGCAATCCATTAAACCCCTGGGTAATAGTGACCATAATGTTATGTCATTTGATGCCTGGTGCAAAGAACAAATATACACTGGGGCAACAAACACCATGAATTTCAGAAAAGCTAATTTAAGTGCTTGAGGGCTGCCCTTCAGAGTATAGATTGTGGGATTGGATTATGTTTTCATCTAAAAACACAGAAACAGAAGAGAAATGGTTGTCATTTAAACTTATATTAAATTGTTACTGTTCTTAATTTATTCCCTTAATAAATGTAGAAGTTCTAAGAATCACCCTATGTGGCTTAATATAGAAGTAAAAAAGTTAATAGGAAAGAAGAGAAAGGCATTTAAAAACTAAACGTCTGTGGGTACAGAAGCTGCATTCAATGAATATAAACACTATAATAAATGTTGTTAAACAGAAGGCAAAGCACATTGCAGCTGAGGCTAAGACTACCCCAAAAAAGATTTTTTGAGTATATTAAGTATAAAAACATGCTGGTTGAGAGTGTTGCTCCATTAAATAATGGTACCAGTATGGTTGTAACAGATACAGAAAAGACAAATGTGCTAAATCAGTTTTTTTCTTCAGTGTATACAATAGAGGAGTCAGTGTACCCAGGCTCACTTCATAGCTGCAGTGATGGCAAGGTCACCAATTAGAAGACAGGGGTTCAGATTATGGGGTTTTTTTTACAGTTAGAGCTGTTAAGATGTGGAATTCTCTCCCTGAATCAGTTGTACAGGCTGATACATTAGATAGCTTTAAGAAGGGGTTGGATAGCTTTTTAGCAAGTGAGGGAATACAGGGTTATGGGAGATAGCTCATAGTACAAGTTGATCCAGGGACTAGTCTGATTGCCATTTTGGAGTCAGGAAGGAATGTTTGCCCCTCTGAGGCAAATTGGAGAGGCTCAAATTTTTTTTTTGCCTTCCTCTGGATCAGCAGTTCTCAACCTGTGGGTCTACTAGCAACTAGCAGTTAGACAGGTTAAAATAGAGGTAAAAGGTTGAACTTGATGGACATGTGTCTTTTTTCAACCTTACTTACTATAATACCTTTTATAACACTTCAGTGAGTGGGAGAAACAGTTTCTTAGAAACAGTCGACCTCTATTACACATATTGAACTCATTTAATATCTAAAGGGCCGTTTACTGTGCGTCCTCACAACCTTAAACATCCAGGCTCTGACTTATGCATCCATATCAATGCTGGTGCTTTTGCCCTTTAAAGCTTAAGCCTGACACAGCTGTTTGTGAATCAGATTGGCTGGAGGACGAACTCTGAACTTTACTCCAGCTAATCCAATTCCTGTTGCATCTGTACCAGGACCTAAATTCTGGGACAAAGCCAAAAGTATGGAAACTTAGTGGCACAACAAAGGGTGGTTGCAGGGAATAGGCAGAAGTTATTGCATGTAAAAGGGGGACAATAGAGAAAGTGGACAAAGTAGTTAATTCAAATTAAGCACAAGAAAATGGAGACTAAATATGCAGAGGGAAGGAGCTTTGGATAAAATGGGTAAAAGGGTGTGGAAGAACAAGAAAAGTAAATAAAAAGATCTTGGGAGAGAAGTAAATTTAGATGATGAGTGCTAGAATCGGACTGGTAATCAGCGAGCTCCAGCCTGTAATGCCGCCTGAGGCAGCTTTCAAAATGCTGCATCGCTTGCGCAGAGAGCGAAAATGCGCTCTCTGCCCTAGAAAAGCCAAATTTCCAGTTTAAAAACCAGAAATTCAGCTCTTAAAGTTGCCAGGGGTGGCTTTTTGATTTTTTTTGGGACCTGGGGTTTTCTTGGATAACAGATCTTTCCATAATTTGGATCTGCATACCCTAAGACTAGTAGAAAATCATGTCAACATTAAATAAACCTAATAAGATGGGTCTGCTTTCAATAAGGATTAATTATATCTTGGAGTCTATGGGAGACAACCTTCCTGCAATTCTGAGCTTTCTGGATAATGGGTTTCTGGATAATGGGATCCCATACCTGTATATTCAGGTAAATGGCAGAGGGGCTATATTGAGCTACGTAGACCTATGCTTTATAACAGGCCTTTTGACAAATATCCACTGCAGATTGTATACTACGTTGGGAATACATTTACCATACTGGATATGATTGGCAGCTGTCTGTCTGTCAGTTAGTGCTACTAAAACATACTGAATGTAAATATTGCATTATTATTGCGTTAACTGCATGTTAATATTGCGTCCAAACACCAATAGATCATTTGTACCCTTAAAGGAAAACTGTACCCCCAAAATGAATACTTAAGCAACAGATAGTTTATATAAAATTGAATGACATATTAAAGAATCTTACCAAACGGAATATATATTTACATAAATATTGCCCTTTTACATCTCTTGCCTTGAACCACCATTTTGTGACTCTATCTGTGCTGCCTCAGAGATCACCTGACCAGAAATACTACAACACTAACTGTAACAGGAAGAAGTGTGGAAGCAAAAGGCAGAACTCTGTCTGTTAATTGGCTCATGTGACCTTACATGTGGTTTGTATGTGTGCACAGTGAATCTTACGATCTCAGGGGGCGGCCCTTATTTTTTAAAATGGCAATTTTCTATTTATGATTACCCAATGGCACATACTACTAAAAAAGTATATTATTATGATAATGATTCATTTACATGAAGCAGGGTTTTACACATGAGCTGTTTTACTCAGTATCTTTTAATAGAGACCTACATTGTTTGGGGGGTATAGTTTTCCTTTAAAGGACACAGAAAGCCCTCTTCACTGGGGGAGGGGGGGTTTGATAAAATGTTAGGACTCTCGTAGTGAATATAATTGCTAGGTTTGTTCCCAGACTTCTTACACTCCCCAAACTTCCTATGAAAACAACCCTACCCTTTAGGCTCTGTGAACAAACATAATTATTTGCTTCTCTTGTCACTTGTACTTCTGCTGAGCAATATGACGGAAACATACAAGAAAAAGTAGAGACAGAGAGCCCCTAGGGCAGGCGTTTTGCGAATATATTTCTATTCTTATTTTCTCACACTCACCTGCCTGCTGGATGAGAAGGAAATAAAATTAATTTTATGAACCTGCTCTTCTTGAAACTGGTTTCTATTATTGCAACAATGCATAAACAGCAAACAGCATTTTCCAGAAGGACGATGTTACTATTCCTGTCCCACTAGTGTTTCTCATAGTTCAGTTAGTGGGAAAAGGCAAGGGCAGTATTGCCAAGTAGTGCATCGCATGTGTGTCCCTGGCTCTACAGAAGTGCTTAGCAATGGGGTGAAAAGGGACCCCTGACTGATGTGTAAAGTGTTTAAAAGATATTTGTGTGTAGAACTATAGTTAAGTGTGTTTAACCCAAGCGAGAGTTTTATTTTTTTTACTGCATCCCCTATATTTGTGTGTATATATATATATATATATATATATATATATATATATTAATATTATAATTGAAACACATTTTGGTAGTACATACAGTACAGTACATTCTATGTTAATAGCACTATGAATAACATGCAGGAATCATTGTAATCAGCATAAGCAAAACAAGAGCTGATTAGTGATGGGCAAATCTGACACTTCACCGAAAAATTTGTGAAATGACGGAAAAAATTAGCAAAATGGCGAAAAATTCGCGAAATGCATTGAAGTCAATTGGCGGCAAAATTATTTTGACCTGCCCCAATTCTTACACAAATGTTTATATGCACGACTATTTTGTCTCAATGGGCGAATAATTTTGATGCGTGACAATTTGACGTGCAACAATTGTTTTTTGTTGCAGCAAATTTTTTACTGGCAAATTTTTGCCACAGTTTCGCAAAAACATTTGCGGGCATCGAAACATGAAAAAGCAGCCGCAAATAAATTCGCCCATCACTAGAGATGATAATATCACTGACAGGCCCATTTGCAAACTGGCACAGGAATAAATGATACCACATTTATATAAGGGATTACTTTAATAGATCTAAGATTTTTATTTTTTACCAGAACTGAGCAAGTGCTAATCTTGTTGGGTATCACATGGATTTCCTATTAAATGTATTTACTAACTTACTAAGCAGGAAGGGTAAGAAGACACATTGCTATGCTGAGCGCTAATTATTAATTATTTCAGATATATTATGAGCTATATTATGATATGCTGACATGGAACTATATTTTAGGTTTTAGTGTATGATCAATTTTAGCGCTTCATGTCAAAAATAAAATTGTAAAAGATGAACAGAATTGCTGCCTCCAATAATCCCAAGAAAACTGGAGCAGGGTAGTGAAGTATTAGAACTGAAGATTGAATTTGGGGTGCAAATGTTTTGACCACGGTGAATATTTTCACAATCCCATATATTACATTTTGGAATATTAGCTTAGGCAGAAAAATGGGAAGAGATGCAAGAATGTATTTTTAATTGAACTTGTTCTCCAACAGCCACTAGATGGCAGATGTCACTGCTATTTAGCGAATCCATCTCAGACATAGACCTGTATAATAACGCTTAAATCGTTTAGCTCATGTTAGGCACCGACAAAAACTTTTGGAGCAGGCACTCAATGAAGGCAATCTTCCACCAGGTACATCAATTCAAAGTGAAGAGTTTATTGTGTCCACAGCCTTATACGTTTTGTGATAAACACTTAATCATGAGCCTATTAAGGTATGGAGATCTGGAAACCCCAGGTCCCGAGTAATCTGGATAACAGGTTCGAGACCTGTATTGCTTTTGCTTCAAAATATTACAATGCCTGCTAATTTGTAATGCTGCATTTGGTACTACATCTCACTGCACCTCTTATTTTTACAGAAGCAAAATGAGCATCCATATAAAGAACAGAAAGAACACAATAACATAGAAGAATTTAAAATGGAGATGAAATTACAAGCAGCTCAATCAATGATGCCAAGTACATTAATTATAATAAGCTCATTCATCATATTTATTAAGCACATTCATCATACCATTCAGGCTAAGCACATTAAACACAGCATATTAATCATATTCAGCACACTCATTGATTCAAATTGGTTAGTTGTTATCATATACAGTTACAGGACCTGTTATCCAGAATGCTCGGCACAATATAAGGGATCTTTCCGTACTTAATGGATTTACTTAACTTAAAACTAAAAATCTTTTAAATATCAAATAAACTCAATGTTTTGCCTCCAACTGGATCCATGCAGCTTAGTCATACCTCTCAACTGTCCCGTCCCGATTTTCCCTGCCTGCCCCGCATTCTATGTGAAGATGTCCCGTGGTGTCGGCTTTTCTTTTCGTGCACAGGGTGCAGAGCAGGGTTATTGTGTCTCCTCCTTTCTACCAGGCAGCATTACACCTTCTTATATTGATATTATACCTCCACCTACACCTTGCAGCACCCTGGACCTGCAACGACTTCCCCCGTCAGACGGACAGTAAGCAAGAATCAGGGGCACACCTCTGTCCTACAGCTATGGGAACGCACAGGGGCAGAGACTGAATTATACTCTCACCAGCAGCAAGTGAGGGACGCAACCAACCAATGCCAAACAGGGTGGTTCTATTGTCTGGATGTGCTCTGGCGCAATGAAAGGACGCTCCCCTTCCTCAGTGCAGTGGTAGGATTGGCCAATAAGCACGCTGAAGGCATGCCAGTTAACTCTGTTGGGTGAGACTTTGCAAGGGCAGCAGGAGCCCACCATAGTAAGACGATAGAAAATTCAGTCGGAGTCAGTGTAAAAGGCAAGCTGCCTGAGTGACTGAAACTTTGACCAAAACGTAAAGGGGGGCTCGATTTTTGTGTGGTTTGTCAGCAAACAGTTAATGTAATTCTGAAAGGTAAAAGACAAAAAAAGGGAAATTACTCAACAAAAGCTTGTTGAGTATTTTTTTTTTTTACCTTTCAAAATTGCATTAACTGTTTGCTGACCTTGTTCAGGCCAATGAAGCACAATCAATGCAATAGACTAGTTAAGGATCTGCCCAGCATGCCAGGCACTTGAAGTGTAACTCATTTGAGTAAGCCCATGATTTATAATTTTTTAATGTAATTAGGGGAGCAATTACTGAGCAGGGTTATTGGTGGGGTAGAGGGTGTCATGAAGCGCAGGCACCACAATGTGCCATTAAATGCTGAGAGCCAGCAATGCTTCTGCCACACACTGTCATTAAATAATGGGGGCCACTTTGTCTGCTTTTTGACAACCAAGGGGAAGTGGTGTGTTTTTGTAAAATGGGTGTGTCTTTGGGGGGTGTCCATCAAGTGGGCGTGACCAACAAAATTTTTGCCGCAACTTTTGCTGTCCCTCTTTTCTGTTCTCAAATGTTGGGAGGTATGGCTTAGTTACCATCAAGCATAAGGTACTGTTTTATTATTATAAAGAAAGAGAAAATCATTTTTGAAAATTTTAAATGATTTGATTAAAATGAAGCCAATGGGAGATGCCCTTCCTGTAATTTAGAGCTTTCTGCACAACGGGTTTCCCGATAATGGATCCCATACCTGTACTACCAATAAACTATCAGTTTAACTTTGGACTTTTATTCTGATTGGGCATTTCTGTTGTGTGTTGCTTCCTTTATTTATTCCTGTAGTGTGAGATGTGCTGATATGTTGGAGCTGTTTACTTGTGTCCCTTTTCACCAATATGAAAGGTGATTTTGATTAAGCAGTGTGCCTTTCCATTTACACAACCCTTACACAAAAGAAGTCTCAGAAGGGTGAATACTTGTGCAAGGCTCTGTAAAACCTGCTCAAAACCTTGTAATGTTCTGTGTATTGATAACACTAATGGACCTGAAACACAGTAATACTTTACCTGCCAAGGATGAAGGTGCCTGAAATTGTGACAACGAGCGCATTAAGGGGCGCAAGAACCCGCAACCCATCTTTATATGGGACACACGGAAAAAGTCTCAGGTTAAGATTTCAGTGTTTTATGAGAAACACCCATAAGAATATCTGTGTTCACAGAAAGTTAAAAAAAACAAAGGAAAAATAAATAATAATATTTATATATATTTATAAATAATAATAAATAATTTTGAAGTCCTGCTAATAATGCAAGTATCCCATGAGATAACATGGCTGCTTCCACTCACACCAATATACAGAAATACAGTAATTTAACAAACAAGTGCAAGAAAAAACACAAAAGACACGTTCTTTTTCGGTAAATTATTTTCAGTTCAATTAAATTACACTTTATACGAAAATAAAACCATTCTAATAATATTAATAATTAATAAATACTTTGATAAATATCCCTGTTACAGCTCATCTCTGGGGTTAATATTCATATCTAACCCGGCAACCTGACTGTTTTGGTCCAACGTCCTTATCACCTCATCAGCCTGCAGTCGCTCCTGAAAACAAAAGGATTGCAGAGAGTTAGTTTTCATGTTCTTGTGTTATTAGCCAACCATCTACATGACCCAAATGCCACCCCACTACACAGATTTTTACTGTGCTTTAATTGATTTTGGCTACTTGCCACCCCTTTTTGGACTTCCCTGCACAAAGCTATATTAGAAGGCTATGCCATCATAATATACATGGTTCAGATTTTCTACTACATGGAGATTATGGGTTGACAATGCCAGGCTACCATTGGCCATATATGGAAACAGAATGGAACAGTAATTCCCTTTAATTGTTTACTCTACACTCTAATTCAATAAGGGGCAGATGTATCAAGGGTTGAATTTCGAGGGGTTAAATCCCTCGAAATTAGACTGAGGAATAGAATCGAATAGGCAATTCGGGCAAATTTACGTGCTGGCGAATAGTAAATATTCGCCCGGCGTAGTAGTCACACGATTGAATATTCGATCAAAGGATTTTCGATCGAATGCCTTTTTATTCAATAAAAAACTTAGAAAACAAGCCTATGGGATTTTCCCATAGGCTTTTAAAGCAATTCCAGGGGCGTAACTATAGAGGAAGCAGATCATGCAGTTGCAGGGGGGCCCAGGAGTGTAGGGGGCCCAGTGAGACCCTAATTAATTAGCAATTTTAATATATCTTGGTAAAATAGGCCAACTTATAAATATTTTGGGGCCCTAAATTGAATTTGCTATGGGGCCCAGTAACAACTAGTTACGCCACTGAGCAATTCGGTAGGTTTAATCTGGCGAAGTAGGCAGTCAAAGTATTTTTAAAAGAGACAGTACTTCAACTATCGAATGGGCGAATAGTCGCATCGTTTTTTCGCTCGATCTATTCAAATCATTCTACTCAGGCGAATTTATGGCAATTCGATAGTCGAGGAACATAAAAAACGACTCGAAATTCTAGTTTTTTTCCCTCTATTCATTCACCTGAGCTTGGTGAATGTGCCCCTAAGTGTCCAGAGAAGTGACTCTCAGTATACCTTACATTTTCTACCACGTTCTGGAATGTCAAGACTGGAAAGGAACTAAATGACTTACCAACTCTCTGTTAACTGGGTCTAACGTAAACCAGAGAGCCACTGCACATCTCTGCCCTCTGGTTACAGCCTTCACGCCATGGGGGTTCTCTCCTCCTGATGAAAAGCCAACCAAACGGCCACACTTAGGCTTTATGGATGCCTACAACACAAAGAGGCGCATTTATCAAGGGTCAAATTTCGAATTCAGTTTTAAAACACCCATAAACTCCCATAAATTCGTAATTCCACCAATTAAAATGTATTAATAAAATTGAATTTTTTCAGCTCAGGCGAATTGAATGGAACCAAAAACTCGAATAGAATTTGATTAGAATTAGAAAAACTCGTTTCGAATTAAAAAAACTCAATTCGAGTTTGTCAGGAAGGCTGCAAACATCACCGTGGATCTCTACCATTGACTTATACAGCAATTCGGCAGGTTTTGGGTGGGTATAGTCGAATTTGAGTTCTTAAAGGGCCAGAGAATGATAAATCTCGAAATATGAATTAAAACTCGAATCAAGTTTGGATAATTCACAATTTGAATTTGAGAGTTTTGACCAAAAAAAAAATTTGAATTCGAATTTTGACTTCAACCCTTAATAAATCCTCCCCAAAATGTACTTTGTATCAGTCAACAGACAATACAGCAGCTCTACAAATCATTTCAAGAACTGCAACAGTATTCAGTAGCATTTCTTGCACTACAACAGAAATTAATGCAACTCGTTTCGAATTAAAAAAACTCAATTCGAGTTTGTCAGGAAGGCTGCAAACATCACCGTGGATCTCTACCATTGACTTATACAGCAATTCGGCAGGTTTTGGGTGGGTATAGTCGAATTCGAGTTCTTAAAGGGCCAGAGAATGATAAATCTCGAAATATGAATTAAAACTCGAATCAAGTTTGGATAATTCACAATTTGAATTTCAGAGTTTTGACCAAAAAAAAAATTTGAATTCGAATTTTGACTTCAACCCTTAATAAATCCTCCCCAAAATGTACTTTGTATCAGTCAACAGACAATACAGCAGCTCTACAAATCATTTCAAGAACTGCAACAGTATTCAGTAGCATTTCTTGCACTACAACAGAAATTAATGCAATATATTAAAGTCTGTACCATTTAGTTAGTTGCAAAAGACCACAGGGCTAATTTACAGACAATGGGACAGGGTGCAAAGTACAAAAAGAGCAAATCACCATGTGTTTCATTAAGGCACTTTCCAAAAAGGAAGCTGGTAAGTACCAGGCTGTCTTGCACCCACCAGAGTGCTGCGATGCCAAGACAAGTGCTGGAAGAATAAACGTTAAAGGGCATCATTTTGCACCCCTTTAGCATGGGCGCTGTTGCTATGAGGTGAGTTGAGAAACTTGCCTCAGGCTGTAGCAGCCCCAAGTTACCAGGGGCAAAATGCCTCTCCTGGTAACTTTAAGAGACAAATTTCCAGTTATTAAACCGGAAATTCAGCTCTTTTAGTACAAATAATGCAATTGCGCTCTCTGCACTAGTGATGCGGCCCCCTGGACCTGCTCCTGCACAATAAGAGTAAGCTCTGGGGAGCAAGGGGGGTGGCATCACTGGAGCCATCTCAGGAGGCATGGGGCACAGAATCGCCTCTGCCCTTTAGTGCTCAAGAACATGTGGCTGGGGCATTAATAAATAAGCTCTTGTCAATGCAAACTGGAAAGATATGGTTCAAACCCATGTTACATTTATATATATAAATGAAAGAAAAAGAATTACATTGCACAGAATGTTTTGTATATTAGGCTCTTCTAGCCTGACTAGAGAGGCACAACAGAGAGAAACAGACTTACTGTGATGGTTTTTGCATCCATTTCTGTGAACACAAATTCTCCGCCATCAAAATCCCCATTAAGATACAGGAGAGCACTGGAAGAAACAATGAGAAGGAAACAAACTGAGCCCCATAAAATACACATATAAAGGCATGCAATTTGGAGATAAAGGGAGACTGGTTTAAATGGGCAGCATTGAGTTCTGTTTGTTATCATAGTCGAGCTTTCTGTTTAGAGAATATAACGTTCTTCCAACTACAGGGAACACGTTGTGCCCATTATATTGATGTACATTTGGGACAATACATGGAAAAGTCACATGGTGTTGCAACTGTTCGATGAAGACGCATGCAGAGGCACTGCAGGAATAGGAGTCTTGGCAGGAGAATAGAAATGACCAGATATAGACGGCTTTCTGTAGCAATAACATTCACAAATTACTTTCAAAATCAATGAAAATGCTTGGATATTGGAAAATTGCTTAGAAATCTTCTTTCAACACTTGTTTGCAGAATTTTGTTACTTTTCCTTCATTATTTGTATAGATTTTATAGCAGCTGGAGTTTTCACTAAAGATATGCACCTATACAGAACTGTGAGCCGCTCAAAAAAACTACAGCAATCAACTGGAGGTCCTGCAAACTGCCTATGCAAGGATAATGGTAACCCAAAGCTCTTTAGCCTTAATACAAATACAACTCCCAGCATCATCTGCTTAGGGCAGGGGCATACAGAGCAGATCATTGTGTAGCCACATTGACAGGCATAGCTTGAAACTGTGTGGAGCTTCCACTGGGCAGACAATGTGCTTTATGTGCCCCTGCCCTTAGGATAATGCAGGTAAGTGGTGAAATAGATACCTGTAATCTCTGTAGGTATAGGCTGGAGACTCCTTCCAACATTCATTAGCCTCTGGATCCAAAAGGCAGTTATCAGCGTGAATTGGATGGCTTAGGTCGTTTCTGTTATCCTGCTGCCCTGCAGATGTGAAAAAGTTGCATTTTATCGTTCCTAGCAATTGTTTTTTGCCTTTTGATGTTAAATTACAACAACTTCTTTTGTATATTCCATGTAGATTTAAAGAAACCAATTCTACAGAACATTTATACAGTCTAAACTCTAAAATAGACTAAATATACCTAATCTCTAATTTATACACAGTAGGAAGCAGGTCCGGACTGAGAATTAAAATAGGCCCTGGCATTTCAGGTACACAGAGGCCCAAACAGCTCCCACCAGCCCACTAAATACTGACTTTCTATGGGACCTTATAGTAGCCCCTCTTGCATTTGCCAGAACCCACAGATTGCCAGTCCGGGCCTGGTAGGAGGTCATTCAGAATGTACCCAGGGCAGCAAAAGTGCTGTGCTTAGTGGAACAACTATTGGAAGGCAGCCCTCGCCTTGCTATATATAAAGGTATGGGACCTGTTATCCAGAATGCTTGGGACCTGGGGTTTTCTGTAATTTGGGTCTTCATGCCTTAAGTCTACTAGAAATTCATTTAAACATTAAATTAACCCAATAGGCTGGTTTTGCTTCCAATAAGGATTAATTATATCTTAGTTGGGATCAATTACAAGCTACTGTTTTATTATTACAGAGAAAAAGGAAATCATTTATAAAAATTTGGATTATTTGGATAAAATTGAGTCTATGGCAGATGCCATTCCGTAATTCGGAGCTTTCTGGATATCGGGTTTCCGGATAAGGGATCCTATACCTGTACTACATATACTTGCTTGTACAATTTTATTAAAATAAAATAATGCATTTACATTATGTCCCTGATTCCCCTGAGAAAGTCGGAATTAATGACGAAACACATTGGGCCAATATATTGATGAGCTGAATGTACTCTTAACACTATTTTAGCTTAAAGGGCTGGTTCACCTGTAGGTAAACTTTTAGTATGTACTAGAATGGCTAATTCTAAGCAACTTTTCCATTGGTTTCCATTATTTATTTTTTATAATTATTTGCTTTTTTTTCTTTCTAGCAGTCAAATGGGCGTTGCTGACCCCATCTAAAATACCATTTACATTCCTGTATGTAAGTGTATAAAATTGCCCTTCTCTCGCTTTTTCTCACTCTATTTTGTTTTTTTGTAGGGATGCAGCGAATCCACTTTTTTGGATTCGCCCGAACCCCCGAATCCCTTGTGAACCGAACCCGAACCCTAATTTGCACATGCAAATTAGTGGTGGGAAGGGGAAAACAATTTTTTACTTCCTTGTTTTGTGAAAAAAACACGTGATTTCTCTCCCTGACCCTAATGTACATATGCAAATTAGGATTTGGATTCGGTTCGGCCGGGCAGAAGGATTCGGCCAAATCCTGCTTAAAAAGGCTGAATTCTGGCCGAACCGAATCCTGGATTTGGTGCATCCCTACATTTTTGTTTACCTTTCATTATGAAAAATCAATGAAATATAAAACAAATATCCAAGATAACTTAAAAATGGAAGAAAAACTGCCTCACTGTCTTGCTGACAGTGAAGTACTTGGGGTGCAGTGAAAGAATCAATAACTTACCCTGGAGGGCAGTCCTGCAAACTAAGTGTGTATAGGAGAAATAAAGTGTGGTATTCAGCATGAAGTAAGACTGCACGATCCTGCGGGCCTTTTCACTCACATCATAAAACAGACGAGCACTCTTCATGGGTATACGACCTTCATTGCCATACTAAAACAGAAAATAAAAGGTATATGAACAAGTAATTTAATAATACGCTCATCTCAAAATGTCTATGATATTGAATATAGTTTTTTTTGTTATCGGTTTCTGTAAAGATACATTGTCTGAAACCTTATATTCACTTTTGGACTTTTTAAACAGAAAACATGCCTTGTTTTATGTCTTATTTGAAGACCTAAAGGCAAGGCTTTCTTAGTAGAAATAAGAAACTACACATTAGGAAGGTAATATTTTGTATTATCTCGTACAGTATCTACAGATAAAACAGAATAGAATACCAGAGACATTGAATTCTGCCCTTATGTCTTTTAAATATTTTATGCTACTTATTATTACAATTATTCTAGTCACACGCCCAACCTCTTATGATGCTATTAAGTGATTTTATTATTTGAATACAATTTAAAAAATAGTCAAACTAAATTCAGTAAATCGCCTGTTGAGCAGGTCTGCATGTTGACTAGATAAGAGTCACTGTCAGCTCTCATATGACTTTTTCATAATAATTATTGGGACTTTAAAATAAAAACATTAGTATGGGCATATGTTAAATTTAACACAGAGAATTAAAAAGTGCATGTAATAGCATAATCACAAGTTTTATTTTATTAACACATTTATTGCACTGACTTTAAGAGTGTTGGGCTGGGCCTCTGTGCAATCATTAATGAGTTGAACAGGAAGGTAAGAATTTCTGGGAGCACAAAGAGGTAGTAGCACTGGCAACTGTGGTGTGTGTACTTAAAATTAAAGCTAGGCATAGTCTGTGTACAATGGAGTGTGAAGTGTATCTCTTGGATTCTGACACTGTTGTGCATGCTAGCTATTGAAGGTTCCAAACACCCTCCTGCTCCTGATTTTCATCTGGACTAATAACAGCATATCAACTGTTTTGTTTAATGTGGAGGCAAGCATGAATTTTCAGGAATATGCACCCTTCCTAAGTGAAAAAGCCACCAAAAAAGGATTGATAGCCCCAAATCATTGCACCTGCCTCAACAATAAACATCAAATATATTTCTTACCCTAATTTAGTGTGTTACCCTGCTGGTAGTCCAAATTAAACAGACAGACCCAGGAGTTGTACAGTGAGTGTCGCACCCAGAAGCTTGTGCCCTTTCATAAATCCAAATAGAATTGCTAAACTACAATAAATTGATCTGGATACCAACTCTTACATAGAAGTATGTGCTCCAAGTAGGAAGTAGAATGCAGATAATTTATTGTTTGAAGATTGTCCATGTAGTATGTGACTTAACAGAGGTTTGATTCTTTGGCAACATTGTAGCTCCATTAAGGATGAACCCCACTAACTGAAAGGTTAATTTATCACCTTAAACATACATGTTTACCTTCAGTGCCTTTAGAACAGTTGCACCTTCAAACTTCTCATTTGGGGTATGAGGTGACATTTTTCCTCTGTATCCATCACCAGCTAATGTTATCATCTACAAAATAAACAACAAAACGTGTTTAGAAAAGTAATCAGTGGTGCATTTCACTTAACAGATATTTCTTGTGGGCACCACAGTGCATAATGCAGGTGCCTGAGACCAGGGAGGGTGGCCAGTCAGAAGCCGATCAGAATGCTACATCATCCCTAGGAAATATTCCACTGATGTTCTTAGCCAGAACATGGGCTCCCCTTTTCAGTTCCCAGAGGAAAAAGATGAAGCCTCTCTCACCCGCTTATTACCGGTAAGTATTTGATAAATTATAAATGTAATTATTTTTTTGTCATTGCTTAACATGCAAAATGTATGCTTGCATTTCAGGAGGCTGTTGTGGTATGTCACAGCAGGGGTGGAAGTAGTTGTGTCCTTTACATTGGTTAAGTGTATGGGTCTTGGTACATGCCCATCATCTAGTGATGACTGCCATAGGTGAGTGGTTCATGGAGAATGTTTAAGTTACATGTCACCTAAGGCGATGCATGTCATTGCTAGGGCATGGATATGTTGTTATGTTTAATAAAACTGTGACAGACCTTCACCCATAAGAAGAGAAATGTTGCCTATTTATTATTTAGGGGCTTTAGAAAATGGTTATGCTTTGTGGGTTTAAATGGGTTCCCTAAGCCTTTGCCACACAGTCCAAAACAAACATTAGGAAAGCTACAGTATTAAGTGCCAAGGGAACCGAGACTGCAGTCTCAGCTAATTTAGTTATGTAATCAAATAAGGCAAGGATGCTTCAGAACAACTACCCAATAGTGTGTGGGTTGGTGTATGTGTCATAAGATCAACAGCTCAAATGCTTCAAGTAGAACTAAACACAGCTTGTGAAGTTCTTCTTGTTCTTCATTGCACAAACCATGAGAACCTTGTTCTCTTTGTATGAAGCTGTGCTGTTGCAGGCTCTTATAAGCAGTCCCATTCCTAAAAGCCTACACTGTCCTGAGGAAGGGAACAAAGATGATCTATGGTCTACATAACAAATAAAATTAGGAAAGGCTTTAAGACTATAACATGTACACTTTGTATGCGAAAGGGAGAGGTGGTAAGACATAAACACTAAAATATATCAAAGGAATTATCAGGGATTTTAAGTTTCTAGCTGCAGATCATGTCAAAACTAGCAGACACCACAAGAAGTTGAAGGAAGTAAAAAAAAAAAAGGAAAAAAGAAAATATTTCTAAACAAAAATGGGCATGAATGAATAAATTAGCCTTCCTGCAGATAAGGTAGGGAGCAGCCTAATATAAGAAATTCAAACACATATGGGATAGCTAAATAATAAAATAAAGACTTTAAGGAGAAATCCACACCAGCTTTTTGAAATAGATTGTACAGGTATAGGACCTGTCATGCAGAAAGCTTGGGACGTGGATAAAAGGTGAAATCTACTAAAAAATAACATGAACATTATATAAACCCAATAGGATTGTTTTGACTTAAATAATAATTAATTATATGTTAAGGTTGGATCAAGTACAAGGTACTGTTTTATTATTACAGAGAATAAAGAAATTGCTTTTAGAAATGTTAAATATTTGCTTAAAATGGAGTCTATGGGAGATGACCTTCCCAAAATTTGGAGCTTCCAGGATAAAGGGTTGTCATATTTCAATGACTTTGAAATTGTTAGGGAGAGCATCACCTGTCTGCCCCTTTCTATCTTCTGAGCATTATGGGTTGGACTTTTGGGTGGAGAAAAGCTGGCTTCTTTATATTGTTTGCAGAAGTCAGGACAAGCTCTGATTCAAGGCAGAACCAGGAGTGTAGAAAGGGGGAAATGCTGTTTTCCCAACTGGATCCCTTACACAAATGACCCAAAAAAATTACCATGAATGTGTATTGGAAAGTTCATTTTCTTTCATTAAGCAAAAAAATAAAATAGACATGGAGTTCTCGTTAAAACTAGAACAGACATGATTGACCAAATTGGTTCTGATCTGGTCAATTTCAGTGTATGGCTCAGTGTGTGAATAAACAGTAGCATGCCTCAAGAAGGGGACACATAAAGTCAGAAACTCACGTTGGCAACTGTTTTCAGATCATGACATTCCTGCTCTGATACAACACTATCCAGCTGGACTCTCTGAGTGCCGTTCAGATAATCTGAGCTATGGATGAGTTTTACTTCATCATATAACAGAGAACCCCCTGCATGGAAGGTAATAGATAAACATTAGTTACAGTACAACGTGCATGTACACATGTAGTTACTATAGGAAGTTCAATTAACAGCTCCATCACTTTCATTGCTGGCTGAACATTTTATATTCATATTAAAGGGGAACCATCACCCAAAAACATTATTCAAAATTCTATTTTATCACATTATTCAGCAAATTAACTTTAATTACACTATATAAATTATTTGAATCTTGTTTCCTTAGTTCTGGAAATTCATTATAGCAAGCAGGCAGGAGACATTTTGTGGACACTGTTATAAAGGCAAGCCTTGCATCATCTCAGACTCTTGTTTGTGCACCAGAATGGGGGTCCTGATGTCCATCCCCGTGCACTGGCTACACAATTAAACGATAAAGAGAACGGGGGAATGTGGGGAGAGCAGTGACATCTAGGAAGTGCTGAATGGAAAGTGAAAGTAATTTTCTGCTCTGCCTCTATGCCCAGGGCATAGGGGGGGGGGCAGAAAATATTTGATTGACAGCTAAGATTTTTAAATGAGTTTACAACAGCTATGAATGCTTTAATAAAAAATAGAAATTGGATTTCATGTTAAATTTGAAAAGGACTTTTATTATACAGATTTTTGTGTCTGGGTGACAGGTCCAAAAAGAAGCAAATTGTATTAGTAATAATTAGTACTGGTTTTCTCCTTAAAAAAAGCTTTGCCACCTCTGAGTTGGTGAAATTCCCTTGGAACAGGACTCTCTAGGAATACATTTAATTGGTGTCGGACTGGCCCACCGGGATACCTGGAAAAGTCCCGGTGGGCCAAGGTGTCAGTGGACCCTTATGCTGCTAGACATTTGGCCTATTTCATGGCCATTCCCTATTTCTATGAGAACAAAGAGGCTAAATAGATGGAATAATAGACTATAGTATATAAAGAAAAGAGACTAGGAGAATAGAGGTTGAGTGAGGAGAGGAATTATAATAGTACTAATAGTGGGCCCCTGGTCTAAGATTAATTGGTGGGCCCCTAGTCAAAGCTTTTTGGGTGGGCCCCTGGTGTCCCAGTCTGACACTGCATTTAATACTGTTAATCAGTCACATCCTCTAACAACCATAAAGGCTTCATGTATTACTCCCTTCCCATACAATTTTGGCAATGCAATAAAGATTTACTGTAAGAGAGATAATCAAGGTCATGCCTTTGATACTTTGGTTAATACACAAGGTCTGAGGAGAAAGGTTTCTGATGGGGTGCATGGAACAATTTCCTTTGCCACATTATAATTTTTTTTAAAAAAGCATCTTAAAACCCATCAAAGTATAGAAATTACTATTTTAAATATTGGTGACAGAGCTATGTACTGGTGAAGGTAGGTAAGTGCAGATATGCCGCAATAGTTCCCATCTGCATTATATATACAAAATGATAAAGCATTGGGAAACATTTACAACCCACAGGTATTTATTTGTAATTAGTAACATGGAGCTGCTTAGAAACTATTGTAAATTAAAGTTTTTATAGTACAATGTGCAGCTGGTAATATAGAGAATAGCACTGACCATGTCCTCTTAAACAATCTGTAATAGCTTTTAAGTGCTGGCTTTTAAACGGCTAGTAAATGGATCAGATACTTTGTATATATGTATGTATATTTTTATTTATAGTGCTACATATGTACGCAGCTAAAGTCTTAAATAAATGGGCCCTCCAACCAAAGACTGCTTTTTGCACAGTGACAGAAAATACTATTGTAAGCAACTTTCCCACATGCAAGAATTTGAAATGTTTGAACGTTATTTTTAAATGCAATTGCTGTTAAAAACAGCATGTCTGGCTGTTATATTGGAAATCATTCTTTGGGTGGAGGAGCAGATTAATTTATGAGTGCAAAAATTGGAATTGTTCTAACCACCAGATGGCAGCAAATGATAATCCAATGATCCCAGAGAATCCTCAGCAATAACAGTTGGTATAAAACCTATAAAAACCTTTACTAGCGAATCAAATATCAACCATGACCTAAGGATGTCAACAATAATTTAGGTTTCTTATTACATTGATTGATGTGAAATATGACTGGAACACAGCAATTTGAGAATCACAGTGGATTTGCAGATAAGTATGGAAATAGTTTAGATGCTTACTTAGAATTCAATAAATATTTTTCATATGCTGGTTAGATCCCTATTGGTAAGAATCGATGCTAATGGCACACAGTTTGTATATCTTTACTATTAAGCTGGCTATACATAATTAGAAATTGGCAACCCATGTGTCGACTAATTCGTGTTTTGGCAGATTGTTGGCACATGTATGGGTTCAAAGTGATGCTTTTATCAACAATACGTTACCTTCAGTTGAGAAAGTCTGGATAAAAGTTTGGATAAAGACTGCACTGGGGCCCCACTGGGGACTAAAAGATCTGATCAGCCAAATATAACTATGCACTTGGTTGTTAAAAGCATGTTGATCTTGTCATGCAAGATCTACTATAAAATTAAAGGTTGTCTCAGAACGGGGGCAGTTCTGTGCAAAGACATCACAATGGCGTGCATAGGTTGATTTCTTCGCTGGTGTTTATATGTCAGGAAAGGAAAGACCATTTGCCTTACACACCACATATGTGTGTGTGCACTGACAGGCTTGTGTTTCACCAGGATGAAAAAACTGTGTGCCATTAAATTAAACACTGCTTTTTTTTTATTGAACAGAGTTCAAAGAACCATGAAGCCATTTATTCCATGAACAGAAACCATGAAACCATGAATAGCAGCAGTCAGAGACTACAGGTGTTCCATTTAAAAATAGTTAAAAAATAGCACAAGTTTAGTGTGCACAATTTATAATTGGAAAATATCATTAAAACGCAGATTCATTCCCACCTTAATTATATTCTCTACAAATTGAATTCATAAGTTTAGGAAAAGATGCAATTTGGCTGCCCCCTGCAGTGCAATATGGGAAGTGCAAAACCTAGCTTCCACTGTGATTTCAGCCAGAGGACTAGTGTACAGATTTATTATCTTATTATTGTTCTGCTGGGCTGCTTGAGCTAATTTTGATGCTGCTGGGTTGCTAGTTGTTATTCCAGCACTTTCATTCTTTCATTCCTCTGCTGGAAGATCAGTAACATCCAGATCTTCTACAGAGAAAAAATCCCATGACTGTTAATCACCTGTTATCACACCGCTAGGATAATATTTTAGTTAAAGGAGTGGTTCACCTTCAAACTAGTTGGTTTCAGACAGTTCACCTGAAATAACAACTTTTTCTAATCACTTTCTATTTTCTATGTGTCACCGTTTTTCTAATATTCAAGTGTAAAGTGTCATTTTTCATCCTTCTAAAGCAACTCTGAGAAGGGGGGGTCGCCGACCCTGTAAACTGTTATAAAGTGATACATTTAGTTGATACATTTCTTATCTTTGTGCCTGCTGAGCAGAATCTGAGTTTCATTAACTATTGTTAGAATTGATACAATAGTTAATACTACAAAGATGCAGCTGAGAAATGTATCAACTAAATGTTGCAAAATTGTAACAGTTTAGAGTCTGCACCTGAATTACTGAGCTGCCAGACTGAGCACCAGAGACAAAGCTTTAAATTTAAACTTAGATTTTGGAAGAATGGTAAAAAATAAATAATGGAAAGTAATTGAAAAAATTCTTTATTCCTGGGGAACAATCTGAAAACAACTGAACTGAAAAAAGTGTTTACTCATCTTTAAGATGAGTAAAAGAAATTTGAAAGTTTGCCTTTACTTTTAGTATATTATGGAACAACCTCTCATTAGTAAATGTTTAATTGGTTTTATTTTTTTAAACTTTGTAGTTAAATTGCTCTTATTGGTTTTATTTTTTATAGCTTTGTAATTACAGTATTTGCTTTCTTCTTCAGCTTTCACTGACCCAACAGCCAAAACAAACAGAGTTCTCTGAGATGCAAAAATATTATTGTTATCGTTACTCTTTATTACTTATATTTCTTTTTAGGTCATCTGCTAATTATCTTACAGTCTCTCATTCAAATCACTGCCTGGCTGCTAGGGTAAAAGTAGTCCTAGCAACCAGACAGCAGCTGAAACTTCAAACAGGAGAGCTGCTGAAGAAAAAGCTCAACAATTCAAAAACAAACAAAAATAAAAAAGAGACCAGTTTCAAATTGTCTCAGAATATCACTACATTATACTTATGGGCACATTTATCAAGAGTCGAATATCGAGGGTTAATAAACCCTCGAATTTAAATCCTTTGAATTCGAATATCGAGTTTGAAGGATTTAGCGCAAATCCTTCGATCAATCGAAAGTAAAAATCGAACGATAAAATCATTTGAATCGAACGATTCGAATGATTTTAAGCGATTGATCGAAGGATTTTTCTTCAATCAAAAAAAGGTTAGAAAACTGCTGGGGAAGGTCCCCATAGGCTAACATTGTACCTCGGTAGGTTTAAACTGCCGAAGTATGTAGTCAAAGTATTTTTTTAAGAGACAGTACTTAGACTATCGAATGGTCGAATGATTTTTAGTTCGAATCGTTTGAAACGAAGTCGAAGGTCGTAGAAGTCTATTCAATGGTCGAAGTACCCAAAAAAATACTTTGAAATTCGAAGTTTTTTTCATTCAAATCCTTCACTCGAGCTCAGTAAATGTACCCCTTATGTTAATAAAAAGGGAACAACCTTTAGAAAAATGCCTAGAACATTGCTATGTTATTGGCCTACATTTTTAACCTGTTAATATTTATCATCTTATATTTGCAGCGGAAATGACACCCATAGACTTGTATGGCGTCGCAGTTCAAAAAATTTTTGCTGCATGTCAAAATTTTTCGATATTTTTGGCGAAACGAAACAGATCAAATTCGCCCATCCCTAGTCAGTAATTCCCTTATGCATGCATCTTCATCATGTACTTATGAAAAGGTTCTTACCTTCCCTCAGCTCTCTGTCAATCTTCTGTATTGTCTTCTTTCCTGATAGCATTCCTGTGACGTCAGAAAGCTCAGTCTGAGTGCCTAATGGATACCTGTAGTTATAAAACAAAAGATAAGGTCCATCACAACTAGGGATGCACCGAATCCAGGTTCGGGATTCGGCCAGCATTCTGGCTTTTTCAGCAGGATTTGGATTTGGCCGAATCCTTCATCCCAGGCAACCGAATCCTAATTTGCATATGCAAATTAGAGGCGGGAGGGAAATTGCATGACTTTTTGTCACAAAACAAGGAAGTAAAAACCGGTTTCCCCTTCCCACCCCTAATTTGCATATGCAAATTGGGATTTGATTCGGTATTCGGAGGAATCTTTCACAATGGATTTGGGGGTTCGGCCGAATCCAAAATAGTGGATTCGGTGCATCCCTAATCACAACATCTCTTTTGCATCATTCTGTTAAGCTTGCAGCAATTAAATTGAAACAATTTGTATTGGCTCCCAGTTACAGGCTGGTAAACTTGGTAAACTGGTAATTGTCCAAAGGAACAGCAGATAATTGCTAAGGGGTGCATTTTTTGCACCACTTTCTGGTTTTGCACTTGCATCTGGGGCAATATTAAAGGAGGCCCAAAAAGACAAGGAGGCACATTTATTAAAGTTCGAATTCATGTGAGTTTTTTAAAGCTTTATTAAATTACATTATATTTAAAATTCGAATGGGGGGTTATTTATTTAAAAAAAAAAAAAAAAATCTAATATCTAAAACTCGGATGAATATTCAAAATTCGACTAAACTCGATTCGTGTTTTTTCTCTGAAAAAAAGAAAAAACAAAGTCAGGATGGCTGCTAACAGCTTAAAAATGGTCACCGGACATCTCCCATTCACTTATACATGAACTCGTAAGGTTTTAGGTGGTGAATAGTCGAATTCCAGTTCTTAAAGGGCCAGAGTATGATAAATCTCGAAAAACGCAAATAAAAGAGAGATTTGAAAAAAAACCTCGAAATTGAGTTTGGATAATTCACAATTCGACTTTGAGAGTTTTGACCATAAAAAAATATGCGAAAATTCGAATTCTAATTTTGAATTCGACCCTTAATAAATCTTAGTTAATAAAAGATTGCTTTTGATTAAATATTTTCAGTCTATAAGTAAACAATTTTAAAGGAATTGTTCAGAAACATTATCATTTTGTACAGCCTATCTATTTATTCTATAGATAAATATATAACTATTTATTTATTAGGGATGCACCGAATCCAGGATTCGGTTCGAGATTCGGCCAGGATTTGGCCTTTTTCAGCAGGATTCGGATTTGGCCGAATCCTTCAGCCGAACTGAATCCAAATCCTAATTTGCATATGCAAATTAGGGGCGGGGAGGGAAATCGCGTGACTTTTTGTCAGAAAACAAGGAAGTAAAAAATGGTTTCCCCTTCCGACCCCTAATTTGCATATGCATATGCAAATTAGGGTTTGGATTCGGTTAGGTATTTGGCCAAATCTTTAGCAAAGGATTCGGGGTTTGGCCGAATCCAAAATAGTGGATTCAGTGAGTCCCTAACATTTATTCTATATATATTTAGCTATTTACCCAGTTTTTATTTTTACACTGAACTGATCCTTAAACATACCTATATTCATCCTGACGTTCTCCACCAGTTACCCAGAAGTCCTGTAAAAAGAAAAAACAGAAAGGAGTTTTACATACAGTAATTTTCTATCACTGTAGATGTAAATAGACATTATTAATAAGCCAGTACCCTAAGAACTGATACTGGCAGGGTTATAGAAACACCTGCTAAAGGTTCCCAGACTCCATAGCCTACCATCTCTTAAAATCTTCATGACGTTTGCAAATCATAAAACAAATCTGGCCTGTTGGTTGGATGCTGGAGTTAATGTCCAGCAACAGCTGGAGGTCCAGCGATATGCCTGCTCTAGATATTTAAGAGCAAGGCCATCTTGTTTGAGCAGGCAGCTATCCAACACCTGGCCTAACTACTGAAATTATGTACACAAGTCATAGAGCTGACTACTCAAATAACAAGAAATTAAGTGTCACAGATGGGTGCAAATTATATATATATATATATATATATATATATATATATATATATATATATATATATATATATATATATATATATATATATATATACACACACACACAGTCATTTGAAAAAGTTTGGTAAACCCTAATTCTTTGGAGTTTTGTTTATCATTGGCTGAGCTTTCAAAGTAACAACTTCCTTTTAATATATAACATGCCTTATGGAAACAGTAGTATTTCAGCAGTGGATTAACAGAAAATATGCAAAATGCATCATAACAAAATTAGACAGGTGCATAAATTTGGGCACCCAACAGAGATATTACATCAATACTTAGTTGAGTCTCCTTTTGCAAATGTAACAGCCTCTAGACGCCTCCTATAGCCGTTGATGAGTGTCTCGATTCAACTTTGTGACTGATGCTTGAACAATACCCTGAAGAATTTGTTGATATTGGGTTGAATTCATCCAAACCCTCAACTTTAACAAGGGCCCCAGCCACACAGCCCCACAGCATGATGGAACCTCCACCAAATTTGACAGTAGGTAGCAGGTGTTTTTCTTGGAATGAGGTGTTCTTCTTCCGCCATGCAAAGCACTTTTTATTATGAATTTTTTGTCTTGTCAGTCCTGTAATGGATTCCAACTCACCTTCCCAAGATGGCGTCCAAGATGGCGACCTCCTGTCTCACCGCATGGTTCCTGATGGGCGCAGCTCCATGGTGTCATCATCTTCCTGCTCCCGGATTGGCCGCCGGCGACGGAGTGGACGCCGGCGTCAGAATGGGCGTCGGCGTCAGGACGTCAGCGTGGGGACGCTGGCGTCTGCGTCTGACGCAAGTACGTCGGCTTCTGACGCCAGTGCGTCAATTTTGGCGCCAAACTCAGAGACTATTTAAACCTTTCTCCCCTTCCAGTCCCTGCCCAACTATAGGTTCCTGTTCGTCAGTTCCTGGGTGTGATATACTGCTTTTGACTATTGTGTACCGACTCTTGCCTGTTATTACGATTCCTGTTGTCTGCTGCCTGGTCTGATCTTTTGCCTGTACCTTGACGATTCTTTGATAAACCCTCTTGTACCTCGAACTTGGTTTGGTCTCCTCTTTGGTCTACACTATTACTGCGCCTTCGGGCCCTTACAGTATAGTTGGGCCATGGACCCTTTGGAGGAGACTCATGCTTCGCCTGATGTTGGTGAAACCATTCGAGCTTTGGCTTCCCGAGTTGACTCCTATGAAGTACTCCAGTCTCACCTTGGTCTGGCCATTGACGCAGTCCTGGAGAAAGTGTCTACCTTGTCTTCCGTGGCACCAGTCGCTGTACCTGCAACCCCGCTCCAAGTCTCCGAGACTCGCATCCCCGCACCTCCTCTCTACAGTGGTGATCCTGACGCTTGCAGAGGGTTCATTATCCAATGTGAGATCCAGTTTGCCCTGCTGCCAGGTCAGTTTGTCTCGGAGCGAGCCAAAGTGGGTTATGTTATCTCCCGTCTGCAGGGAAAGGCCCTAGAATGGGCATCACCCTTTTGGGAAAAGAAGGATCCTCTGATCGATAATGCCTGTGCCTTTCTCCATGAGTTCCGGACGGTGTTTGATGCTCCTGGACGAGCCATAGCTTCTTCGGCTCGGTTGTTCCAGCTCCAGCAAGGCTCCCGCTCGGTTCCGGAGTATGCCATTGAGTTTCGCACCCTGGTAGCGGAGACGTCGTGGAACAATGACGGTTACCATGCTGCCTTCTATAACGGCCTAGCTATAAGAATTAAGAACGACCTCGTGTCCCGGGAAATTCCTCCCCGCTGGGAAGAGTTGGTCACCTTGGCCGTGAAGATTGATACTCGTCAGAGGGAGTTCCAGGTCGAGCTTGACCGTGAGTATTCTAAGAAGAACCCTCGTTTCCAGCCTATCCTGGCCCCCCGCTTCCAGAGACCCCTGCTCAACAATCCTGCTTACTCCTCGCCCTCTCCACCTCCTACGGCTTCTGCTTCTTCCTCTCCCACATCTGCTGAGGAATCAACGCAGTTTGGACGGGCCCGTCCTTCCGAACAGGAGAAGAACTGGAGAAAGGCGGCGGGATTATGTCTCTACTGCGGGGGCAAGGCTCACTCCGTCCTCGAGTGTCCTGTGAAGCCTGGAAAACGCCAATACCTCGGTAAGTTTGGGGAGACTTACCTGGGTGGAGTTAGTCCTTCTCCCCGACCGTCTGGTCATCGTTTTCTACTTCCGGCACAGATCCAGTTTGGCTCCCGGAGGATCTCGGTCCAAGCCTTCGTAGATTCTGGTGCTGCCGGGAATTTCATGGACAAGACTTTTGCCAGCCGACATGCTGTTCCTCTTCTTCCTCTGGCTATTCCTCTGCGAGCTTTGGCTATTGATGATCGTCCTCTGTCTTCTGCCATCATTTCACAGACCACCCCGGAACTTTCACTCAAAGTGGGCACCCTGCATTTGGAGAGACTGTCCTTTCTTCTTATTGATTGCCCTTCTACTCCTATTGTTCTGGGTCTTCCATGGTTATGCACCCATAACCCAGTTATTGATTGGTCTTCTTCACAAATTGCCCGTTGGGGTCCGCATTGCCAACAGAACTGTTTACCTGCTGTGCCCATCGTCAAAGTTTCCTCTGTGTCTTCTAAGCCCTCTCTTCCAGTCGTATATCAATCCTTTTCGGATGTCTTCGATAAGGGCTCCGCTGAGACTCTTCCTCCCCATCGACCCTACGACTGCCCAGTTGAACTCTTGCCTGGTTCCATGCCTCCTCGTGGCCGCACCTATCCTCTGTCTCCTTCTGAAACAGCTGCCATGAAGACCTACATTCAGGAGAATCTCCAGAGAGGGTTCATTCGTCCCTCATCGTCTCCTGCTGGAGCAGGTTTTTTCTTTGTCGAAAAGAAGGATGGCAGTCTGCGGCCCTGCATCGACTACAGAGGACTGAATAAAATTACTATCAAAAACCGTTACCCTCTCCCCTTAATCTCTGAACTTTTCGATCAATTGAAAGGCGCTAATCTCTTCACCAAACTTGATCTTCGGGGCGCCTACAACCTCATTCGGATCCGAGAGGGCGATGAATGGAAGACCGCTTTCAATACTCGTGACGGGCATTATGAGTACCTTGTAATGCCATTTGGTCTATGTAATGCCCCTGCGGTCTTCCAGGAGTTTGTAAATGACGTTTTCAGAGATTTGTTGGGGCAATGTGTAGTCGTTTACCTGGATGATATCCTCATTTTCTCCAAAGATCTTCAGGAACACCGTTGTCAGGTGAAGGAAGTTCTTCTTCGTCTTAGAAAGAATAATCTCTTCGCCAAGTTGGAGAAGTGTTCTTTCGAGGTGCCTTCCATTCCTTTCCTTGGGTACATAATCTCACAGCAGGGGTTCAAGATGGATCCAGCCAAGGTTTCTGCAATTCTGGATTGGCCTCTACCCACCAGCGTCAAGGCTATTCAGAGGTTTATTGGCTTTGCCAATTATTATAGGCAGTTCATTAGAGGCTTTTCTTCCAAGATTTCTCCCATTCTTGCTCTCATCCGCAAAGGGGGCAAACCTCAGCACTGGCCCCCTCTAGCTGTGGAAGCTTTTGAAACTTTGAAAGAGGCCTTTTCTTCTGCACCAATTCTGAGACACCCCGAACCTCTTCTGCCCTTTTTCCTTGAAGTGGACGCCTCTGATGTGGGAGCTGGAGCCGTTTTATCTCAAAGGTCTTCCTCGGATGGGAAGTTACATCCGTGTGCATTCTTCTCCAAAAAATTCTCTTCTCCCGAACAGAATTACGACGTTGGGAATCGTGAACTGCTTGCGGTCAAATTGGCTCTGGAGGAGTGGAGGCATCTACTTGAGGGATCTTCTATTCCTGTGACCATCTTTACTGACCACAAGAACCTTGAATTTATCCAGTCCCTGAAACGTTTAAATCCTCGTCAAGCCAGATGGTCTTTATTCTTCTCCCGTTTTAATTTTATCATCACCTTTCGTCCTGGCTCAAGGAATAGAAAGGCTGATGCACTCTCCAGGAGCTTTGTTCCCGAGATTCCTTGTTCTGAAGATCCCGAACCTATTGTGCCTCCTTCCAAGATTGTTGCTGCCTTGTTTCCCTCCTTGGCTTCTGAACTTCTTTCTGCCCAGGCCTCTGCTCCTGATAACATTCCCTTGGGGGTTGCTTTTGTTCCACCTGAGTGTGGCCAGGCCATCCTATCTCAAGCCCACAATTCCAAACAAGCTGGTCACCCGGGGATTGAGAAGACCACTGAACTCCTGTCACGTTTGGTGTGGTGGCCATCGATGAGAAAGGACGTGAAAGACTTTATTTCTTCCTGTGCTACCTGTGCTGTCTCCAAAGCTAGTCATTCTTCTCCCAAAGGTCTTCTCCTTCCGTTGCCCATCCCTTCTCGCCCTTGGACTCATGTGGCAATGGATTTCATTGTCGATCTGCCCTTATCCTCCGGCCACACTGTGATCTGGGTGGTGATCGACAGATTTAGTAAGATGGCCCATTTTACTCCACTTCGGAAATTGCCTTCTGCCCCTGAACTTTCTGAACTTTTTATTAAACATATTTTTCGTCTTCATGGTTTTCCTGCTGAGATTGTTTCTGATCGGGGTTCTCAATTTATATCCAAGTTCTGGAGGTCGCTTTGCAAGGCCCTTAATATTTCTCTCCAATTTTCTTCTGCTTACCACCCACAATCCAATGGTGCTGCTGAACGGGTCAACCAGGCTTTGGAGCAGTTTCTGCGCTGCCATGTGTCTCTGTGCCAGGACGATTGGTCGGACCTTCTTCCTTGGGCTGAGTTCGCTCACAATTATGCGCTGCATTCCTCTTCCCTAAAGTCTCCCTTCTTCTGTGTTTATGGTCGGAACCCGTTGGCCTTTCCTCAAGACCTTCTTCTTACCAACGTTCCTGCGGCCAACGACCAAGCTGCTCACATGTGTGCTATCTGGGAGGCCACTGCCACTAATTTGGAGAAGAGTTCCCTGGCTCAGAAGAGGTTTGCCGATAAGAGAGTTCCTGCCCCTCCATATACTCCTGGTGATAAAGTTTTTCTTTCTACTCGTAATATTCGTCTGAAAATTCCCACTCCCAAACTTGGTCCTAAGTTCATCGGTCCTTATCCTGTCGTCGAAGTCATCAACCCTGTGGCGGTCCGCCTTCAACTTCCTCCGGAGATGCGGATTCCAAATGTCTTTCATGTTTCGTTGCTTAAGCCTGCTGTGTCTTGTCCTTCTTCTTCTTCCCCAGCACCTGTCCTGGTTGATGGTCACCAGGAATTCGAAGTCAAGAGGATTTTGGACTCTCGTTTTTCCAGGGGTACTCTTCAGTACCTCATCGAGTGGAAAGGGTTCGGTCCAGAGGAGTGCTCCTGGGTGAGGAACTCGGACGTCCATGCACCGGCCTTGGTCCGTAAGTTCCATAGACTTTTTCCTTCTTCTCCTAGTCCCGGTGGTCCTGAGGCCCCCCCTAAGGAGGGGGGTACTGTAATGGATTCCAACTCACCTTCCCAAGATGGCGTCCAAGATGGCGACCTCCTGTCTCACCGCATGGTTCCTGATGGGCGCAGCTCCATGGTGTCATCATCTTCCTGCTCCCGGATTGGCCGCCGGCGACGGAGTGGACGCCGGCGTCAGAATGGGCGTCGGCATCAGGACGTCAGCGTGGGGACGCTGGCGTCTGACGCAAGCACGTCGGCGTCTGACGCCAGTGCGTCAATTTTGGCGCCAAACTCAGAGACTATTTAAACCTTTCTCCCCTTCCAGTCCCTGCCCAACTATAGGTTCCTGTTCGTCAGTTCCTGGGTGTGATATACTGCTTTTGACTATTGTGTACCGACTCTTGCCTGTTATTACGATTCCTGTTGTCTGCTGCCTGGTCTGATCTTTTGCCTGTACCTTGACGATTCTTTGATAAACCCTCTTGTACCTCGAACTTGGTTTGGTCTCCTCTTTGGTCTACACTATTACTGCGCCTTCGGGCCCTTACAAGTCCAAAGCATGACTGTGGCTTGTCTAAATAAGCGTTTGCATACAACAAGTGACTCTGTTTGTGGCCTGAGTGCAGAAAGGACTTCTTTCTCATCACCCTGCCATACAGATGTTCTTTGTGCAAATTGCACTGAATTGTAGAACGATGTACAAATACACCAACTACAAAAAGATGTTCTTGCAGGTCTTTGGAGGGGATCTTTGGGTTGTCTGTAACCATTCTCACAATCCTCCTCATATGCCGCTCCTGTATTTTTCTTGGCCTGCCAGACCTGGGTTTTACAGCAACTGTGTCTGCGGACTTCCATTTTCTGATTACATTCCTTACAGTTGAAACTGACAGTTTAAATCTCTGAGATAGCTTTTTGTAGTCTTCCCCTAAACCATGATACTGAACAATCTTTGTTTTCAGATCTTTTGAGAGTTGCTTTGAGGATCCCATGCTGTCACTCTTCAGAGGAGAGTCAAAGAGAAACACGACTTGCAATTGGCCATCTTAAATACCTTTTCTCATGATTGAACACACCTGCCTATGAAGTTCAAGGCTTAACGAGCTAATCCAACCAATTTGTTGTTGCCTGTAATCAGTATTGATCAAATTGGCAAAATTACAAGGGTACCCACATTTTTGCACAGCCAGATTTTCACATTTGATTTAATTTCATACAACTGAATACTGCTTCACTAAAAATCTTTGTTCAGAAAACACCCCAGTACACCTGGGATGTTCCAGGGAAATGGGAAATAAAAGACATACCACTATTATCTTTTTTGTTGAAAGTGTAGTAAATTATTATGCAGGAGAGGAGTTCCCAAGGGTTTTCATATGACTGTATATATATATATATATATATATATATATATACACACATATATATATATATATATATATATATATATATATATATATATATATATATATATATATATATATATGTATACACACACACACACACACATATGCAAAAAGAAGAATTTCTTTTTCTGAGAGCATGAATGTATTCATTTCCACTGTGCTGAGTCCTAACAAAGCTAACCTAAGTGAACGCTGCTGATTGAGGCTCATTACAGTCGCCATGCTCCACTGAGATAATAAAAACACTTGGGCTTGAACTACTGAGTTTTATTATGCGCTGGTGTCAAGAGACCCCTTCCTCACCCCCCATTCTTAAAGGATGAAAGGTTTTCAATGTTCTTATTTGAAGGAAGAATTTGACTTGTCAGTATGAGCAGTTTAAACATTCTTTAAACACCAAATGAGGCATGACACCTCATTCTTTAAGAGAAATCACTTCTCGCTTACAACCTTGAGATGCTGCTAGAAACTACTAGTTGCAGTTTAAAAAATATAGCCATTGGGCAATTTGAACCTGTATTTGCATCAGAAGCATTACATTGTATTAGATGGATAAAGAAGATTTTGGGACCTTAAATGGCGTTAAGACCTCTTTACTTGAATAATGGAGCCATGTACATATGTAGGCCCTTCAAATAGCCCGAATTTATATTGGCTAGAAAAGGAGTCAGTGCTGCTTCAAATGAATTTTGGTAGCAGTACATACTGAATATCTTAATAGAGAAGGAAAAGCTGCTTGCATACATCAAAGCCTTTATCTAAACATCTAAAAGTTTTTATTTTGCCAAAACTGGAAATTCAAAATATTAGGCCAGATCTTGATTCGTTTCTCAGGTTTCATTTTATATTTTTTCACTTTATATTTCACTTTATATTTTTCACTTTACCTTTTTTATGTCTAGGTTATAATATTATAGCCTGCCAGTAAACAGATCACGCCATCTACTTTTGCAGACATCATTAAGTATTTGAAATATGAATATATGTCTCTGATTTTTCTTGTAATCTTCAAATCAAATACAGGCCCTGCCCAGACAAATCCCAGGGCTTTGTTACACAAATAAGAACAATAATTCAAATGCATGTTTGCACCCCAGTGGTAGAGTTTAAAAAATGATGATATCATAGACCCCTTGGATCTATGCATCTATCCTGCAGATTTGGACAAATAATCCTTTAAAGGAGAACTAAACCCTAAAAATTTATATGGCTAAAATAGAGCATAAAGTTTCAGCTTCTCAATAGCAGCAATGATCCAGAACATCAAACTTGTCACAAGGGGTCACAATCGTGGTCTGCGACACTCACATGTTCAGTGGGCTCTGAGCAGCTGTTGAGAAGCTAAGCTTAGGGGTCATCGCAGAGGGCTGTGGTTGCCTTGGGCTGGTACAGAAGCCCAAAACATAATGTACAACATTTCTAGTCTACTTCTATAGTTAAGTTTTAGTTCTCCTTTAAGTAATTCTTTAGCAGAGTCTTCTCTGACAGACAACTTTCTCTCAAAAAAAAAAAAACACTTTGCTCTGTACATTATATTAACAAGCTAAGGATTATGGCTATGTTAAAGATGTTTGGTTCAAAAAATATTGCTTGGTAAAAACATTCTACCATTTTTCCATGGTAATTTTGCAACTGGAGGTTAAAGGATATGAATGTTTTCTTCTCAGAGCTGCTCAGGAATAAACACACATACTGAATGTGGTGGGTAGATATGACCAAATGTGTAAAATAACCCACACCAAAGTGTTTTACTGGGCCCTGTAAAATAATAAAGCAAACACAAACTCTACCCATAAATAGGGTATGTTACTCCTGCAATGGGAGACTTCTTCCTCTGCAAAATTCTGTGAATATAGTGATGAATGAACACTTTCTATTGGCCCTCAAAATATTTGCGCAGTGTTGTTTCACCTTACAAGTACCATTTTCTAAAAATGACAATAGCTTTTCTTTAATAGTTAACCTATTGTTTTTTTTCAGAATTTCCACTTATCTTTGGTTCCTTACCGGCTCATTATATGTGAAACCCAAACCTTCGGCAGCAGATTTTACAATTTCAGACTCCAGTCTGTGGCGTCTTACAAACTGAGCAGCATCCTTCAAAAAACATAAGAAATGCAACTGTAAAACCTGTAGCATTATATTTAGATAGTTAACAGTCAAGAGTATATTTTGCTATTTGTTGTGGCAGCATTGTTTCTCATTTACACTAGAAAAATGATGGATATTGTATGATTAGGATGTCTCAGCTTACTGCAAATGTCTCTCTTCCATTTGAGATTGATGATTTGCTTTGCTGTGGGCTTCCACATTCTACACCTTCTAATACCTATAATATTGTTCACTATAATTGAGACACACCAGATTAACTAATTCTTTGTTTTCATACAGAGCTGGAATATTGTATTTAGAAGAAAAGACATATACTGCACTCAATTATACCCATCACTACACATCAAACACTGAGGATTATAGAGGAAGCTAACATTGCCACCTCGACAGCTACAGTGGTGCTTGAAATTCTGTGAACTCTATAAAATTGTCTATATTTTCATATTCATGTGACCTAAAATATCATCTGATTTTCAAAAAAAGTCCTAAGAGTAGATGAAAACCTAGTTAAACAAATGAAACACAAATTATTATACTTCATGTACTTATTGAAAAATAATGATGCAATAATATGTCTGCATGTGGCTTTGTATTTGGTGTGACCCCCCTGTACAGCAATAATTGCAACTAAACATTTGCGGTAACTGTCGACTGGGAGGAATTTTAGCCCATTCTTCCATACACAACAGCTTCAGCTCTCGGATGTTGGGGAGTTCCCTGCGTGAACTCCCTTAAGGTCTTTTCACAACATTGCAGTTGGATTAAAGTTAGTACTTTGACTTGGCCATTCCAGAACATTCACTTAATTCTTCTTTAACCATTCTTTGGTAGAACTACTCGTGTGTTTAGGATCATCGTCTTGCTGCATGACCCACTGTCTCTTGAGATTCAGTTCAAGGGAAGATGTCATGACATTTTCCTTTAAAATTCTCTGTTATAGTTCAGAATTCATTGTTCCATCAATGATGGCAAGCTGTCCAGGCTCAGATGCAGCAAAACAGGCCCATACCAGAACACTTTCACCACCATGTTTCACAGATGGGATAGGTTTCTTATGCTGAAATGCAGTGTTTTTATTTCTCCAAATGTAACATTCCTCATTTAAGCTGAAAAAGGTCTATTTTGGCTTCTTTGGTCTACAAAACATTCTTCTTTTCCTTCTGGTTTGTCCACATGATCTATAGCAAACTATAGACAGTCAGCAATATTTTTCGGGGACAGGAGTGGCTTTCTCCTTGCTACGATGCCACACACATCATTTCTATTCAGTATACTTCTGACTGTGGACTCAGGAACATCAATATTCAGCAATGTGAGACAGGCCTTCAGTTGCTTAGTTACTCTGGGTTCCATTGTAACCTTTCGGTCTAGGTCTCTTTGCAGTTGGAGTTATCTTTGATGGTTGACCACTTCTAGGTAGGGTGAACACAATAGGTTTGATTGTTGGAGTCCAAACTCATTAGAGATAGTCAGGTAACCTTTTTCAGCTTTATGGGCTTCAACAACTCTTCTTCTGAGTTCCTCAGATACCTCCTTTGTTCGAGCCATGATACACATCCACAACTGTGTTGTATGTGTGATAAGGCTTCCCCCCCCTGTTCTTTATATAAAACGGGGTTTCTCACTTACACTTCATTATCATCCCACTGGCTAAAAACACCAGCCTCTGGTCTCATCTTCAAATTATATGATAATCCTAAAAATTCACTTACTTTTGCCTCATGCAGATGTGTTATTGGTTAATTTCTTTTCAATAAATAAATGACCAATATAATAATTTTTGTTCCACTTGCTTAACTAGGTTCTCTTCATCTACTTTTATAACTTGTTTGAAAAGCAGATGATGTTTTAGGTCACATTCATATAAAAATATAGAAATTTTGAAAGGGTTAACAAACTTTCAAGCACCACTGTATAAACTGGAAGGAGAAATCCAATTTAAATGCAAAAAGATTATTACAAATAAACATTCAGTGGAAAAATAGATAAAAGATATTGCGAGCAGTAGGGTAATAAAACTTTTTGCAGCGGGTCCCAATGCTTTGAAAATGGTATAACAAAACAAGGCATGTTTAACAAACAAAAGTCAGATGTTTTATTTCTATAGCGCTGCCTAGTTTTCTCAAAAGAGAGTGTTCATCATTTACCTCAGCCTCTGCCCAGGAACCGCATAAGATGGACAGTGGGAAGAAACCCAATCAGATATTAAAAAAAAATCTCCACTCCTTGCAGACAGGGCCCTGATTGGAATTGAAACTAGGAGTGCAGGGAGGTCTATGCCAATATAGTGATCAGGATTATGTTTAAATTAGGGCACAAACCTTATTTAAAATGATGGTCTGGCACTGTATTTTACAATACGTTTAAATTTTAATTTACTTACTTCCCGTGGCTGAATATCATCTGGATCCAGGTACTCTGGTAGCAAAGTTTCATAAAAGCTCACATTTTCCAATACATCAGCATCATCAGGGTGGAAGAGAAGATATGACTTTGCACATTCCAAAGCCTTCAGAAGATTGCCCTCTAAAATGAAATGAAGAAATGCACTTTATATAGGAGATATTGATATGTTGAAGCCATGGAGGCTTAGCACATTAGAAGTTATACTGTAACAAGTGCCACATTTTCTGGGTCCTGTAGTTTAAGCAGTCAATCAGTCATTAATCATTGGACAAGCAAAAGCTACATTGACTGACTGATTCCAATGGTTTACAGGAATGGCCCAATTTTTGCCTTTGTGGAGACATGCATATTTTTGAAAGAAGCCTTCATTCCCCAAGGTGGATAAAGAAACAAAAGCTTTAAATAAAGTAAAATCAGATATGTCTAAAACAATTCAAGACAGAGAAATGTAGCAGAAAATACCTCTGTAATAGCTGAATTGTAGGAAGTCATAATGCAGTGGAAGGAAGTTCTCAATGGGTGATAAGCGCCCAGGACGGGTGGAGAGTTCCCTCACACACTCATGCTCACAAGCTAGGATCTGAATGTAATGATCTGTAAAAGAATAATAAACTCACAGCATCCTTTTGCCATAAAAATGAAGAAGGCTTTGACAAGTCACACCTTTTGTGCTGTTTTAATACGTCAGGCCATTTTTCCAACTGTAATATGTCCCGGCTCAAAGCGGTTAAAGCTTTTGATAAATGTGTGTAAATCCATATAAAATATTATTTTATCATTTAACCGCCTAGTCCCCCCTATTTCATAACTATGTTACAATAAAGTAGCTTAGCAACTAGCAAGGCTTACAAATGCCAGAGGGGCTGCCATAAGATGGCATAGAAAGTCACTATTTAGTGGGCTGTGAGGAGCTGATTGGGCCTCTCTGTATTGGAATGTCAGGGCCTATTTTGACTCCCAGTCCAGACCTGTTGCTCAGTCTCAGTACAAAGGTACAATCAACACAGGGAAAAAAAAGCATTTCCAAACATGAAAAGTGCACAATTCATAGCAAGACTTTTAATAGGTTTAATAAACTATGTTTTGGGGTACGTTATGCATTCATTTAGATGTAAAATGAGTTGTAATAGTTTGTCTACTGCTTAATGAAAATATCTCTTCTTAATGCCATAATGAATTTATACTACTTTGTTACATACTTATTCTACATGCCATATCAGAATTTCAAGGAAAGAAATGCATTTAACAGTAAGGTCTCCCTGGTATCCCTGCAGTCTACATATTTCCTTGCGCATAACACATCGCAATAAAAGCAAGTGATTTCCAGATGTTGATTTCTAAGCTTGTCAGATGTCTCAGGTACAGCAGAAATGTATATAATAAATGAACTGCTTAAAAAACTTTGATGCATGCCATATGTCCATTATATCTACACAGCAGGCACACACGAAAAATGCACATTGTTTTGGTTGAATTACATGACTTTTGGCACTTGAAGTGTAAGAAGTAAGAAAAATGAGATGTAGATTATATATTCAGCTTTGTTTTCTATTTTAACAGTAGACTCTAGCAAGAGATATGCCAGGCAAAATGTTAATGTATCCTGCTGCATAATTCAAGAGCTATGTACACGTACATTGCCTGATATAATTTAACAGAAGTAATATTGCAAAGTAATGGAGAATAATGTTGATTGTTAAAGAAGTAAATAAGAAATAATATAAAGCAGATGCTAGCTCAGAAGATTGATGAAATAGAATTAGGAGGAGAAAAGAGACAGAGGTTTCTGTTGGAAGAAAGAAAGAGTTGGAGATAATGTAAAAAAATGCATGAACAATATGGTAGTGTGTCAGTAAACACTGTAGAATATGGTGAATAATTGTTATAGACAATTCCATAAATGTACCAAATCCAGTATTCTGTCAAATTCCACCACTTTTTGCAGGATTTGGATAAAGCCGAACCAAATCCAAATATTTAAAATCATGTGACTTTGAAGGGATTCTGTCATGATTTTTATGGTTTGCTTTTTATTTCTAAATTACACTGTTAACATTGCAAATAATTCACTCTACCATTTAAATGTTATTCTTGAACCAACAAATATATTTTTTTAGCTGTAATATTGGTGTGGAGGCAGCCATCTCAGTGCATTGTGCCTGTTTCTGAGATTTGAGGAGGAGTCAGCATTGCAGGATGGAACTGCTTTGACACAGCTATTGTTTCTCCCCTTCCCATTGTATTTTACCACTACCAAGGTAGTGCTCCCTAGCCCACCTAGTGGTAGACATGAGAATAGCACCCAAGCAGGAAAACAACTGAACACCTTTAGCAATGCAAATACTGTAAATCCTTCAGCAAAGGTGTCAGGTAGCTGCTATCTGGTTAGCTGCACATAGTTATGTTGATGACTGCTTATGAGCTGCTGGAGAGGGAAGGGAGGAGGGCGATATCACTCCAACTTGCAGTACAGCAGCAAAAGAGTGACTGAAGTTTATCAGAGCACAAGTCACATGACGAGGGCACCTGGGAAACTAACATTATGTCTAGCCCCATGCCAAATTTCAAAATTAAATATAAAGAATTCTGTTTGCTCTTTTAAAAACAGATTTCAGTGCAGAAGTCTGCTGGAGCAGCATTATTAACTGATGTGTTTTTTAAAAAAAAAACATGTTTACCCGTGACACAACTTTTAATACACAAATTAAGAATTGCATTTGGTGTGGTACACTCGCAGATCTTTAGGGAGGATCTGGTATCTGTCTGAATCTAAGAAGTATGGATTCAGTGCATCCTTAAAAAGATTCAGGGGGAAAATTGATAAAGCAAAGCAGGAGGTTGCTGATTCTGATTGCAGTGACCTGGAACATAAGCTCTCATTGATTAGGAAAAAGCCTTCTAAACACTGTGTAAACCCTATATATCCTACATTATGAACCCAATGTCTAATTTCAGTTAGCTTTTCGTTTGGCCTTAACAAGGAGATGAAGTTCCTGTTAGATTTGTGGCCACAACATTTCTATTCAAGTTATACATCTGTGACCGAATATTGTTAAAGTGACAGCTGTCCCACTGTTTTTTATGTTTATTTAAATACATGCTTTTTGAATTCTTGCATCCTCACAAACGACTGGGTTGTTCCATGCCAAAGGATAATTCCCATGATAAACTGAGAATTTTCTCTTTCGTTTAACAGGATGTTCCAAAGGTTTTTATATACAGCCTACTGCCAAAGATTGTGTTGAATGCCGAAATGCAGAATAAATATTTCTCAAAGCGTATAGCACATTATGATGCATGAGCCCATATTCTTGTAAGTGGAGCCAAAACTCTCCCCTTGGCCAGCTGGCTTGGGACAGCTGCAGTTTTGTGCTCCTGCCATTTAAAAACAATTTTGCTTATGGGAATAATGGTTTTGATTAGTAGTGTGTACGATTAGAATCAAGTCTAATGCTCCAGTGGCTTTGAATACTCAGTGGGTAATCTAGGCAGAGCAAGAAATTAGTATTGGTTCATATTTGCGTAACAAGACTTTCATCTTCATTTGAGCTTTTACATGTCTTTGTATTATAGCTCTTTCTGGAAGCGGTTTACTCTGCAGTGCCAAAGGCAACACACGTACTCTTACCAGAGAATCCATATAAACAAAGTTACTACTGTAAATCTGGCCCACATGAATATAAGTGCTTTTTTACTAAAATATCGCCATTATAAAAACCCTTTCTTTCGGTTTACTGAACCAAGTAATTGTGAGTTTTGGCACCGCTGAAAAACAAATACTCTTTACTGGATGAGGTCACTGTTTGAAAATACACACACACTGTAAAGGAACCACATTTTTACTCCAAGTCCGAATTCCCCATTGACAAGCAGATGTATAGCTTCCAAAAATGGCTCTGCTATCATCATGCCCTGAGCAGTATGTAACCTTCATCAATCTGCATGTGACATCAGTGTATTAACTCTTTATGTGCCACCTGTTCACAACCTAATTTATGACTGATTCTGGGAGGTCTGTTTTATCCCTGCTTTGTATTAGAGGGATGATGGTTTCAATTGTGATGAGCCAGGTCAAAAAACAAAGCACTAGACAAATTAAATTTAAAAAAAACATACGAAAAAAACGAACTTACTAAAAAACGAACATCTCAAATTTTTTAGTTTATGGTCTTAAATACTTTGAATTTTTTGAGTTTATAGGCTTTAAATACCTTCAAATACCTCATATTTATAGTTTTTGAGTGAAAACCAGTGTTAAGCACTCCAAAGCACCCAAAACTCAAGAAGGTAAAAAATATCTTCAAATGATTAAAGGGACCTCTGGCTCTGACTTTTACATGAATTCAACAGGTTTAAGTTGGAGTATTTTCAGATTCTGATTCTTTGCTGCTTTGGGGAATAATAAATCTTGAAAACAAAATTCGACCTTAAATAAATAGTTATGATAAAGAGAATATATGTTTAACATAAGCCAAATACGTAGGGCTTTTTTTTAAAATTGAAAATAACACTTAGGGGCAGGTTTAATTTGGCGAAGTATTGACATTGAGGTTTTTTTAAAGAGACAGTACTTCGATTATCGAATGGTCAAATATTCAAACTATTTTACTTCGAAAAAATTTGAAGTCGTAGTATCCTATTCGATGGTCGAAGTATCCAAAAAATTACTTTGAATTTCGAATTTTTTTTCCTTCGAAAATTCCCGCGAATTCACTTCAACCCTTGATAAATCTGCCCCATACTGTATGTTCCTATAAAAAGTAAAAGGCTTCTTTAATCACACATAAAAATATGTTAGGCTGCACAGAAAGCCCTATATGTTTTTTATTATATTTATTAATAGCAATATTACTGGCAAATGTGTTTAAATGAATTCCAAAAAATCATACATGTAGCAGCGATATTATTATGAGAAATGGCCTGGTTGGTAATAGAACAAAGTTGCTCTCAATATGGAATGTTCATACTTGCTCAACTTACTCCAGGCAGGGTCAGACCGGACCAGTCTTCCCCCTACCAGAGGAGTAAGGGGAAGCACAAACACAAGGTACAGACTGGCAGGTGGTGCATTGGGGCCGGGCAGATAGGAGGTGCATTGGGGCCGGGCAGATAGGAGGTGCATTGGGGGTGGGTGGACAGGTGGTGCATGGGGTTAGCTTGCAGCGTCTTGGGTTCAGTGCATTGAGTAGGCAGGCGGACATGCACAACAAGATTTTGCCATGGGAGTAGGTGGAATGGCTGAGGTCCAGTAGGCTCCAGACCCCCCCCCCCCCGTCCAACCCTGACTCCAGAAACAAAAACAAGTTTAGAATAATCCTATTAGGAGAGCTTATTTGTCTGATCCAGTGCTGGTTAGCTCTTTATCTATATACTGTAATAAATGGTGAATCTTACCTGCAATGGCTTCATAGAGAGTGGCTTTGTAGTCAATATATTCATAATCCTCAAACTTCTGTGGACCCCAGCACAATGCTCTGCATTCAAGATCAGCTTGATAATAACCTTTTAAGGCCCTTTCAAACTTTTCAATGGCAAGCATGTACTGATCTGCATCATAAAACTTCACCCCAGAATGGTAATCATCCTATGGTAACAAAGAGAAAAGAGATTCTGTTTATCTCAAAATACTGTTCTGACCACAGTATGTCTTATTATTCTCCTAATACATCCTTTACTCTCATAATGCATATCTTCATTGTCAACACTTCAAAATGTGTGCTTCTGTCCCTGATTCTGTCCCACTCACCATCCATGGTTATGTCTGGGATTAGTAACATAGTTAAATCGGGTTGAAAAAAAAACCCATCAAGGTCAACCCCTACAAATGAGACCCAGCATCCATACATACACACACTGACACTGAGCCCTCCATGCACTCTATATACTATATATGACAGTAAATTTTAGTGTCACAATAACTTGGATATTATACTTGTCCAATAAATCATCCAAGCCACTCTTAAAGGAAAAACAAACCCTTAATGAAAAAAACCCTAGCTGCTACCCTACAAAAAGGTCCAGGCCCGGATTTGTGTTGGCTCCAGCCATACTTACATATTGCTTCCCTGTTCAGGCCAGCTTGCTTTCAGATGCCTGTTTTATTATAATGGAAGTGCCAAAAATATATGTACCCTGATGCAAAACCTTTAAAAACAACTGTATATTTAGTTATTTTAAGAAAATTACCTGAAACTGCTTAACACATCTGCTTCAGTAATAAGAGATTTGAGTATGAAATCAGCACAACATCACATTCAGTGGGGTTACATAGTTACTAGGGTTGAAAACAGTCAAAGTCCACCAAGTCCAACCGCTCCAAATTAAAACCCAGCATCCATACACACACCTCTCCCTACTTTCACACAAATTATATATACCCATATTTATACTAACTATAGAGTTGAGTATCACAATAGCCTTTGATAGTCTGTCTGTCCAAGAAATCACCCAAGCCATTCTTAAAGGCATTAACTGAATCAGCCATCACAACATCACCCGGCAGTGCATTCCACAACCTTACTGACCTCACTGTAAAGAACATTGCTTCAAATTAAAGTTCTTTTCTTCTAGTCTAAAGGGTGGCCTCTGGTAAGGTGATCCACTTTATGGGTAAAAAGGTCCACTGCTATTTGTCTATAATGTCCTCTAATGTACTTGTAAAGTGTAATCATGTCCCCTCGCAAGCGCCTTTTTTCCAGAGAAAACAACCCTCATAATTTAAGTCTTCCATCCCTCTAACCAATTTAGTTGCATGTCTCTGCACTCTCTCCAGCTCATTTATATTCCTCTTAAGGACTGGAACCAAAAACTGCACTACATACTCCAGATGAGGCCTCACCAGGGACCTATAAAGAGGCATAATTATGTTTTCATCCCTTGAGTTAATGCCCTTTTTATGCACTGCCCAGAATTAGACAACTTGTTATCTACAAAAACCCCAAGATCCTTCTCATTTAAGGAAACTCCCAACACACTGCCATTTAGTGTATAACTTGCATTTTTATTATTTTTGCCAAAGTGCATAACCTTGCATTTATCAATATTGAACCTAATTTTCCAGTTTGCTGCCCAGTTCCCAACTTAGACAAATCACTCTGCAAAGTGGCAGCAGCATCCTGCATGGAACCTATAGTTCTGCACAATTTAGTATCATGTGCAAAAATTGAAACTGTACTTTCAATGCCCACCTCCAGGTCATTAATAAACAAGTTGAAAAGCAAAGGACCTAGTACAGAGCCCTGTGGTAGTCCACTAACAACACTGGTTCAATTAGAAAATGTTCCATTTACCACCACTCTTTGTAGTCTATATTTTAGCCAGTTCTCTATCCAGGTACAAATACTATGTTCCAGGCCAACAATCCTTAATTTAACCAGTAACCTTTTGTGTGGCACTGTATCAAATGCTTTAGCAAAGTCTAAGTAAATCACATCCACTGCCATCCCAGAATCGAGGTCCCTGCTTACCTTCTCATTCAAAGAAATTAAGTTAGTCTGGAAAGATCTGTTACGCATAAAACCATGCTGGCACACACTCATAGTATTATGATTTGCTATAAAGTCCAGTATCTTATCCTTTATTAAGCCTTCAAAAAGCTTTCCAAACACTGATGTCAGACTAACTGGCCTATAATTTTGAGGCTGAGAACGGGATCCCTTTTTGAATAGCGGCACCACATTAGCAATTCGCCAGTCTCTCGGCACTATGCCAGACCTCAATGAATCCTGAAAAATTAAGTAAAGAGGTTTGGCAATCACATAGCTAAGCTCGCTATGTACCCTGGGTTATTTATTAAAGTTCGAAATTGAGTTTTTTATACTCAAAATCCGTATTTTTAGTGGAAAAAAACATGAATTTTTGAGATTTATTAAACCCTAGGACGGAAAAAGATAGAATCCAAAAATCTGGCATCTCAGATTAATAATAAATAAGGTCCAATTGTTGATTCTAGTTTCGTCTGATTTTTTATTAAATAAATAAGACCCTCAATTTCCCAAAAGAACTGAGCTGCTATTCAAGCAATTGGTTGTTCTGACAAGCAAAGATGCATTAACCAGGGTCACACTATCTATGATAGTAAGCCAGTTACATATTTCACTACTAATCTTTCTAAACCCCAAATATCACTGGCAGGGCATTAGACTAATGATATCGCCAGTGCTGAAATTAAGTCTTTCCATCCTGAATCTAGTTCATAAAGGCTGACCTGGGCAAAAAAAACACAAGGTCTTTCTTGTGACAAATCAGCAGTGGTGAAATAAGTCTAAATATGTGTGATCTAAAATATATATACAGTGACTTCTGCATTATTTATTTTAGCTATGTAGAATAAACGTTATCTGAACATATGGATGCCTGTACCTTTGTACACATTTTACTAAAAAAACAAATACTTTGTTAAATGCAGTGCTTTATTATAAGTAAAGTAATCCTTTATTATTCATTGATGCATATTAATGCAATATCCCCATGCTATCCCATGTGCATTGATGTGTTGAAATGTACTGTACATATGGTACAAGATCAAGCACATCAGCAGTTAGTTTTTCCATTAAGTCACAATAATGATTTAAACAGGAAATTTTGTTTCCAGCTGTTAAGCAAAGCACACAAAATATATTTAAAAAAATGTATTTTATTATGCAAAGCTGCAGACTTGGTTAGAATTTGTCATTCTATTACATGTCACCACACTATTTTCATCTCTCTGACATAATGTTATATGGTCTCCTAGTTACAGACGCCCACACTACAGTTTTGACTGTCTAAGTGCTTTCTTGATGGCACTTGCAAGGGAAAAAGGTATAAATTAGAATAAGCACATGATCTGCACCTACTGTTAAAAAGTTGTAAAATAACCTGAAGTTCCAAACCAATACTCATTCCATGAATACACTGGTAAATACTGCGCCCCAAATATGTCTACCCCCTAAACTGCAAATCTGCATGGCACAGAACTTAAGGTATGAGAGAGCAATGCCAATGTGCCTCTTCCCACCTACTGCTCATGAATACGCACGTAGCGATGTATGTTTAGATGGAGTGCAAATACCTGTGGCAATCTTCCTACATTCTGTGCAGGGCACCATGCACATAGTAAATGCCCACTCACATGTTCTAAATTGCATTATTATTGGACTATGTGTTATTAGAATCAGTAGTAAGTCAGTTCTGCATTTTTATTCACACAAAACAGGAAGAGTGGAAGGTTCTTCAATAAAACTACAGGTGCCCATGCACTGAAAGGTCTGCTCATATGGCTGGTTTGAGCACCAAGGTGGTGGGTTAAATCAAGATGATCTGATTGCTTCACCCCAGGTTAATAATCAATTCACCCTAATAGAATTCTCTAGCCTACCTGATGGATAGCTGGCCAATCTTCAACTATATATTTACCAAGGAGGCCATTATTTTGGTCCTACCCACAGTCCAATAAGGCAAGCCCGGAACTAGGGGTAGGCACACGAGGCAAGGGCCCAGGGCGCAAAGCTTGGGGGCTCCAGCCAGGCACTTACCTTATATGCAGCCTAGTCCGGCAACTGTTACATCAGTGAAAAGTGGGTGTGCACTGTGAAGTCGAAGTGCTTTGCGCACGGTTACGCACAATTACGCTCGCGCGTCCTCGGTTGCGCACAATTACGCACGTGCGTCCTCGGTTACGCACAATTACGCTCGCGCGTCCTCGGTTGCGCACGGTTACGCACAATTACGCACGTGCGTCCTCGGTTGCGCACGGTTACGCACAATTACGCTCGCGCGTCCTCGGTTGCGCACGGTTACGCACAATTACGCACGCGCGTCCTCGGTTGCGCACGGTTACGCACAATTACGCGCGCGCGTCCTCGGTTACTGACCTGGCCCGTCACTTCAATAAGTGCTGGTAATATCAGCTTGTGCATCCCTACCTTTAGTTGCAAGTGTAAAATTCCATCCTTGCAAATAGCTTTTCTAGAGATATTAAACAATACAAATGTTTTCCATTCCTCTGTGTATATGCTGTGTATATGCATGTATGGCATGAAAATGCTGCCAGTCAAGTCTTTCACACAGAAACAACTTCTATGCATTATGTGCTCAACATAGCACAGTTACCATTTGCCTTTCTGAAAACTATAATACGATATTCCTTAGATTTGCTTTATAATATACATTAAAGTTAAGTTAGTAAGGTTATAAAAAGGCAAACTGCCACATGTATTGCCTAAAGCTGTTTATTTTTAGAATATGGTTCCCATTTGTTTACCAGATACAGATCTGTTTCATACCAATGATAGACAGTCTGCTGCTGGTGTCTCTAGCAGGCTGGGACTAGAAAAATACAGCAAATTTATCTCCTACACTTAACTGGCAGCAGGCTTAAATTATTTTTTCAATTTTTGGTGCAATTGATTGCTGGCCGCAAGATGGAGATGGTTTGTGTGTGGTTGGAGCATCAGCACATTTTAGCATGCTGACATTGTGTGAGCAAATGCCTACCATTAATAGCTGGAAAACAAAACATAGGAGAAAAGGAGTAGGCCACTCAGTTTTGAGAGCATGTGCACACTGTGTTTGTTTGCCTGTTTAGATTCTTAGGCAGAAAGTTCACAGCACTGCACAACTGGCAAGTCTGGGGTTATATGTACTGGTGTAGCTTAATGCGCTTGTCGCGTTGTACTATGTTACTAGCCTGTCTAGTTGCTCTGTTTGGCTAATTTAGTTTTAAAATATTAGAGTGCCACTGTGACTTACAAAGGCAGTGGTTAAGAAAAGAATGGTTTAAGATCCTGACTTTAAAATACTGTATGTGGCATGTTCCATATTAAGCACTAATGGAGATAGTGTATAACTTTTTCATATTCATATTTGAGCACTGCCATATCTAATACATTTGGGTACGCCAATGGATCAAATATGCTATTTTTATATTACATTTTAAATAGTTTTAAGGACAAATATAAGACATGAAATGGTAAAAATGTGTGTGTTTATATATGTGTACACCTGTTGTATGTGTTAGAGTGGGTCTTATATCATGCCTCCAAACATTTGAAATGTGTAAAGATGGACAAAATGGTCTGTCACGCGTAGCGTGTTGAATTTTTTTTTTTTTACCACATGCATTTTATGGCCACACCCCCTAATTAACATGTCGATTTTACAAAATGTGGCAGGTTACAGAAAGTTTGAACACATTATGGGAGTTTTATGGCAATGTTTTATGTGTTATAACAATTTTGCTAATAAAAGTGGAATTGCCCTTTAAGCTGCAAGTCTCAGTTCTCCCAAGGCACTTGCTTATCTTAAAATTGTTACCAAATATATCCAAGTGCAGGTTCTGCGTGTTCTAGGCTCTCTGCCAAAAAGTATTTTACTTTAATTAAGTTTGTATCTTTTTCTGGCATCAGTGCAGGAGATCAAAGAGAAACTCAGGACTTTTTAATAAAATCTGGGACTGCAGGCTGAGCTGTCAAAATCAGGACTGTCCCATAGAAAACGGGACTGTTGGGAGCTATGCTGTATTCCAGGCAGTTAATGCCTTTGCTTTTTGTCATCCCACCAATATAAAATGCATAATGCATTTCCTTGTTTTTATAGGCAAATCTTTAAATGATACTTGCAGATTGGTTGATACAGGCCATATATAATGTGCAGTTGCTGAACACATTTTTCCATAGCCCTAAGAAACTTGTCCCACTTATTATACTGGTCGTTTCAGCTCAGTTAGGCTAATACCACATGGGGCAGATACTAGGCCTGCAGATAAACAAAGGCCGAGAATAAGCCCCTACCCTATATAGGGGAATCAGTCTCCTCCTGTAACTGCATGTGGAGCCACTGAGTTGGTCTGGGTGCAGGCACAAGGAGCAGATTTTAGAGCAGAAATGCATACTCGTCACCCAAATGTACACCATTTGCCAGCACCTGGGCTAACGTAGTGATTCCAGGTGCAGTCCCAGGAGAAGGCTGATGCCAGTGTAGGGGCATATTCTTGGCCTATGTTTATCCACAGGCTTAGTATCAACCCCATGTGTTATTAGCCTAACTGAGCTGAAACGACCAGTATAATAAGTGGGACAATTTCAATGAAAGTTAAAGGGTCTGATCGGTGTCAGTGTGACAAGTGAGAAACTAGAAGCCGAATTCTCTGCAATGTTTTGCAACAGCAAAGGATTTACTTAAGTTTATAATCAGAAGCTTGTGATTCTGTTTTATTTCAGTGTCATTTATGTTAATTGTACCCAAACCATGCAGATCAGTCAGCTGGAAACCACTCAATATGGAGTACAGAGCCAATGTACATTTTTTTCTTCTTACCATGTGAGCTCTTCTCTCCCTATCAACCACGTGGGCTTCTGGATTGATTTGGTAGTGCTTCAAATTTTCCTGAATTTCCATGTGTTCTGGATTTGCCATGAAGAATGTATGGGCAGCCTCTGCAGCCTTATCCAGTTGATTTAACTGAAAAAAAAAAACCAAAAAACATTATTTAGCTACTGGGAATTGTAGTACAACAATTGCAGGACAGTTTTTTGCACCCAATATAATGTGTTTACTTCACCAGCATACGGCGCCCTGGATGCAACTTCGCATGTTAGTGAATTATCGTTGTCAGAGCGAATTTTCACCTGGCGAAGTGTTGCACTGCCTGCGGTCGAATTTCACCACTTAGTAAATTTGCCCCTATATATATATATATTTATATACACACAGTGTTACAAAAAACCTAATACTGTATAACGAGAGTATTTGGTTCAGTCATTCACATAACACTCCATTGTGTTGCCACAGATCCAAGTATAGCAAATGAGTGGGTCACTTAATAAAATGACTACTTTAGTGATTCATTATTTTTATTCCCCACAAGATACTTGGTTATTGATGAAGTCTATGGTTGCATATATATACAGAGGCAATGTTCCATGAGACCATAAACTGAATGGTAAAATGAGAGATTTGTCTAGCATGTAATTAGTTTCCTAAAGTGACATCATCACAGCACAATGATTTTCTTGTTCGCCAGTGACTTTGTTTACTATAATGCATTCCAGTGCTATGAACTTGTCAGTGTTGCATTTTCTTCCTCTCTGAATGTAGCTATTTTACCACATTTGTAGTGCTTTAAATAGACTGAAGAAATCTTTAAAGTGTAACAGAAAGGTACTTTTCAGTAACATTATATGTTATTGCTCAGGATACAAACCTTCACAGGAAGCAAAAACCTACAGTAAGTAGCCAAAAGATTAAAACACACACACACACAAAGTTGCTACCAAACTGTATTTTGAGAACAGAACTAGCAGTGTTCCTGGTTGTGGATCTAGGTACCTGCGTTCTATGTACAGTGTTAGCTTGTTTCTTATTTGCCTTGCGAGCAAATGAATCAGGGTAATGGAGCCATGCCATAGCTATGGGAAATTCACTTCAGAAGGCTATGTGCTATACAGGTCCGGACTGAGAATTAAAATAGGCCCTGGCATTTCAGGTACACAGAGGCCCAATCAGCACAGACAGAGGCCCAAACAGCCCCCATCAGCCCACTTAATAGCGACCTTCTATGGCACCTTATAGCAGCCCCTCTGGCATTTGCCAGAACCCACAGATTGCCAGTCTGGGCCTGGTGCTATACATCACGGGGTCACTGCCAAAACTGCCATAGCTGGAAGCTCTTCAGGGTTATTGCACTATATAACAATGGATTTGAAAAGCTTGCATAGTGATGGATTGATGGTCTCTAGATTTCACGTTTTCCCCACAATATGTCTTTATATTAATTAGGGATGCACCGAATCCAGGATTCGGTTCGGGATTCGGCCTTTTTCAGAAGGATTCGGATTCGGCCGAATCCTTCTGTCCGGCCGAACCGAATCCTAATTTACATATGCAAATTAGGGGCGGGATGGAAATGGAGTGACTTTTTGTTAGAAAACAAGGAAGTAAAAAATGTTTCCCCCTTCCCACCCCTAATTTGCATATGCAAATTAGGGTTCGGATTCAGTTCGGTATTCGGCCGAATCCTTCGTGAAGGATTCGGGGGTTCGGCCGAATCCAAAAAAGTGGATTCGGTGCATCCCTAATATTAATGTGTCCATATTCAATGAATAAAAACTGGGGTTAGGTCTCATAGTGCTTTGAATCTTTCCTCATCCACACTGCTCTGGACCAGACACACTGCATGCACCTATCCAGTTCTTACAAATAAATACACAGCAACTGTGTGCTAATAGACTACAGAAAATATTTTACTTTTTTATTGAAGTTGGGGGGCTACTTCTTGAGTTAAATACCCAAGGCCCCAATCCCCACCACTATCTTGTTCCAATATCCTTTAACCACCCTTATCTCTCAGGCCCTCCATGTGGCAAAAACGCTGGATTAAGCGCCCACGAAGCTTAGACCTTGGCTAGGCTCTTGGTTACTCTTCAGCTGCCTTGTTTAGACTGGTTGTTCTGGACTAATGCCACAAAGACCTCTATTTACACATCCATTAAAGAAAATATCTATTAGATAATCTTTGGTTGGTACCATACTCCGCCCTCTTGCATAAACTATTCCCTAAGACATAACCAAATAGCTGGATATATGGAGCAATACCCACAACATTGTTTCACATATTTTGGACGTGCCCCAAAAAAACTCCTTTATGGTCCGTGGTCAGAACTTTAGTGACAAAAGCTACCTGCTTAGACCTCCAAAACGACCCCTTGACTCACCTGTTGGGACACCCAATAGTAGGAATTGGGAGAAGAATACAGAAAGTACTAAGCATATTCACAAAGGCAAGGTTCTTAATAGCAGCACAATGGAAGGACCCTTCAACTCCCTCATTTTGGGACCTAATAAACAGAATAGAACAAGTGAGGCGTATGGACTACCTAATGGCCCTAACCCATGGCAACTCACTAGCCTAGAAGATTGGTATATGTGGCATACCTACTACAATGAGCTGCACCATAAGGAGTAATAGAAAGGAATCATGGACATTCGTAACCATAGACAGACTGACTGGCCATTAATACCTCAAGCCATAGTACTGGTAAGAAAAGCGGTACATCTGGAGAGGATTGAGAAACTGTAATACAGACCCATGTGCAGGACTAAGTCAAAATAATAATACCTTAAAAGTGACGGTACCATATTCTTATATAGCAATATACCATATTATTCTTATTATTATTTTGTGACACATAATATATTCGTTTGTATTCTTTTGTTTTTCTGTTCTGATGATTTTTATTACTTATACTATCATTACATACAAAGGTTTATGTGAAATAGACTTATCTAACTCACAGATATGCATGTACCTATGCATATGCTTTTTCAATGCAAATGCAAATAAAAATACAGTTGAAAAAAAAAAGTGTCAGTTACTGTAGCTACAGCCGTGGCTGGGAATAGCAAGTTCAGTTCAGAACAAGTTAGAGAGCACTTGGTTTTAATCATAATTATGAGAGGTTTATCATGTAGCTATTGTATAAAAATCTTCTCTTGCCTTTATAGTATATATACAAAAGCCAAAAATACAGTATAGATTAATATATTTATTTTGCTATTTAACTAATGTAACATGGGAGGAGGAAAAAACAGAGCATGTGGCTTTTAGACACACATGGGAGGCCCTTGCCCATAAGTTAAGTTCACCTCTCAGAATAAGACAGAAGTATAATTTAAGGGACACAACGATGTATATATGTGGCCTCGTGGTTAAAATATAGAGCAAACTCAATGAGTTTCCTGCCTAATATTTACTCTTCTATAAGGAAATCCCCAGGATGTGCAGTATAACTGAATTATATTTATAATGCAGGTTGGTCTTACATTAAAAGAGCACTCCCTTAGGGCAGGGGCAGACGGCAGATTCGGGGAGATTTAGTCACCTGGCAACTAATCGCCTCTTCTTCGGAGCGACAATTTCCCCGAACTGCCTTCTCCCTGCCTTCCGCCTGCTAAAATGGAAAATCGCCTGTGCCAATGCACTCGTGCCTCTTTGATTTCTGAAGTTGCCCAAAGTTTCCTTGTGAGGCAACTTTGGGCGACTTTGGAAATCGAAGCGACGCAAGCGGCATTGTGCTGGCGTTTTAGCATTGAAATTGTGAGTAAAACCTCTTCTTTGTGGGTAAAAAATATGGCAAATTGCATCTGAAATTGTAATTTATGCACTGCACTTGTGTTCATAAATTACCCCAAAGGTCTCCACTATCAAAGAAAGAATCACTGCTCATAAGTGTAGATCTTACAGGGATGGTTCACGTTTAAGTTAACTTTTAGTATGTTATAGAATGGCCAAATCTATGTAATGTAACTTTTCAATTGGTCTTCATTATTTAGTTTTCATAGTTTTTTTAAGGAAAACTATACCCCCAAAATGAACACTTAAGCAACAGATAGTTTATATCAAATTGAATGACATATTAAAGAATCTTACCAAACTGGAATATATATTTACATAAATATTGCCCTTTTACATCTCTTGCCTTGAACCAGCATTTCGTGACTCGATCTGTGCTGCCTCAGAGATCACCTGACCAGAAATACTACAACACTAACTGTAACAGGAAGAAGTGAGGAAGCAAAAGGCAGAACTCTGTCTGTTAATTGGCTCATGTGACCTTACATGTGGTTTGTATGTGTGCACAGTAAATTTGTCCGATCTCAGGGGGCGGCCCTTATTTTTTAAAATGGCAATTTTCTATTTATGATTACCCAATGGCAAATACTACTAAAAAAGTATATTATTATGATAATGGTTCATTTACATGAAGCAAGGTTTTACACATGAGCTGTTTTACTCAGTATCTTTTAATAGAGACCTACATTGTTTGGGGGGTATAGTTTTCCTTTAATGATTTGCCTTCTTCTGATTCTTTCCAGCTTTCCAAATGACGCAAAGATCTGCAGGTCTGGCAACTTTTCTAAACAAGCACATATACAGTATCAGTGTTTATCCAGCCTAATATTGATAATAAACAACTATTTTACATAATTGATGAACTGCCTTAACTCCCTAAAGCCAAACACCCTTATGTAATAAAAGGCACAATGTTTGCCCAGGAGCTGAAACCTATAGCAACCAATAAAACATGTGCTTTTAAACAAGTGACCAGCTACCTGCTGATTGGTTGCTATAGGGGATAAGAAGGGAATCAAACTTTGTACCTTAAAGAACATAACCCCCAAAGAGACAATTTCAAGCAGAAAAGAGTTTCTGCTGTGAAAAGTTCTGAAGAAGAAAGAATTAGACACAGCTTTATTAGGGTTCAAACTGCGGAATCCAAAAGGTTTTGATCTAAATACCTTTTTAGAAACACTCTTGACGTATATATTGTCAAATTTAGCAAACCAAACAATACATACGTAATTTGTCACAATGTGTTTGAGTGTTTTGAGCCATCAAACACATTTTAACTTTAGAAATATATGTTAAATATATGTAATAAACATGCACCTTAATGTGGTACTTTTTGTAGTATAGAATCAGTTGGAGACACACTTTTATGATCTATCAATGAATTTCAGGCAAATGCCAGAGAGCATTGGCGAATTTGACACTTTAGCTTACCCACATATTCTGAATACAAATGCTGAGCAGCATCAAGCCAACAGCAACACTCTCTAACTGGCTCATACTGAAAGAACCATCAGTAGATGAAGTAGCTTGACACCTTGCAGTGTAAACAAACAACTCTGAAATCCTCATAGGTACCTGCACTGTATGGCAAAGACTCAAAAACACAGGTCCCAACGTTAAGAAGAGCGGTTGTTCACATTAAAAGTAGCCTTACAAATTATGTAGCCTACAGAATTCTAATGCAAATTGCTAATGCCCTTCATTTTTATTATAAATATTGGCCATGATTCATCAACATATTACCAAGTAAAAGTGGTATGCTCAAATAGTGTTATCTTGGCCAAATACAGTATACATGAATTCAGAGTTACAAATGAACATTTTGAAAGCAATATGATTGTGGATGCTTATAAGCGTGTCTCTTTTCAGGGCAATCAGGATTTAAAGAAAGCAAAACATGTTTTTGTTTTAGATTAGGCCGTTATTGCCTTTATGCACTCCTGTATAATTATTTTAAAATGTTAAATGTCATAAGCAAAAATGACCCTTTCTGAATTAATATACAGGAACAAAAAACAGCTATTTTTGATGTAGCTCTGCCCCTTCTCAGCTCCAGTCCAGTGATGCCTATGGTGTCCAATAAAAAGGCAACCATTTGTGAATTTTTACCTTGGCAATACAGGATGCACATCCCTATATGAATGTACAGTAAACTGCTAGAATATTGAATGAATCAAATTAAATTAAGTGGGACTGGCCAGACTTGGGATGACTTTCAGAAAGTTGTTCAGATATTTTTTATAATGTAATATTTATATAATGTAATATATATGTAACACTCTTTTGGGGCTAAATAGGATATGTCCAGATAATCAGTAGAGCAAGGGTTACACTTGACTAACAAACAAGGTTGAACTACAACTCACAAAAGCTACTGTGCTTAAGAATAAAGGACATTGGGTGGTTCTTGCAGTAACAAACAGAAAATAGTTTATTTCGACAAGACAAATGATCCACAGGGTTATTCTCACAGTTCACAGAGGTGAGGTATTAGCAGATTGTAAATATGCCAGGACAGTTACACAGAGACAGCAGGATGTGGCACCATGTGGAAGCAGTTAGGGTACTTGAAGTTACACCTCTAGGTTGGAATGCCCAGGCGTGGTCCGGAATGATCAGGGAGAATACATCTAAAGCCTAATTCCCTATAAAACTGGGGTCCCTTCACTTTAGGCAGACTCAAGAGCCTAGGAGAGAGCTAATCCTTGTAGGAGTACAGGCTGCTGTGATTTGCTAAACAGCCCTTGGTGGATTTGCAGTACCAAGTAAGTGTTTTAAAGCTTGGATTTGCTTTGGCTTTTTAGTTTGGAAAGGAATAAATGCTCCCCTCAATACTCTAGTCAGGGGTGGGGAAAGCATCTCAATGTCAATACCAAGAGAGTGTGGTCATCTACCTAAACACGCTGGATTCCAAAGAAAATATATTTATATGTTGTTGGTATTCTGCAGTATATACAGTGTGTACCAATGTGTTCATGGATGCTAAATATTCTGCAAAGCCTGACATCTGAGGAAAACAAAACAACAAATAAGACCTGTTGAAGAACCGTTAATATGAAAGGGAAAAACCTTCAAAGGCCGAAGTTGAAAGAATGAAATTCTGACATGCTCAGCCCTGGCTGCCTTAACCTACCCACTGAGGCTCTGCACTGAAAGGCTCATTGATACACGTAATAAGGATGAATGGATGGGTGGATAGCACAGACATGCTTTCACTGATCCCATTGGTACAGAAGACTGTTTTACATTCCATTACTGGCACTGTTTTCCCAACCATATTAACAGGACATACAGTAACAGACTAACACTAGTTCTCAGTTTTTATGTGAAGCTCAAATAGTTCAAATTCATGATGCCACCATATGCTCCACAACCTGTGGGGGGAAATGAGATGGTAAGCTCTAAAGAGAGCCATTGGCAAGGAAAGCCATTGTCCTGAATTTAAATATTTGTCCAGACATTTATTATATGTTCGGTGACTATCGCACAGGGTATGTATGTTGGGGAAGCAAAAAAGCTGCTTTTAGCAGTCGTTTCTCATTTTAGTCGGCTCATGACCCCTTTAAATTTACATAAAAATATATATGAGTACTGCCAAACAGCTTACCTCCTCTGCTGTAAGATTCAAAATAATAAATAAGATAATAAGAAGACAAATCTCTACTGTCCAAAAAGGGGGAAACCTGACAGTGGAAACAATATGGCATGGCCTCCAGTGTTTAGATGTATTTTTCAGCATTGGGAAGCAAAATCAGCCAACTTGTCCTAACAGATACAAGCTTCAGAAAGAAATTAAATCCAATGTTCCCTTGCACTGTTTTCCCCTGAGTGACAAGAGTTAGGGAAAAAGTGGGGGACCATGTTGTAAATTGAGTAGACTCCACCAGTGCCTAAGAGGCTACCCTTCCATTAATCCTATCGTTCAACAGGATACAATGCCAGTAGGCTGTCAAAAATGTTTTGTAATAAGATCCTAAAGAGGTGCTCAGCTGAACAGATAAATCTCTAACAAGCCTGAAGGGCTGGAGCCGAAAATATGGCCTTAAACCCTCTGGCTGCGGTAGGATAGTAATATATTAACTCAGAAACAACACATAAGATTTTACTGTGTTCTTAGACCATGTGAGACATAAAAACATGTTTATTTATTGGGTTCATGAGATTGTGTTATGACGGATTAAAAAAAAACAGAAGGAAAATAATCTCAGATATACAGTATGTGCCAAACTATACCTGCCCTCTTCTTTCCTACACAGTGATCAATACAGCATTAAAAAACAAATAATTACAAAATACAGTTACATTTAAGACTTGAAATGTGAGATTAGAGCGTACCACAGAAAAACAATTACAATGGTATTGATCAAAAGTTGGAAGTTACAGTTCTTTACTTGATAAATACGCTTCTAAAGGAATGAATAGAAAGTGGGTGAGTTTTTCTGTGCTGAGTTCTAATTTCACAGGTAAATCTGCTCCTAAGTGTTAAGTATTAAATAGACAAGAGGAGGGAGTAAATGAAGAGATAGTAAATAACTTTATTATCCACCACTATATACAGAATCATCTATAGCAATGTTGTCCAGCTTGCTGCCCACAGGCAGCATACAGGCCACACCCCACAAAAAATCCTGCATTGTTCACACAGGTAACACCTATATTGTTCCCACCCCTAAATCCCTAAAGTTGGTTTAATTACTTCACAGTACTTCAGTTATCTTTGGCAATAAGTATGGTGATATTGAGCTTGTATTCAGTTGCTCAGTCACTTTCTTGCTTCTGGTGTATAGTTCTCCATCTGATCTTTCTGTGCAACTTCACAGTGAATGTTCCAGCTGAAGGCATGCAATATTAAAGCACTACATGTTCAGATACCCTGTTCCTGAGTGCAATCTGCTTGTTTCTTAAAAAAGAAGCAATTCCACAATCCCTCTTTCACCAAATAAAAGGCATTACAGAGATTATAGAGTTAACATGCACATCAGCCCCCACCCCTGCAGATCCTACAATCTAATTTCCTTTAACATCACAAACATATACCGTATAGTAGTATAAAAACGCAGACAAGGGGTTAACATACCTAAACTACCTGCATATAGCAACCAGGTCAGAATTGAACTCAGGTACCCTGTATGTGTTAAGGCTCCAAAATGCAATAAAAGTATATTCCCACCTCTACATTTTTATTCATTGAACCAAAAATGTTTTAATTGCTTTATGCCCCTTGATGAACGTCAGGTTAGCCATTAATTACTTATACCTGTTTCTCTTGGCTTGCTGCCTGACAGCGATGAGAGACTCCCTTCATCTACGATTATGAATCACTTACTCGCTAAACTAGTCAAGGATAGCAAATACCATGGGACAGAATTGCTCTTCAGTGGCTTCAAGATTCCTTTCATTATACTGTCAACTGTAATCACTAGGGATGTAGCGAACGTCGGAAAAAAAGTTCGCGAACATATTCGCGAACTTGCGCAAAAATGCGAGCGGTTCGCGAACGGTTCGCGAACCCCATAGACTTCAATGGGAAGGCGAACTTTAACATCTAAAAAAGACATTTCTGGCCAGAAAAATGATTTTAAAGTTGTTTAAAGGGTGCAACGACCTGGACAGTGGCATGCCAGAGGGGGATCAAGGGCAAAAATGTATCTGAAAAATCTGCCTGTGTGTGCTTGGAAGAGATAGTGTAGGGGGAGAGCTGTTAGTGATTTCAGGGACAGATGATAGTAAGTTTGCTGGCTAGTAATCTGCTTGATACTGCTCTGTATTGGAGGGACAGAAGTCTGCAGGGATTTGAGGGACATTTTAGCTTAGGTAGCTTTGCTGGCTAGTAATCTACTGTTCTCTTTAAACAACTGCCATACGTTGCCCTTGTAGGCATTGTTTGCCCAGTTTTTTTGGACGCAGCCACTGAAGCACAGTTGCCAGAAAAAATATGCCATATAAATGCTGAAAATAGTCATTTTTCGCCATACGTTGACCTTGTAGACATTGTTTGCCCAGTTTTTTTTGGACGCAGCCACTGAAGCACAGTTGCCAGAAAAAATATGCCATATAAATGCTGAAAATAGTAATTTTTCGCCATACGTTGACCTTGTAGACATTGTTTGCCCAGTTTTTTTGGACGCAGCCACTGAAGCACAGTTGCCAGAAAAAATATGCCATATAAATGCTGAAAATAGTCATTTTTTGCCATATACGTTGAGTCAACGTATGGCAAAAAATGACTATTTTCAGCATTTATGTGGCATATTTTTTCTGGCCTCTGTGCTTCAGTGGCTGCGGCCAAAAAAACTGGGCAAACAATGCCTACAAGGTCAACGTCGTTGACCTTGTAGGCATTGTTTGCCCAGTTTTTTTGGCCGCAGCCACTGAAGCACAGAGGCCAGAAAAAATATGCCATATAAATGCTGAAAATAGTCATTTTTTTGGTCGCAGCCACTGAAGCACAGTTGCCAGAAAAATTATGCCATATAAATGCTGAAAATATAAATTTTTTTGGTTGCAGCCACTGAAGCACAGAGGCCAGAAAAATTATGCCATATAAATGCAGAAAATATGCATTTTTTTGGTCGCAGCCACTGAAGCACAGTTGACAGAAAAATTATGCCATATAAATGCTGAAAATATAAATTTTTTTGGTTGCAGCCACTGAAGCACAGAGGCCAGAAAAATTATGCCATATAAATGGAGAAAATATGCATTTTTTTGGTTGCAGCCACTGAAGCACAGAGGCTAGAAAAATTATGCCATATAAATGGAGAAAATATGCATTTTTTTGGTTGCAGCCACTGAAGCACAGAGGCTAGAAAAATTATGCCATATAAATGGAGAAAATATGCATTTTTTTGGTTGCAGCCACTGAAGCACAGAGGCCAGAAAAATTATGCCATATAAATGCAGAAAATATGCATTTTTTTGGTTGCAGCCACTGAAGCACAGAGGCTAGAAAAATTATGCCATATAAATGGACAAAATATGCATTTTTTTGGTTGCAGCCACTGAAGCACAGAGGCCAGAAAAATTATGCCATATAAATGCAGAAAATATGCATTTTTTTGGTTGCAGCCACTGAAGCACAGAGGCTAGAAAAATTATGCCATATAAATGGACAAAATATGCATTTTTTTGGTTGCAGCCACTGAAGCACAGAGGCCAGAAAAATTATGCCATATAAATGCAGAAAATATGCATTTTTTTGGTTGCAGCCACTGAAGCACAGAGGCCAGAAAAATGATGCCATATAAATGCAGAAAATATGCATTTTTTTGGACGCAGCCACTGAAGCACAGTTGCCAGAAAAAATATGCCATATAAATGCTGAAAATAGTAATTTTTCGCCATACGTTGACCTTGTAGACATTGTTTGCCCCGTTTTTTTGGACGCAGCCACTGAAGCACAGAGGCCAGAAAAAATTAAACCAGTAGGGTTTGCACCCTAGTTTGTAACGGTGGCGGAGGGAGGAGGACGCTAAAGGACAGCTGTGTGTGGAGTCATGAGGCTTGAAGAGAAGGACAGCTGCATAGAAGTCAGAACAAGTCTTCCGGCGTGCAGTAACCCTCCGAGATCCACCCCTCATTCATTTTAATAGAGGTCAGGTAATCGACACTTTTGTGACCTAGGCGAGTTCTCTTCTCAGTTACAATCCCTCCTGCTGCACTGAAGGTCCTTTCTGAGAGCACACTTGAGGCTGGGCAAGACAAGAGGTTCATGGCAAATTGTGACAGCTCTGGCCACAGATCAAGCCTGCGCACCCAGTAGTCCAGGGGTTCATCGCTCCTCAGAGTGTCGATATCTGCAGTTAATGCCAGGTAGTCCGCTACCTGCCGGTCGAGGCGTTCTTTGAGGGTGGATCCAGAAGGGTTGTGGCGCTGCCTTGGACAGAAAAACATTTGCATGTCTGATGTTACAGACCGGCCAAAGGGCTTTGTCCTTGCAGGTATGCTCGTGGCAGGATTACTGGCACCTCTGCCCCTGGAATGTTGATGAGTTCCTGAAGTGACATCACCCTTAAAAGCATTGTACAACATGTTTTGCAGGCTGGTTTGTAAATGCCGCATCTTTTCGGACTTGTGGTATGTTGGTAACATTTCTGCCACTTTATGCTTGTACCGAGGGTCTAGTAGCGTTGCGACCCAGTACAGGTCCTTCTCCTTAAGCCTCTTGATACGGGGGTCCTTCAACAGGCATGCCAGCATGAAAGACCCCATTCTCACAAGGTTGGATGCAGAGCTATCCATCTCCGCTTCCTCATTATCAAGGACTGCATCATCCACGGTCTCCTCCCCCCAGCCACGTACAAGACCAGGGGTCCCCAAAAGGTCACCACTAGCCCCCTGGGAAGCCTGCTCCTGTTGGTCCTCCTCCTCCTCCTCCACAAAGCCACCTTCCTCCTCTGACTCCACTTCTGGCACCTCTCCCTGCGTTGCAGCAGGTGCCTGGGTTCGTTCTGGTGATTGCGACCATAAATCGTGCGCTTCCAGCTCCTCGTCACGCTGGTCTACAGCCTCATCTGTCACTCGTCGCACGGCACGCTCCAGGAAGAAAGCGAAGGGTATTAGGTCGCTGATGGTGCCTTCGGTGCGACTGACCATATTTGTCACCTCTTCAAAAGGTCGCATGAGCCTGCAGGCATCGCGCATAAGCACCCAGTAACGGGGGAAAAAAATCCCCAGCTCTGCAGATCCAGTCCTACCACCCAGTTCAAAAAGGTACTCGTTGACGGCCCTTTGTTGTTGCAGCAGACGTTCCAACATAAGGAGCGTTGAATTCCAGCGAGTCTGGCTGTCAGAAATCAAACGCCTGACTGGCATGTTGTAGCGCTGCTGAATGTCAGCAAGGCGTGCCATGGCTGTGTAGGAACGTCTGAAATGGGCCGACACCTTTCTGGACTGGGTGAGAACGTCCTGGAATCCTGGGTACTTGGAGACAAAACGTTGGACTATTAAATTTAACACATGTGCCATGCAGGGCACATGTGTTAAATTTCCCAGTCTCAACGCTGCCAACAGATTGCTTCCATTGTCACACACCACTTTTCCGATCTGCAGTTGGTGTGGGGTCAGCCACCGATCGGCCTGTGACTGCAGAGATGACAGGAGTACAGATCCGGTATGGTTTTTGCTTTCCAGGCACGTCATCCCCAAGACAGCGTGACAACGGCGTACCTGGCACGTCGAATAGCCTAGGGGGAGCTGGGGGTGCACAGGTGTGGAGGAGGAGAAGGAGGACCCAGCAGCAGAGTAAGAAGAAGAAGAGGAAGAAGACGAGGTAGAGAGCGATGGAGGAGTAGAGGTGGTGGCAGAACCGCGTGCAATCCGTGGCGGTGACACCAACTCCACTGTTGTTGTTGTTGTTGAGCTACCCATTCCCTGCTTCCCATTCCCAGCCATTACCAAGTTCACCCAGTGGGCAGTGTAGGTGACATACCTGCCCTGACCATGCTTGGAGGACCATGCGTCAGTAGTCATATGGACCTTTGGCCCAACACTAAGTGACAGAGATGCGGTAACTTGGCTCTGCACATGTTGGTACAGGTGTGGTATTCCCTTTTTAGAAAAAAAATTGCGGCTGGGTACCTTCCACTGCGGTGTCCCAATTGCTACAAATTTGCGGAAGGCCTCAGAGTCCACCAGCTGGTATGGTAAAAGCTGGCGGGCTAAGAGTGCAGACAAGCCAGCTGTCAGACGCCGGGCAAGGGGGTGACAGTCAGACATTGGCTTCTTACGCTCAAACATGGCCTTCACAGAAACTTGGCTGGTGGCAGATGACTGGGAATGGGAACAGGTGGTCAAGGTGGAAGGCGGAGTGGAGGGTGGTTCAGATGGGTCAAGGAGAGCAGAGGTAGAGCAGTAAGATGCTGGACCAGAAGGAGTGTGGCTTTTAGTTTGCCTGTTGCCTTTGAGGTGTTGCTCCCAAAGTGCTTTGTGCTTGCCGCTCATGTGCCTTCGCATAGAAGTTGTACCTATGTGGCTGTTGGGCTTACCAAGGCTCAGTTTCTGACTGCACTCATTGCAAATTACAATGCTTTTGTCAGAGGCACACACATTAAAAAAATGCCACACTGCTGACTTTTTGGAAGTCTGCGATCTGGCGGTAACAGTAGAAGTTGGCGGCATTGGCGGCAATGGCGGGTGCGTTGGCCGGCTGAACACAGGTGCCGATACATGTTGTTGCCCTACTGATCCCTGCGGGCTGGCCTCCCTGCTTCTTCTAAGTCTTATTCTCCTACTGCCTCTCTGACTCTCCGTCTCTCCATCTGAACTACCCTCCTCTTGCTCTCTTCTACTAGGCACCCACAAAACATCAATCTCCTCATCATCATTCTCCTCAGATGCATCAATTTCTTCTGACACATCACAGAAGGAAGCAGCAGCGGGGACCTCCTCCTCCTCCTCATCACTCATCATTATGTCCATCTCTGTCGTGTTCTCTGCCAGAATTAAATCTGGTGTAACGTCCTCATCTCCTTCATCTTCTTCTGCCAATAATGGTTGCGCATTACTCAGTTCAAGAAACTCATGGGAAAATAACTCCTCTGACTCCAGTGAAGAAGGGGCACCGGTGGTGGAGGAAGTGTTACGTGGGGTGGCCATAGCAGTGGAGGATGAGGAGGATGTTGTGGTAAAGTTAGAAACGGTAGAGGATGGGGTGTGCTGTGTAAGCCAGTCAACTACCTCTTCAGCATTTTGGGAGTTCAGGGTCATTGGCTTTTTAAAACTGGGCAATTTGCTAGGGCCACAGGATTGCATAGCAGCACGGCCCCTAGCACGGCCTCTGCGTGGCGGCCTGCCTTTGCCTGGCATTATTTTTAAAAAAACAACAACAACAAAAACTCAGTTGGTTTTTCTGGAAACGATAATACACACAGCTAGATGGCAGTTTGAAGAAAACAGTGTGCAAATAATGCCTACAAGATCAACGTATACACTACTACAGCGGTGGATACGGATTACGTAAAATATATGAATGCTGCTTGAAAAAAAGTAACTCAAGTGGTTTTTCTAGAGACGATAATATTATCAATATTTAGACAAAATGTGAACAAGCTCACACAGCTAGATGGCGGTTTGAAGAAAACACTGTGCAAATAATGCCTACAAGGTCAACGTATACACAGCGGTGGATACGGATTACGTAAAATATAAGAATGCTGCTTGAAAAAAAGTCACTCCGGTGTTTTTTCTGGAGACGGTAATATTATGGATATTTAGACAGAATGTGAACACGGTCACACAGCTAGATAGCAGTTGGTTGAATAACACACTGGGCAAAAAATGCCTACAGGGCAAATAATGCCTACAAGGTCAACGTATACACAGCGGTGGATACGGATTACGTAAAATATAAGAATGCTGCTTGAAAAAAAGTCACTCCGGTGTTTTTTCTGGAGACGGTAATATTATGGATATTTAGACAGAATGTGAACACGGGCACACAGCTAGATAGCAGTTGGTTGAATAACACACTGGGCAAAAAATGCCTACAGGGCAAATAATGCCTAAAAGGTCAATTTATACACTACTACAGCGATGGATACGGATTACGTAAAATTTATTATGGCTGCTTGAAAAAAGTCACTCCGGTGTTTTTTCTGGAGACGGTAATATTATGGATATTTAGACAGAATGTGAACACGGTCACACAGCTAGATAGCAGTTGGTTGAATAACACACTGGGCAAAAAATGCCTACAGGGCAAATAATGCCTACAAGGTCAACGTATACACAGCGGTGGATACGGATTACGTAAAATATAAGAATGCTGCTTGAAAAAAAGTCACTCCGGTGTTTTTTCTGGAGACGGTAATATTATGGATATTTAGACAGAATGTGAACACGGGCACACAGCTAGATAGCAGTTGGTTGAATAACACACTGGGCAAAAAATGCCTACAGGGCAAATAATGCCTACAAGGTCAACGTATACACAGCGGTGGATACGGATTACGTAAAATATAAGAATGCTGCTTGAAAAAAAGTCACTCCGGTGTTTTTTCTGGAGACGGTAATATTATGGATATTTAGACAGAATGTGAACACGGGCACACAGCTAGATAGCAGTTGGTTGAATAACACACTGGGCAAAAAATGCCTACAGGGCAAATAATGCCTAAAAGGTCAACTTATACACTACTACAGCGATGGATACGGATTACGTAAAATTTATTATGGCTGCTTGAAAAAAGTCACTCCGGTGTTTTTTCTGGAGACGGTAATATTATGGATATTTAGACAGAATGTGAACACGGTCACACAGCTAGATAGCAGTTGGTTGAATAACACACTGGGCAAAAAATGCCTACAGGGCAAATAATGCCTACAAGGTCAACGTATACACAGCGGTGGATACGGATTACGTAAAATATAAGAATGCTGCTTGAAAAAAAGTCACTCCGGTGTTTTTTCTGGAGACGGTAATATTATGGATATTTAGACAGAATGTGAACACGGGCACACAGCTAGATAGCAGTTGGTTGAATAACACACTGGGCAAAAAATGCCTACAGGGCAAATAATGCCTACAAGGTCAACGTATACACAGCGGTGGATACGGATTACGTAAAATATAAGAATGCTGCTTGAAAAAAAGTCACTCCGGTGTTTTTTCTGGAGACGGTAATATTATGGATATTTAGACAGAATGTGAACACGGGCACACAGCTAGATAGCAGTTGGTTGAATAACACACTGGGCAAAAAATGCCTACAGGGCAAATAATGCCTAAAAGGTCAACTTATACACTACTACAGCGATGGATACGGATTACGTAAAATTTATTATGGCTGCTTGAAAAAAGTCACTCCGGTGTTTTTTCTGGAGACGGTAATATTATGGATATTTAGACAGAATGTGAACACGGTCACACAGCTAGATAGCAGTTGGTTGAATAACACACTGGGCAAAAAATGCCTACAGGGCAAATAATGCCTAAAAGGTCAACTTATACACTACTACAGCGGTAGTAAAATAAAAAAAAGTTAAATAAAAAAAGAATGAATATTAAAAAAAAAAAAATTAAAGTTGGTGCTGCTGAACTACTAGGAGCAGCAGATTAGCACACCAGTCCCACTCCCCAACACTGCTAGACTAATAGCACTGGGCTCTTATAGTAGTAGTAGTAGTAGTAGTAGTAAAACAACAAAAAAATAAATAAAAGCAGTCCTTACAAGGACTATTGCTATTGCAGCAGTCAGCAGATGAGATCAGAAGCAGGACAGCTGCCCACTGCAGCTACATACAGAGCACTGCAGTAGAAGGTAGATTACTAGCCAGCAAAGCTACCTAAGCTTAAATGTCCCTCAAACCCCTGCAGACTTCTGTCCCTCCAATAACAGAGCAGTATCAAAACGATTACTAGCCAGCAAACTTTCAACTGTCCCTGAAATCACTAACAGGCAGCAGCTCTCTCCCTACACTATCTCTTCAGCACACACAGGCAGAGTGAAAAAAAGCTGCAGGGCTTCGGTTTTTATAGGGAAGGGGAGTGGTCCAGGGGAGAGCTTCCTGATTGGCTGCCATGTACCTGCTGGTCTGGGGTGAGAGGGCAAAAAAAAGCGCCAACAATGGCGAACCCAAAATGGCGAACGTCGCGCGACGTTCGCGAACTTCCGGCGAGCGCGAACACCCGATGTTCGCGCGAACAAGTTCGCCGGCGAACAGTTCGCGCCATCTCTAGTAATCACCATCATCCAAGTTATATCATACATGCACTAGGCTGAAAGAGATTCTTTGCTTTCACACATTACTCCTAATTTGCTTTCGGAATCCCAGTGACATAGGAACATATTTGTTGAGGATAAAAAAAAGACACGAGTGTGTCAAGTTCAGCCTATTTAACTTTAAGTGAATACTAGATAGGGCCCAAATTACCCAAGCAATAGTACATTGATTTGAATATGAATAGTATAGCGCTTTAATAGAATGATGAGTGATAAAAAGTAGCAATAACCCACTTTTTGTAGCCTTACGGAGCATTTGTTTTTAGATGGGGTTAGTGAGCGTTAGAAAATTACATTTAAAAAGTCATTTAAAAGTAGCCATTCTATAACATTCTAAAAACCAAAAGGTTAATTAACCCTTTAAAGAAGTCCTGGATCAAGGCACATCATATGACCATTCATAGCAGAGAAGAAGCCAAGCCAACCATGGCAAGAATGCAAATCACACATACTTTATGCAACTTATTATCTGTTTTGAGACCATGTAGAAAAGGTATGTAGAAAATGTATTTTTTTTTACTCTCACAAGTTTTCTACCCTAAATATATATATTAATTTACGAAATAGTGCACACCTTTTTGTAAATGATGAGGGTATGAGAAGTCATTAAAAAGTTCCCTGACCATTATACAAGGCACAAGGCTTCAGGTCAAGTGCTTTTTATACAGGTGATGGAACACCAATATGATTTATTGTTTATTTTGTTATGCATCCACATCATAGAAGAGAGCAGGAGCAGAACTAGAGGCTTCTCTCTTGCTGCGTACTATTCCTATGTCCTCAGCAATTGCACTCTAATGGAAATCTATTCTTTCCTGTGCCTCCTTATACTGAAAAACTGGAAAGCATTCATCACAAGAACATTTGCAAATCATCATTTAAATTAGAAGTTTCTTTTCAATAATGAATTTTTCCCATAAAAGTAAAGCCAGCAAGCCCTTATTCTTTTCAAATTAAGAGAATGCCATTAAATGCTTTCTGTCAAAAGAAGTAAAAAGGCAAAGGCATTTGTGTGCTTGACAGTTCACATCTGCTCACAGCTGCCTGGATTGTTATGATGTCAGCTAAAGATGATGTCAGTGGTCTGCTCAAGGGCTTTTCCATTTGTACTAGCCAGAGGGGAAGCAAAATAAGCTAGAGAAAAGACACAGCTATAAACAAGGGAATTAATAAATTGTGCAAGGCCACATTAAAATATCCACATCCCTTATTAAAAAAAGGAATTAGATACAATATCCTGTGCTGAGCTGAAGGAAAATAAATTATAATTGGAAATGTGTTTATTATTCTGTGTTTAATGAAATAAACAGTATTTCTTTCATTTGCATACAATGGTAGCGATTATGGTCTATTGCTTGGGTTCTTTTTTTATTCACTTTAATACTTTTACTTCATGTTGTTATTCAAGAAATGGGACCTGTTGGCTCAGGGCTTACAGGAGGTACAAGTCTGACCAGCCTTATTTACTTTACTAGCCATGAAAATTAATAGACTCAGACATGCAGCGTTTTCTACCTTGCAGTCGATTTAAGGCCAGTCCCAAATTCTGCAGTTTAAAAAGGAGGTTGACTAGAAAAAGTGTAGGCTGGGTAAATCAGAGCAGGGTTTGAACAGAATGGGCATTTGTTATTCTGTCTGAAACACTGACCCTTCCCAAACACAAGAAAAAAGCAAATCATACAAAACTCTATTCATGAACTATGGTCCTTTATGCCTCATTAAAAAATGGTATCAAGTTGGTATGGGTTTTTGCGCCATAATTACAGTTTGTAACTGTATATGTTAATGGCATATTTAAAAAAGTTTTATGATTCAGCATGGGTCATTTTCAACGATCAGGGCCGGATTTACATAGCAGGCACCCCTAGGCCCTCGGCCGTTCATCTCCCCTATCCCCCCCTTCCTTTGTGCACATGCGCAATTTTTCAGCATCACATCCGGAGTGCTGGAGATTGGAGCACAGGAAATTTTTAAAATCATTGTATCTCCTGTGAATCCCCAGAGCTTCCGAACCAATACAGGGGTGGTGGGGTGGAATGCCTCTCCCTAAAATTCTGCCGCCCTAGGCCCGGGCCTTTATGGCCTTTCCACAAATCCGAGCCTGACAATGATGGGAGGAGAAGTGCAAAATCACACCTTAAAGGAAAACTATACCCCCAAACAATGTAGGTCTCTATAAAAAGATATTGCATAAAACAGCTCATATGTAAAACCCTGCTTCATGTAAATGAACCATTTTCATAATAATATACTTTTCTAGTAGTATGTGCCATTGGGTAATCATAAATAGAAAATTGCCATTTTAAAAAATAAGGGCCACCCCCTGGGATTGTAGGATTCACTGTACTCACAAACATACCAACAAACTATACTTGTTACATGTTAGTTCACATGAGCCAATTAACAGACAGAATTGTGTCTTTTGCTTCCACACTTCTTCCTGTTACAGTTAAAGTTGTAGTATTTCTGGTCAGGTGATCTCTGAGGCAGCACACAGACCATCACGAAATGGTGGCTCAAGGCAAGAGATGTAAAAGGGCAATATTTACTTAAATATATATTCCAGTTTGGTAAGATTCTTTAATATGTCACTTAATTTGATATGAACTATCTGTTGCTTAAGTGTTCATTTTGATGGTATAGTTTTCCTTTAATCCTTATTAGTCCTCCTGCTCTTGCTACGATCTGTACTACACATCTGTGCATCTGTACACATAGGTGCACATACTAGCATGTAAGGACAGGGCCCCACATCTTGTATGTATGTATATGCCAAAATCCAACATACATATATGAGTGACACACAAGTAAGGGAATGGGGAACCCTTCATGCCTCCACTCCTGTCATAACCTTTGTGAATGTTGCCAAAGATTCCTGTGACAATTCTGCAATACAGAAAGGCAAACCCATTTTTACATACTGACTTCAAGGTCATACATGAACACTAGTAATTGTTAGAGGGTTAGGTTTCTACTCCCAATTCTACATTAGACAGGGAAGCTCTAAAACGACAATGAAAAAGCTCTGGATTATAGTGATTTATATACATTTTTGTATTTCAGGAGAGAACGTTGTGCAGCAAGGTTGGGCACAGGTTCTCATTGCTGATTTGCAATGCTGGGGTCCTAGGATTGATTCCAGCTAGGATACTATCTGCAGGCTTTTATGTTCCTTCTGTGCTCATGTGAGTTTGCTTTAGGTTCCTCTCATATTTTAAATGTACTGTATATAAATGTGAACTGGCTCTTGATAACAATGATGTGTGTCTGTGTAAAACTGGACCCTTAGGCCACAATTGGAGCAGAGACTGTCCGTCATGTAAAATTGGTGATTAGCGATTCCGTTCCACTTGACCGAAAAATTAGCAAAACTGCGAAAAAAATCTATGGGCGTTTTTCACGTGGCAACTTTTTCGTCTTGGTGTCTTTCTTGTCTCTGCTATGTTTTGTCTCAGCGGCTTTTTTGTCCAAATGCATTAAAGTCAATAGGCATTCTTTCTTATGCAACTTTTTCGTGGTGGATTTTTGCTGCACTTTCGAGAATAAATTTGCAGATGGCGAATTGCAGGATGCCATGCCTGGCAAAAAAAATTCACTCATAACTATGTAAAATCTTTATCTAAAGTTCTGCAAAACAGGTCATTGCTATATAAATGACACATTACAATAATGTAAAGTTTCATCTGTAAAAGCAAAGGTTACTCTTACCATTAAAGTAGAAAATAATATATTCCTTTTATTGTAGAGATTAGATTAATCCGTTATTTCCATACAGTCCATGTATGTAGCACTATGTAGTGGAACATTTTAATCTCTACAAAAAAACCTCAAAAGGGCACTTAGACTATAAAACATTCCTACTGAATTAAAAAGCAGCAAATTTCATGTACGCCAGAAGATCTGCAAAAGCTCTTTGTAATGCATTTCTAATTTCATCCTCTAGTTACTGCTATTATATGGAATTATTTTCATACTGTGCAGAAGACCTTCTTCAGTTCTAAACAACTTCTGCCCCATCACTACTTTTCCTTTTTCCTTACTGTAACCCCATGTAGCTGCAACTGTGAATTTTCTCATTGTCACCCCCCCCTATTAAAAGGAGGGCAGACGGGCTGCAAAGGTGAAACAGTCCTAATCTTTTCCCATTTAACTCCATCTATCTCCTTCCAGCAAATCACAAGCTGACTACATCCCCCTAAAACCCCTGCAATTTACTCTTCCTCTGACCACTTCCTAGCCCTATCATGGCCCTATCACATTCCCACAGTCTCTGATACCCCCTAAATTTACAATGGTACACTGGGCTGAATTAACTGAGAATCTGTTTTTATGCACTCTGGTCAATTGATAAGCCCCACCATTCATTTATCAAACGGGTCACTGATAAATATATATTTTTTTAATTACAAAAACCTAATCACAAAACAGTTGACCAAAGTGCATAAAACTGATTTTCTTTTTTTTTCTTGGTTGTTGCTGCATTGAAATTACTAGAGATTTAACAATATTTTACTTTTTAAATTTAATTAGAGTGAATGAGGGCCATTGATCATTGGTTGCTCTGTAATTCTATGTACTGAAGTGTCTTAAGATGCTTTATAGTTTATTGTTGTTGAAAGAATGGTTTCATAGTGACATTAGTAAATCATTGTCAACCCAATTTTGATGTTCTTTTTAAAAAAGTTTGAATATCTGTCCCACTTAGCAGAAAAATAATAAACTCCAACAGTAAATTGTAAATACACCCAAGAACAGGCATTGCATGTACTGTATGTGCTTTTAAAGAAAAAAGTGGCTTAACTACCAGAGTAGTAAACCCCGTAACCCGCTGACCGTGTGTGCGTGGGGGGGGGTTTTGCTGGTGGTATAGGGGACCCAGCAGGATTTTTTTCTTTTTTGCAGGTGGTAGGGCAGTACTTGAAGTCATACCCCTGCAAGGAATATCATTTTAGAATAAAAATGTTGCATGTCAAGAGACAAGCAATGCATGGAACTCCGAGAGGCAGATTAACTGCTCACAGCATTCAGTTAAAAAAAAAACTAGTCATTTATTAGTCATTTTTAGCTTTACTACTGCCTACTAATCCCGAAAATGATTCTTCTGGAACCATTAGCGCCTCACCCTCCACATTACCTGTTGTTGTCTTAATTATTTCATATTGTTCTTTAATTTCACGGACCTTAACAATTTAGATTGGTTTGGGATTTATTATCCAGAATGCTCAAGGCCTGGGGTTTTCCAAATAATTAGTGATGGGGCGAATTTATATGGCAGGCATGGATTCCGTCAAATGTACGGATTCCGCTGATGCCAAATGTTTTCGCAAAACTGCAGAGAAAATTTGCAGTGGGAAAATTTGCTGCAACAAAAAAAATTGTCGCTCATCAAAGTTGTTGAGCGTCAAAATTATTCGAACGCCCATTGACTTTAATGTTTTTGGACAAAAGAGTCGTGCATATAAAAATTGTCACTAGTGTCAAAATTATTGCGCGCCAAAATAATTTTGATGCCCATTGATTTCAAAGTGTTTTGCAAATTTTTCACCGATTTGCCAATTTTTTCCCATCACTACATATAATTGATCATTCTGTAGTTTAGGTCCTAGAAAATCATGGAAACATTAAACAAACCCAATAGGTAGGTTTTGCTTCCAATAAGGATTAATTATATCAACGTTTGGATCAAGTACAAGATACTGTTTTAATATAACAAAGAAAAAGGAAAGTTTAAAACTGATTATTTGGACAAAATGGAGTCTAAGGGAGACATTCATTTCATAAATCAGCTATGGGTTTCCAGATAATCGATCCCATACCTGTACAAATAAAGGCAAATCTGAGCTCTAACACCTCCATGCTAGACTCAAAATATGCATTTCACATTTCCAGTAATGTATTCTATTGTATCCCAAAACCCAGAATAAACCCCCAAGGTCCCAGTCTCAGCTCACACTTCTGCCTATAGCAGCCGCCTTTGGGAGAAGCCCTCCGCTACTCAGATGCCGCCAGGTCTTAAATAGTGATGGGCGAATTTGCAACGTTTCACTTCACCGAAAAATTTGCGAATTTCCCACGAAATTTGTGAAACGTCGAAAAATTCGCGAAATGGCGCCAGTGTCTAGTTTTTGATGCCGGCGTCTGTTTTTGATACTGGCGTCTGTTTTTAAGATGCCTGTTTTTTTTTGGACAGTGGTGCACATTCGCGGACGTCCATTTTTTTTTACGCCAGCGAATTTTCGTGACCGCTTTGCGAATCTATTCTCTGGCGGCAAATCACGCAAATTCACAGTGAATTTGCGCCTGGCGAATAAATTCTCCCATCACTAGTCTTAAAGTGAGAGGGCCAGGGAGAATGTTCTGGGCAGGCAAGGGAACCCTAACATATACAGGAGGAATGGGGAACAGAGAGTGAAGTCGCGGAACAGGCTGCGTCAGTACCAACCAGACGGTGCAGTACAGAATCAGGAGCTTAGTCAGGATACACAAGCTGAAACAGTACCAGTCAGACAGTGCAGTACAGTTACCAATCGGTAACATAGTACAAAGTCAGGATCCAAAAGTGGTCAAACAGGCAAGAGTTAGTTCAGGCAGTGATACAGCAAGGTCAAAACAGGCAACAGTCAGGAACAGATAATCAGACAGGAATCACACCCAGGAACCATCAGGAAATTGACCTACTTGGGCAATGAGTCAGTGCAGTGTAGGGGGATTTATAGCCAGACTAATGGCTTACACAGATCACCTGTGGCCAGGTGAAACAAGCCAGGCTACTAGCAATTACCAAGCAAAGCCATAGGAGTGAAGCAGAGCCTTAACTGTCTGTTCACATAAAGCAGTGATAATGCAGACAGCATAAGAACATCAAGTCCCTGGTTCAACTCCAGACAGGTTATTACAAGTGCATTGAGGCCCCAAAATCCTTTCACAGGCCCAATAGCAAATGCTGATTTATGGTAACTTAGAAAAGGCCATCTGGGATTTCCCAGAACATTCAGACTGACAGTCCAGGTCTGTTTTTGCATTAAGAATCTAATAAAAGTCAATAACAGAAAAATATTCACAATGCTAAAAACTATTGCTTTGAGCTAATTTATTACAGTATTATTTTTTTTTTTAAGTTTTTATTTTTAAATTTTACAACAAAAAGCATATTATTAGAGAGGAAAAAAAGAAGGGAAGCAAAAGAAAAAAGGAGAAGGAAAGAAATAAAGAAAAGTCTCAAAGGCCAACCAGTACCCTATTGAATGTGTTTAACATTCCTCTTCACACCTGTATCATCCCATTGAGCTGTTTACCTTTCTTGAGCCACTACCCATGCGCCCCATACTGCATAAAAAATTTATATATAATATATATGCAAGTTTCTGCTTAATGAGGGAGTCATTGATCAGCTGTTTCCAGAAACTTTAAGGGTAGAAGAAGTCGTCGATTTCCATTGTAGTAAAATCGATTTTTTAGCGTAGAACATTAGCTGCAGGTAATTTATTACAGTATTGAGTGACCCAATTCGCCAGTGGAAATATGATTGTGAATTTTATAGTTTGTACCAATATGTAATAACATTTCTTTTCAAAAGTTATTTTTTGTTGTCTAAGAAGGTTGTAAAAATGTGCCTAAACTTGAAATGTCATAATTGTGAATATTTCAAAATTGCATTGCAAAGAGCATATTTCCTTAGCATTTCAAATGTATATAACATTTCCCACAGTAAGTGGACTCTGAATTTAAAAATTAAAACATTAAATTCCCTTTGGATGCACATGGAATGCTGGATCACAATCAGAAAGTGAAGGCATGGCATCAATTTGAGGTTTCATAAGTACAAGTTTTATTATGGAATGATTTTGTGGTATTGGCTCTCCCTGATTTCAAGTATTTTAATACATTTATACCTACTGTACACACATCTAGTTATCGTCTATTGTGTATCAAAAAAAAAGGCCTGAGATTTAACAAAGACCAAGACACACAACTTAAATGTTCAGAGTTTATAGATACACTGACATGCAAAGGCTGTTAGAGGCTGCTAAACATAAATCAAGCATTAAAATTGCATAATAAAATATGTCACGTTTACTAGGCATTGCAACAATCCGAGCCAAGGCAACAATCCTGAGGCCCAACAGCTGTGGTGATTTAAAGCAATACATATCCTCGGGCAGCCAGATGGATGCTGGTAGTTGTAGTTATCAATAGCTTTAGGGCTCAGGGTATTTTTGAAAGACCTAAGGCTAACAAAACAATATAGTAGTTAGATAGATAACAGGCAAAAGAAAATACAGAGATAGCAGAAGGATTTCAAGACCTAGACTCCACCACTTCATAATAAAACAGGCTGTGAGTAGGGTCACTCCGTGAGACTAAAGGGGAGATGAGGAGCAGCACAGACTACCATGGTTTCCTTTAAATCTGTGAAATCATGTATGTCTATGTAAAAAATACATTTATATTTATTTCTGGAAGTTCAGATAGTGTTATGTATCTGATATTCATCCTTAAAGGAAAACTATACCCCCAAAATGAATACTTAAACAACAGATAGTTTATATCAAATTGAATGACATATAAAAGAATCTTACCAAACTGGAATATATATTTACATAAATATTGCCCTTTTACATCTCTTGCCTTGAACCACCATTTCGTGACTCTATCTGTGCTGCCTCAGAGATCACCTGACCAGAAATACTACAACACTAACTGTAACAGGAAGAAGTGAGGAAGCAAAAGGCAGAACTCTGTCTGTTAATTGGCTCATGTGACCTTACATGTGGTTTGTATGTGTACACAGTGAATCTTACGATCTCAGGGGGCGGCCCTTATTTTTTAAAATGGCAATTTTCTATTTATGATTACCCAATGGCCCATACTACTAAAAAACTATATTATTATGATAATGGTTCATTTATATGAAGCAGGGTTTTACACATGAGCTGTTTTACTCAGTATCTTTTAATAGAGACCTACATTGTTTGGGGGGTATAGTTTTCCTTTAAGCCCACCAGAATGAGCACATTTAAAACAAAGGGGGTATATTTCCCCTTTAATGACTTTCCCATATTTATTTAGCATCTGCCCACCTATACACAGGAAACCTTCTGTAGGAGGGAAGTATACAGCCCCTGTTACTCCCACGTCTGCTCTTGCTTCCCCCTATCACTTTCACTCATGGATAACAATATTGAAGTGCTCCACATGGCAGGCTTTATAGAAAGTAACAAGCCAGAGAAAGTATTTTCTGATGCATAATATATTCTATTCTTAAAAGGAAAAACAATGAATCCTTCCAGGAACGATATTCAAAACAATTTCAAACTGTTCACCCATCTGTATACATTTATCTAAAGAGATCTGTTCCTCAGAGATAAAAAAAAAACCATTTAAAACCACTGAAGGAAGCCGGAAGAAAATGGAATTTGGTCCCCCAAGGTGACCAAGAAATGGTTTGGAAAAATTACCAAAAGGATTTATCTAAAACTTGCAGTTGTTCATTTGAGATAATGTGGCTCCAGTCACAGGTTTTCATGAATACTGAAGGTTCAGTTGAACCACAGCTTTACTGAGTCAGAATAGTCAATATCCAATTGTTCCCAGGGTCCAGGTATGATAAATCTCAAATTCAAGTTTGGATTATTCACAACTTGAATTTGTGAATTTTGATCAAAAATCAAGTTCAAAAGTTCAAACCTTAATAAATCTTTTACATTGTGTGGCACGAAATATAATCAATGAATGTCTGTGTCCTTTCACATCCCAGACTGTAAAACATATGGATGGATATTTATACTGTTGTGAGAGTGAATATTATAAAAATATAATGGTCTGTCTGATCCATATTCATACATGGTACAAGTATACAGACCATGCAAATTTTTAGAAAATGCCATATCAAGCATTTCATGGAAATGTTCCTTCTCTCATAAAAATTAGAAAATAGCAAAATTAGCAAATAAAGCATTACTTCCTTGGTCTATTGTAGCTCCCTATTCAGTGACTTCACCAGAGTGTTATTTCACCATCATTTCTTTTTCTACTAGAGCAAAACAATTCTCAGATATTAAGAGAAATGGAACACTGAGCACTGGAAAAACTGTCATGCTGTAAATAATGTTTAGCAATTGTTTTCCATGAACTGTCAGATCACATATTTCATACTGCTTACTTGAAGAAATATCTTTAGTTTTAGTTTAGTTAGAGCTCAATATCAGAGGTGTAATGTACAATACAGCAGACTGCTCTCTAGTCCTTCTAGCACCACATTCAAATTCAAACCACTGGTCAATCTCTTAGATGCAATAATAATTTTCTTATACATCAATTACAGGGCGCTATAAAACTGTTACTGTTCTAGAGACTAGTATGTGAAAGCTACACTGCATTAACTATTTGTGGTCCCATTACTGAAGGGTGTTTGAATTGTTGGTAGTCACAATAGAGGTTAATGGGTAATTGTATATGAGTCGTTTTGGTCACAATGATGAAGAGCAGGTAAAAACAATGTATACTTTATATTTTACATGGCATTGGAGAACTCTGACAATTCCCCTTTGTGTATTTTTGTCAGGGAGCTGGGAGCTCCCTCCAGGGAGGTTGTCAGGATCAAGGAGGAAGCCCTCTTGAGGGTACAAGGTCGCGGTGTCCAAAGGGTTAAACGAAGAATAGTCAGGATCAGGCAAGAGTTCACAGGCAGGCAGAATACACACAAGGTCCAAAGTCCAGGCAAAGGGTCAGGATACAAGGCAGGAACAAGATTAGGCAATAAGGCACACAGGGAACCCAGGATATGCTTCAGGAAAGTAATCCTATTCTTGGGCGCCATTCTGGTGTCTAGTTGGCGTTTTTATATTCAAATTTGGCGCCATTCTGACGTCATCGACGCTCTTGCGCCGACGTCGGCGCGCTGACGTCATCGCCCGGCGCCGCTACCCACGTGGCGGCCATGGGCGCCTCCATTTTGGGAGCGACGCCGGCAAGGATGGACGCGCCGCCCGGAGCTCCTGGGCCTGCTCCGGGCGGCGATCGTTACAGTACCCCCCCCCTCACGGGGGGCCTCCGGACCACCAGGACTTGGCTTCTGGGGAAACTTGGAATGGAACTCCCTCACCAGACGAGGAGCGTGAACATCACGGTGTCCTTCCCAGGAGCATTCTTCAGGGCCAAAGCCCTTCCACTGAATGAGGTACTGAAGGGACCCTCTGGAGACTCTGGAGTCTAGGATTTTCTCCACCTCGTACTCGAGTTGACCCTCCACAGAGATGGCAGGAGGAGGAGACTGACCGCCAGAGAACCGGTTGGTGATGGCGGGTTTCACCAGAGACACGTGGAACACGTTGGGGATTCTCATCTCTGGTGGAAGCTGGAGTCTGACAGCCACAGGGTTGATTATCTCCAAGATGGGAAATGGTCCCACGAATTTTGGACCCAACTTGGGAGATGGGATCTTCAACCGGATATTCCTGGAAGAGAGCCAGACATTATCACCCACCTTGTAGAGAGGAGAGGATCTTCGACGACGATCCGCGAAAGTCTTATGAACAAGAGCGCTCTTCTCTAGGTTCAACTTGGTAGCAGCCCAAATAGCAGACATATGGGCTGCGGAATCGTCAGCAGCCGGGACGTCAGATAGCACAAAGTCTTGGGGAAAAGCTTGAGGATGCTGACCATATACCGACATGAACGGAGACCTTCCTGTAGAGGAATGACAAGCATTATTATGAGCGAATTCCGCCCATGGGAGGAGATCAGACCAGTCATCCTGGCAGAGGGATACGTGGTTCCTCAGGAACTGTTCCAGGGCTTGGTTGACACGTTCAGCTGCCCCATTCGTCTGCGGGTGGTATGCAGATGAAAACTGAAGAACAATTCCCAGGTCTTTGCATAAGGAACGCCAGAACTTGGCAGTAAACTGGGTGCCTCTATCGGAGACGATCTCCACCGGGAAACCATGCAGGCGGAATATGTACTGGATAAATAGCTGGGACAACTCCACCGCAGAGGGCAACTTCTTCAGAGGGATGAAATGGGCCATTTTGGAGAAGCGATCAATGACAACCCAGATCACAGTGTTCCCACAGGAGGGAGGAAGTTCGACAATGAAATCCATGGACAGGTGGGTCCAAGGACGGGAAGGAACCGGCAAAGGCTGTAGTAACCCACTGGGGCGGGAGTGACTTGACTTGGATGTGGCACAAACATTACAAGCAGCAACAAAGTCCTTCACATCCTTGCGGATATCAGGCCACCAGACCAGGCGTCGTAAGAGTTCAAGAGTCTTAGCTGGGCCAGGGTGTCCGGCCTGCCTGGAGCAATGGGTCTGTTGCAGGATAGGCAGACGCAGCTCAGGAGGAACAAATGCCATCCCAATGGGAGTATCTGAAGGAGCAGAAGACTGACCAGCCAGGATTTGGTCGGCAAACTGTGGATACAGGGAGGCAATAATCTTGACTGGAGGGATGATTGGCTCTTGTCTTTCAGGAGAGCGGTCCACCGGAGTGAAGCTACGAGACAAGGCATCGGCCTTCCGATTCTTGGAGCCTGGGCGATAAGTCAAGATAAAATTAAATCGAGAGAAGAAGAGAGCCCACCTTGCCTGTCTGGGGTTTAGCCTCTTGAGGGACTGGATGAACTCGAGATTCTTATGGTCGGTGTAAATCTGAACAGGAATCAGAGAACCCTCCAAGAGGTGACGCCACTCTTCAAGGGCAAGTTTAACAGCCAAGAGTTCTCGGTTCCCGACATCGTAGTTCTGTTCTGCGGACGAGAACTTCTTGGAGAAATAAGCACAGGGGTGCAACTTCCCATCAGCGGGATGTCTCTGAGACAAGATGGCTCCGGCTCCGACTTCAGAAGCATCAACTTCGATGCAGAAGGGTAGTTCAGGATTGGGGTGTCGGAGGACAGAAGCGGATGTGAAGGCCTCTTTCAAGGACTGAAAAGCTTCAATGGCAGATGGGGGCCACAAGCTGGGTTTACCCCCTTTCCGGATGAGGGCCAGGATAGGTGCAATGCGGGAAGAGAACCCCCGGATAAACTGTCGATAATAATTAGCAAATCTGATGAATCTCTGGATTGCCTTGGTACTCAGTGGGAGAGGCCACTCCTGGATGGCCGACACTTTCACGGGGTCCATCTCAAATCCCTCTGGAGAGATAATGTACCCTAGGAAGGGGATCTTGGATACCTCGAAGACACACTTCTCCAACTTGGCGAAGAGAGAGTTCTTCCTCAGACGAGAGAGTACCTCCTTCACCTGGGAGCGATGACTTTCAAGGTCCTTGGAGAAGATCAGGATGTCGTCCAAATATACGACTACGAACCTTCCTAGGAGATCTCGGAACACATCATTAACAAACTCCTGGAAGACGGCAGGGGCATTGCATAGGCCGAAGGGCATAACGAGATATTCATAGTGCCCGTCACGAGTGTTGAAAGCCGTCTTCCATTCGTCACCCTCACGGATGCGAATGAGGTTGTACGCCCCCCGGAGATCCAACTTAGAGAATATCTTCGCCCCCTTCAGCTGGTCGAAGAGCTCTGCAATCAAGGGCAATGGGTACCTGTTTTTTACAGTGATTTTATTCAGGCCCCGGTAGTCTATACATGGCCGAAGGCCTCCGTCCTTCTTCTCCACGAAGAAGAACCCAGCCCCTGCAGGAGAGGTAGAAGGGCGGATAAACCCCCGCTGGAGATTTTCTTGGATGTATTCCTTCATTGCGGTAGTCTCTGCAGGAGAGAGAGGGTAAGTGCGACCTCTAGGGGGCATGGCTCCTGGCAGGAGTTCGACAGGACAGTCGTAGGAGCGATGTGGAGGAAGGAATTCCGCAGACTTTTTACAGAACACATCGGAGAATTCCTTATAACAGGAGGGAAGAGATTTTAACTCGGTTGAGGAGATAGTTACCTTCTTGAGGGGTTTTGCAGGAAGGCAATGCTGTTGGCAGAATGGGCTCCAACGAGAAACCTGCCCTGTGGACCAGTCTATGGTGGGATTGTGCAGGCGCAGCCAGGGGAGACCCAAAACAACTGGAACAGCGGGACAAGAGATAATAAGAAACGAAAGTCTCTCTCTATGCAGGGTCCCAACCTGCACGGGTAGTTCGCCAGTGGTCATCGTGAGTACAGACTCCAGGGGTTTATCATCTATGGCGACGATCCGCATGGGAGAAGGCAAAGGAAATAAGGGAATTCCCATGTGCTTAGCAAAGAGAGCGTCTATGAAGTTACCCCCAGCACCGGAATCAATGAAAGCATTCCCGAAGATGGTCTTATCAGTCAGACGAATCTGGAAGGGAAGGAGAAACCTGTGTGAGTTTTCTAGGGTCTTCTCCTGAGACTTATCACGAGACTTTTGAGTAGTGCCCCCTACATGAGTTACCATAGACATACCTCGGGGTACAAAACTCTTAGCCTTTGCAGGACAGGCATTGGCGAAGTGGGAATGTCCGCCACAATACAGACACAGGCCTGACATCCGTCTACGGAGTCTCTCTTGTTCAGTGAGGCGAGTTCTTCCCACTTGCATGGGTTCCTCCTGGAGAGAAATGGATGCTCGGTCAGGCGGGGTGACGGGAGCCTGCAGGAGAGGCCTCTGGAAGCGGGGTGCCAATATGGGTTGAAACCTCCTGACACGATCTCTCAGGCTTTGATGCTCTCTCAGAAGAGTGTCCACCTTGACTGCTAAGGCGATGAGGTCCTCAAGTTGCGTGGGTAATTCACGGGAGACCAGGTCATCTTTGATGCGGAGGGAGAGACCATTATAAAATGCAGTATGGTATGCGTCGTTGTTCCAACGAGTCTCAGCAGCAAGTGTATGAAATTCGATAGCATACTCTGCTACACTGCGACTCCCTTGGCGGATTTGGAACAGACGGGAAGCAGCGGATGTCACCCGGCCGGGAGCATCGAAGACGATCCGGAATTCTTTGAGAAATGCTTCTGCGTCATCCATCAGTGGGGACTGCTTCTCCCAGTGTGGAGATGCCCACTTGAGAGCTTTCCCTGCCAGACGAGTAATCACGAACCCCACCTTGGCACGTTCAGAGTCAAATTCAGTGGGGTGCAGGGCAAAGCGAATCTGGCACTGATTCACGAATCCTCGACAGGCTTGAGGATCGCCATCGTAGAGAGGCGGAGCAGGAATATGTGGACCAGAAGTGGAGGGCTGGGTAGCCATGGCAGCAGCCGCTTGCGGAGGAGGTGCCGGCAGGAGGGGCGCTGGTGTCAACAAGGAGAGCTTTTCCAGGATCGCCTCCAGCGTGTGTCCCACGTAATTCTGCCGGGCTTCATATGCCTCCATGCGGGAATGCAGGCCCCGAAAGGCCCTGCCGAAATCTGGCTGAGCTTCCTCAGTGGGATCCATGGCCCAAGAATAATGTCAGGGAGCCGGGAGCTCCCTCCAGGGAGGTTGTCAGGATCAAGGAGGAAGCCCTCTTGAGGGTACAAGGTCGCGGTGTCCAAAGGGTTAAACGAAGAATAGTCAGGATCAGGCAAGAGTTCACAGGCAGGCAGAATACACACAAGGTCCAAAGTCCAGGCAAAGGGTCAGGATACAAGGCAGGAACAAGATTAGGCAATAAGGCACACAGGGAACCCAGGATATGCTTCAGGAAAGTAATCCTATTCTTGGGCGCCATTCTGGTGTCTAGTTGGCGTTTTTATATTCAAATTTGGCGCCATTCTGACGTCATCGACGCTCTTGCGCCGACGTCGGCGCGCTGACGTCATCGCCCGGCGCCGCTACCCACGTGGCGGCCATGGGCGCCGCCATTTTGGGAGCGACGCCGGCAAGGATGGACGCGCCGCCCGGAGCTCCTGGGCCTGCTCCGGGCGGCGATCGTTACAATTTTGGTGCTTTAGAAGAATGACGGTGCAGAAATAATAGCCAAACTTCCATGTGGTTACATTGCTTCTACACCGATGCCTTTAATGGTGTCCTTATGCCTTTAAAAATTGGTGTTTGGCCCCCTATAAAACCTAAACCAGGATATGATCAGGCTGTGAGACCACAGTTTCGTAGGTCAGCGGAAACTTTTCACAAGAAATGTAACTGTGCAAAGAGCTGCCAGCCTAATATGGCTTTAGATAGGTTTCACTTCTATTATACCTTATTTTTCCTTTTGTGTTTAAACGAGTTGTTCATCTTTAAATAACTTTTTAGTATGATGTATAGAGTGATATTCCAAGACAATTAGCATTTGGTCTTCATTTGTCATGTCTGGATTTTAATGATTTTTGTTCAGCAAATGTTCAGACTGGAATTTCAGCACCTATCTGCTTGCTTGTCCAAATTACCAAAGCAACCAAGCAGTGGTGTGAGTGAGACACTGAAATATCAATAGAAGAGGCTTGAATAGAAAGAAAAATAATAAAATATAACAGTATCAAAAAACGTGTAGCCTTAGAGAGCAGCAGTGGTTTGTCTTCTGGGTTCAGTGACCCTCATTTGAAAGCTGAAAAGAGGCAAATATTTAAAAAACTATAAAAAGTAAAAAAAAAAAAGACCAACTGACCTTAGTTGTTAAGAGTTCACATGGTGGAAAATTACACACACCATCACCATTTATTTTACACAGTTTTTTACACAGTTTTTTCTGCGAATTTCATTTTACACTGCATAATAAATATGCCCTATATGTTTTGTTTGACTCTTTGCTTTAATGTACTGAAGCCATGGGACAATGTAAGATTCAAAAGCAATTGATATGTAATATGAAATGGGTTAAGCTTGATGAGCATTCATGCTTTTTGTCATATGGTAGGTCTATTGTTTCGTTGTGATCCCTTAACAACATCGGTTCTTCTGCATCTTTGACCTGGTGACTGCTGGGAGGCCATTTTACACACTACTTTGCAGTTCGCGGGTTCCTCAATATATTCATGTTGCTTGTTGATGTCTTTAAACATGACAGATAACTACAAGGTGACATAAGGATACCCAGTCTTCAATGGCATATCCTGAAACCATCTGGGAAACATTTGCACTCCTTCCATCTTTTCATAAAACACCAAGGTACAGAGAGCTGACAAAAAAGTTCATGCACTGGCAGAAATCTGCCTTCTAAATGTTTTATTAACCGTCTGCTCCAAGTTTTTGCAAAGGATTTGATAACTGTTCCAAATTGGCAGAAATGGATGAACGTCTATTTACAGGATTCTGAACTGGAAAAAAACAAGTCTTGTGAGGGAGAAAACCCACTTCTCTGCATATTTGGAGTTGTGAGATCATTTGAAAGGTGTTTTTTTCACCTCAGATCATACACATAATTGCAGATTTATTAAGGTTCAAATGGTAAATTTGAATTTGAATTTTCTAATTTTTTTAGGGCAAAACTCACAAATTCCAATTTAAAACCACCAACTCTAATTTTAATTTGAATGTAAGATTTATTACATCTCGACCCTGGAAACAGCTCTAATTGGACTATTCGCCACCTAAAACCTGCTGAGTTCATGTACAAGTCAATGGCAGAGGACGTTAAACCATTTGAAGATGTTAAGTGCCTTCCTGACATTTGCAGAGTTTTTTTTTTCGGAGGAAAACTCAATTTGCATTTGATTCACATTTTCGGGTCGTTTCTATTCAATCGAATACTGGACGTTTGAATTTTTAAATAAATAACCTTCAATTCAAGTTGTGAGTACATTCGGATTTATTAGAGTTAAAAAAATTCACATAAATTTAAAATTTAACCTTTGATAAATCTTCCCCTTAAAAAACCTAAATTGCTACAATAAAAGAAACTGTGGCAGTATTAAAGAAGGGTTTGTTTCCATATTGATACGCAGCAACTCTTGACATCGGATACGTTTCAACAGGCTAGGGAAACACTTATGTCAAAGGTCTGGAAGACATTTTGCTTTTTAATAATCTCCACTCGCTATTCCAAAATACAGATGAAAATGAGGCAACGTTTACCAGCTTCTTGTATCTTAACTGGAAACCAGGAAAAGTGACTTTTGGCTGAAACATGAATTTTTAAAAAAAAAATGTTACTTTTCACTCAGCACTGTTGTCTCCTGCGTTATATGATATGTATTCCTGTATTGCACATTGTTTTCAGATTCTTCACAGAAAACATATATTCCTACAACCTACAGAAAGAAAACAACTCTATCTTATTTTATCTCTCCTAATTCTTTTTAACATGTGTATTTAGTAGATAGCAACTAAAAGAATGCACAGTATTTATGGATACAGGTGGATCTTTTATCCAGAATGCAAGGGTTTCTGTATAAGTGGTATTTCCGTAATTTTGAGTCTACTAAAAATTATTTAAAGGGGTGATTCACCTTAGTGTTAACTGTTTGCATGTTATAGAATGGACAATTCTAAGCAAGTTTCAATTGCTATTTATTTATTTTTTGTATAAAAAAACAACTGCTCTGAAAGTTTGCAAATCTTATTTCTACTTTGTATTACCAGTCTTTCTATTCAGTCCCTCTCCTTTTCATATTCCAGTGTCTTTTTCCAATCAATGCATGGTTGCTAGGGTAATTTGGACCCTAGCAGCCAGATTGCAAACTGGAGAGCTTCTGAATAAAAAAACGAAATAACTCAAAAATGACAAATAAAAAATGAAAGCCAATCACAAATTATTTTAGAATATCACTCTCTACATCATACTACTAGTTAAAGGACCAGTAACATAATTTTTCTTTTAAAAAAAAAAATGAGTTATTACTTAACGAAAAAAAAACACCAAGACACTTTTAACTTTAAAGTCTTTATTAAGAAATAACTTAAAGATTCTCTGATTGCGCTCCTCTTCAGAAATGGCGACAGGGAGACGATCCATCCTGCTGCGTTCGATTTCTCCTCCCTGGCTATCTCCTATAGAAGGCAGTGAGGAGAAATCAAGCACCGCACAATGGATCGGCGCCCTTTCTGAAGGAAGCGCAATCGGAGAATCGGTAAGTTATCTCTTAATAAAGACTTTGAGAATTTAAAAGTGTCTTGTAAAAAATTTTTTATGTTACTGGTCCTTTAATTTAAAGATGAAATTTAAAGATGAACAAACTATTTAAACATTACACAAACCAAATAGGATTGTTTTGCCTCCAAGGATTAATGATTTCTTAGTTTGGAACAAATTAAAAGTACTGTTTTATTATGACAGAGGGGAAAAGGAAATACTTTTTTTTAAAATAATTGAATAATTTGATCAAAATATAGTCTATTGGAGATGGCCATCGCATAATTCAGAGCTTTCTGGAAAACAGGGTCCTGGATAACTGATCCTATACCTGTACTCTTTTTTTAATATAGAATCAACATAAGAGTTTTTTTTTTTTATATAGATCACATCCCCTAGACTTCCCTGGGCAACAGAAACTCTGTGGTTACTCTGCATGGTCAGGACAAACATGTTTATTAGCTGTTGTTTACAGGACAGTAAAGGTGGACATAGATTTTTAAAAGACCTTATCTTAAATGATTGATTAAATGTTTCTCCATCAATGAAAAATACCATTTCAATAGAGATTGTCTAGTTGAATCTAGGGAAAACTGTGGGTAGCTGTCTGCTTGGGCCTGCAAACAATTGGGCAATGGATATATTTCACTGTGACCGATTAAAATCGACCAATGTCAGACGAAAATCATTAGATGTACAATCGTTCAGTGCCCACTAACCTCGCAATAATTTAACTGATTGCAGTAAAAACGGACGATAAGGAAAAAAAAATCTTAACGTCTATGGTGAGATTAAAACGGTAAAGACTATAATAAAAGCTATTTTGTGAAGTTGATACAGGTATGGGATCCGTTATCTGTTTTTTAGAAATCTCCAAATTACGGAAAGGCCATCTCCCATAGACTCCATTTTATCCATATAACCCACATTTTAAATAATGATTTCCCCTTTCTCTGTAATAATAAAACAGTACCTTCTACTTAATCCAAACTAACATATAATTAATGGTTATTGCCATTGGAAGCAAAACCAACCTATTGGGTTTTTTATGTTTAAATAATTTTCTAGAAGACTTAAGGTATGAAGATCCAAATTACGGAAAGATCCATTATCTGGAAAACCCCAGGTCCCAAGCATTCTGGATAAAAGGTGCCATACCTGTATGGTGGGCAAAGTCAGCAGCTCTTATCTGCAGAACTGAATACATTTTCATATGTTGCAAAAAATAGTAATTTTAATTTTCACCACAGCAAAATTTTAAATGTTAGCAAATCAGCACCCAAACATTTTTGGATTTTTAGTATAATCCTAACTCTATAACCTAAACCCCTATCTGAAAGGGGAAGCCTTCTAGTCTAATAAATATTGCTTCATAGAATGTTGTTCTTGAAGGTACAGTTGTTTCAGATAAGGATGGCATGTGTTATTACATGTAATATATTGTGTATCCATTGTCTGGTCCATTATTTCTACTGGACACAACTTCAGACTTTCTTTATTTCCTTTCCTGCGAATTAGTCTGGCTTGTGGGTTGGATGGCTGAAAAGGTATATAACTGGTGTGGGTAGGGGAGGTGAGGGGTACTGGAAGGGCAGATTGCAGACAGAGAAGTCTCCAGCCTAATGCATATAGACCCCCTTTTGTTTATTACTTTGGCCTTCTGTCCTCTAATTACATCATAAAGGGGAGCCTAAGCACAAGTCATAAAAATCATCAAGACCCCATTGGGTTGTTGAATTTTCCAGACCGACTCAGCATTACTCTGGATCAGTTGTGAACTAAATATAAACCTGAAAGGCCAAAGGCTGAATTTTGATGGATACGAGTTTTCTTTTCACGAAAATAAACACATCTTTTACTATGTAATAAACAGAAAGGGTAAAGCAAAATTCAGAGTCGTGACCAGACCCTGAGGGTGATTTTCTTTGGCTTGGTTTAATAATTCCCAGTTTGCAAGAAGCTCCAGTATTAGGGGCATGTAGCTTGATTGGCTGTATTGCAGAAAAAATTTAGTGCTGATAAGATCCAGATCTGAAAAGAGGATCTGCACAGAAACAGGCTCATGGAAAAAAATCACGTTCAAGCTGCTACTATTATAAAATGTCCTATCTCTGTAACCTTCCTCCAAGCTACTGTGATAACATGAATGTTAGCATGTATAGTTCATCTACAAACATTTATTTTTAAATTACTCAGGCCCCCCAGTTAGTCTGTGCTTTTGCCTTACACTAAGCAAGGGAAGAACAGAGAGTGTCTTATGGACATGATACAATGCGAAGAGAAAAACTTTTGGAAATCTGGCTTACTGATTGAAATTAAGAACAAAAAATTATAATATAGTAGCCACTTTCTCTGGAGTTATGTCTGCATTCCAAAATCTATGTACAACTGTTTCTATGTTGCATAGCACTTGGCAGTGGCCTGGTCTCGCAAGGTCAGGGTGTAATGGCCTGTTTCACATTTTTTTAATTTAAGTTTCCCTGTCAAGAAGTTAGTAAAATGACAAAGAATTTAGATATTCAGTCCAAACTACTCTTTTGGCAGCATTTGAGGGAGAGTGAGTAGTCTTTCCAGGCCACTCAATGTGGAAGGCAGCCATGTAGATACATTACACTATGAGTTGTGTCATATGTTAGCAGATTACTGTGCATATTCATTTGGCACAGTCCATTTGGGGCCAGTGCCCAATGAGTATTAAAACAATGGCAAACGCTCCTATAAGTACACTGTTGCCAAAATACAGAATTTATTTTCCGAGTCCCTGTGGGTTTTTTCAATGAATTTATATAATTTCTGCTGGTTAACAGTGAGTGGAGTTGAGGGGATGCCAAAACATCCTTGAATCCCAAGAACATTACCTCTTTATGCATGAAAGACAGTCGAATCTACATGGCTGACACTCATTACAAAGTGCCAAAGAGCTGTACAGATTATGTTGTTATTGTTAACACATATTTATAAAGTGCCAACATATTCTGCATCTCAGTACAATAAATGAGTATATATATTGAACAAACAGATTATGTGTAACAACTGATACAAGAGGTAGAGGGGCCTGTCCAAAAGAAGAATCAAAAAGATTCCAAAACACATAAACTTTCACATGCACATATAGGGCAAAAAGATGTGTATACAACTATACAAATTTGTTCACGTTAAATGTAGTGGCTAAGAGAATAAATATTTCTACTTTTCTTGCTTCTATGGGGAGCTTAACAGTGGTAACTGAATATGACTAGAGATCCATCAAGCAAATTTAAAAATGGGAGCAGTGAAAGGGGATTTTATAGATAAATAATAGCTAAATATTTTCATAGTTTCCATTCATTCTCCAACATAACATAGCAGTATTATTAACTCAAGACAGAACATTTCTCTGCTATATTCTGAATAGTACACAGCCCCTCATTAGGGATGTAGCGAACTGTTCGCCGGTGAACTAGTTCGCACGAACTTCGACTGTTCGCGTCCGCCGCAAGTTCGCGAACGTCGCGCGACGTTCGCCAATAGGCGTTCGCGTCAAAAATCGTTCGACCATTCGACCATTCGATTCCTTCGACCGCTAAAATCGAAGGATTTTCGTTCGAATCGAACGATCGAAGCCATTGGATTGAATGAAATCATTAGATCGAATGGCTTCGATCGTTCGATTCGAACGAAAATCCTTCGAATCGAACGATTTTCGGATGTTCGAAGTTCGCAAACTGTTCGCGAACTGTTCGCATTTTTTGCCGGTGTTCGCGAACGGCGTTCGCGAACACATACACGGCAGTTCGCTACATCCCTACCCCTCATAAGCCTGGGGAAAAAATTGCAGTGCCATTTCCCAAAATTTCAATCATTTTGGCCACTCTGAATTGCATTTTTTGGACAGTTTGGGGTTGGTGTTTGTTAAACTGTCAAAACACCCACACTCCACTGCTTTATGCGTAAACGTGTTGCCAACCAACAAATGGAATAAACAACATGCACTAACTTTACTTTCCATAAAGGCACAATTAATTCCAAAATATTAAAATTCTTTGTAATGTTCCAAACCATGTCTTATCATGTCTCCTCAAAGCTGGCACCACAACTCTTCCTTGACTCTTCAACAGATTCCTATCCAGTATCACAAGCAGAACTTGCCATGAAAATGCTGTAAAACTAAAAGTGTAAAAGTAAAACAAAACTAATTTAAGACAGAATTTGTATGCACAAATGACGGAATCGTTTTTTTAGGGACACATTGCTGCTGGGGTGATGCATTGTTTTAATCGTTTTAAACTTGTTTTAAGCAGGCATGGTGCACTCCACTCTCCTTTTATACCTTTGATTTATACATTGATTTACATTATTACTGAAGCATTATATTCTGCTGTGGTGTTTTAAGATTTAAATAATTTATATTTTTATATATATATATATTTTATATTATATTTTATATTATATATTTATATATATATCATTTAACATGGTTCCAGGTGGAATAGTGGGTACTCAATTGCTTCCAACAAAAGAGTAATTGCAGGGTCTTTGGGAAGGCCACATTTTCTTGCAGCTTTAATATGTATGATTAAAAAGGCTGAATAAAGTTGCAACGGTTTTGAACAAGTTTTTGCCAAGTTTTGTAAAGGTGCTAAGCTTGCATATAAACTGTAAAAAATGAAGGAGTTCTTAAGTTATCCTGATCTCCCAGGAGATCCTTGATTACGTGCATTGATACACATAATGCTGTTCTTATTACCATACATTATTGGAGAATCCCAATACTGACTCTCCCCTCCAGAAAAAGGAGGAAACTGCTGGAAAAACTGATTATGAAGCAAATGACAGACAGTTTAGAGAGTGTAAAAGATAAATATCTGATGCGGATGCTTCTGCTACAGAAACAAACATCCATATCTACAGTTAGCAGATAAGACAATAAAAGATAAGCAAGCAAAATAGTTATTTCAAATACTCGTACTCACGTTTGTTAGATATTTGTGGAGACATTAGTCTCCACTCATGAATAACTTAAAGGAGAAGGAACACTATTTTACACTTGGGGGTGCCAAAAGTTATGGACCCCCAAGTGATTACTTTTACTTACTTGAGACCCCTGGCCAGTGCTCCTATCAGTAGAAAACCGCACCGACCCAGGGTTCTTCCAGTGACCACCATGGAGCAATCCTCTTCGTGCTTCTTCAGGTCTGCTCGCGGTTACACATGCACAGTAGAGCAAAAAGCTGGAATTTAATGAGAAAACCTGCTATTTCGCTCTACTGCGTATGTATCTGCCCAAGGAAATTTAAAAGCTGAAGAAGCAGGAAGAGGATCGCTCCGTGGTGCTCGCTAGAGTCAGGTGTCAGGTAAGTAATTACTTGGGCGTGCCTAATTTTTGGCACTCCAAGGGGCATATTTATCAAAGGTCGAAGTTAAAAAAACTTCGAACTTCGAATTCAAAAAGACCAACCGAATAGAGGTCGAAGTTTTTTGGGGTCGAAGTGGCCTGAATTCGGCCGCCACTTCTGCCAAACTCCCCCAATTGCCTCCATACAGATTCTAGGAGGTCCCCCATAGGGTAAAACAGCACTTTGGCAGCTTTTAGGTGGCGAATGGTCGAAGTCGAAGTTTTAAAGAGACAGTACTTAAAAAAAATTAGACGTTTTTTCAGATTCTAATCGAAGTTGGACTATTCCCTAGTCGGAGTACCCCAAAAATGACTTCGAAAATTCACTTCGACCTTTGATAAATCTGCCCCCAAGTGTAAAATGGTATTCCTTCTCCTTTGAATTCAGTTTATCATATTACACATTATTCTTGTCAGAAGCACTTCAAAAAGAGTTATCTCCTATTGTATACTCGCTATACATTCAAAACCATAGGAGATGTTATAATGAAAAGTAAAAATATTGTTCCCAGTCAAACATTCAAAATTAGGTAAATGCAGAATTGGTCCACAGATAAACTGCAATATTTCCTACACTTGGCCAATAGTGGGAAAAGAATGTTCTAGTTCTGAGCTTTGAGCTGTGTCCAGGCTAGTGTTCACTCTAAGCCAGGGGTCCCCAACCGCCGGGCTGCGGACACTCCTGCACTGGGCCTGCCGAGTCCAGCCCACAAAAACGAGGCACACCCCTCCCCTCCCCAGGTCCTTGCAAAAAAAAAAAAAAAGTTTGGAGGCTGCTGCTCTAAGCCAATAACCACTGAGTATATCACTGTAGATTAACGTACCTAACAAAAGACACACAAAAGAATTATTGCAACAATTATGTTTCTTTCTACAACAAAGGTAATATTTAATGGGCCCTAAAAGCTTTCAATGTAACTAGCATTTATTTAAGTCTGCCTTTGGCACATTTTAAAGTAAACTGAAGCATAATAGGAGCCATGTCCTAATGCATTCCAGGACCCTCTGTGCTCTTGATTAAAGACAATGTTACTGTTGTATCTCCATTTTTATTTAAAAAAAAAAAGTACAGCTCTTATTATAATTACCTTCTACTGAATCCTATGGATAAAAAATTACAGTTCTGGAAAAACTGACTAATGATAGATTTCAGGGAGTGTAAACGATTAATATCAGTTACAGATGTTTTTGTAAAAAAATGCTACTTTGAAATCCTTCTTAGTTTTCAGTAGGCTGAGAAACTATAGGTTTGATTCCTTGAAGATTGCTGCGCATGGTGGTTTTGATCCCATTGAATAAGCATGTGTTGTGATTAACTGCTCTGTTTCCCAGAGGGTCAGCACATACTCACAGATGTGGAGATTAACAAGATTCACACCGACAGAAATAACACTTGGTCTTGCTAAGATTTTATTGCAATCAGAATTGCTCTCCATTCCCAAGGGTACAGACTAATTGGGAAACATGTACCAATCAACTCTTGCATTGCCACGCACAGAACTCCAAATTACCCAAACTTTGTGCAGAAAGTATTTAGCCTACATAATCTCAGGCTACTGCAAACCACAGAAGCGGATGTCAAAGTACAGTGCAATTTTCATAGTAAAAAACTGTGTTTTACAACTTCTCTCCATGTCAGTTCCACTCCCACTGAATCTGTTAACAGATCTTCCAGTTCTCTTCAGACAGTTTTTGGAATTGGCAAAAGATTCCCAAAACTGGGAATATGGGGAATTGTGATCTGACACTTTCCAACATCAGTGTATTACTGTACTACACAGTTAGCATAAGATCATGCAGTCTCTACAAACTTTAATCATACTCATAGGTTGGGTACCCCATGTTCACTCAGTACAGCATAAGTAATAATATTTACCCCATTTCATAATATGTGAAGCAAGGTCAGAAGGGTCCTTTTGCATAGCATTTACTTCAGTGTCAGCCAGCCTTGAGAAGATATAAGATCCCCACTGTGATCCACAGATTGGCTCAGACATCTGGCAACAGACCTACCCTCGCAAGGAGTGTGAAATTACTACATCACACAAACTATTTACAGATGTCAAATAGCATAATTTCCCTCTCTGCGCTGTAGTCTCATTAAAAGACTAAAAACATATGGTAGTGGCCATCCCCTGCTGCTAATACTGCTATCAGATTTTACATGTAGTCAATGTGATTACACTCATCTTACATTCAGTGGCAGACCAGTTAAGTATGGCACGGAGATCTATAATTCAAGCACACAACAGAACTCTCATATCTTCCTGATAAAATCAGACATGGATTTGATTCTTTCATCAGTCCTTGTAGCTAGTAAATAACCTCCATGATTAAATGTCTGTAAGTAAAGCAAGCATGCTTACAGACTTACAGTAGGATAGATTAGTATTTAGCTGATTACTCTCTATCTACCCGCATGTTACTTGGGTCTCTATACATTGCTGCACTAGAAGCGCCAGAATTGTTTTACCCTTCTGTGTTGAGGAATGGTAGTAGTTGTAGTCCACCAACAGCTGTGGACCCAAAGCTAAGAAACAGGGTTTTTTTCTAGTGAATCATGCTTTTTTTACAGTAGTTCTAAGCAAATTAAATTACCACTAATGTGCCAATGATGATGGGTATGTGGGCCTAATTAAAAAATATGTCATGGGTATTTACAAATATAGTGGGGTCAGAAGTTACATGAAATATGTATACTTCAAGAAATTAAATATATGTCCTTCAACAGGGTCAGACTGGAGCATTGGGGGCCCACTGGGACTATAACCCAAAGGGCCCTCCTGGCAGTCACCGGGGGCCCCCTCCCGACTTTTACACTATACCCCCAGCGCGTGTGGTGGACTGGTCAGTCTATTCTGTTTGCTATCATTTAAAAAGTCTATTTTACTGCCATACTGCGTGCGTTTGCTGCTATATTTCCTTGCACAAGCTACTTGCAAAACATATTTCCTTACTCAGATGTTTCTATAACCCACATACCCCCGCTAGGCCGTAACCAAGAGGAACCTCTTCATAGAAACAGACTCGTGCTAAGAAGATCACATACGTTTGTGGTTATGCCACTCTGCACCTGTTTCCTGAAGACGACTGCTGAATTAAACCACATAAGAGACTTTATACCTTATTGCTTTCCATTTGAAGATATATGACTTAGACTTTCGTAGTTTGCAATTTTTCCATTTGAAGCTATATAGCTTAACCGCAAGCTTAAGGGGGTGTCACACCCCCCGCTCTGCCTTTATAATTTTTTGTACTTTGCAATAAACACAGAGTGAGAAACATTTGCATACTGAACAGACGTGTCAGTGTCCTTTTCTTTCTGCCAGCCGGTTGGATTTACTTATCATATAATTCGGAAGGGTCAGATACTCTTAGGACATACTTCTGTCCATCACAATTGGCGCCCAACGTGGGGCATCAGGTTCTGGCTGACCACTAGCCGATGCCACGGACGACAGATGCCCAGTAGAGGAAAGGACGGAGACTGATCACCTCCGGGACACAGGTAAGACCTATGTTATTAGTTTCTTGCCTGTGTCATCCCTATACCTACTGCTGATGGTGTTTGTTGTCAATATCGACTTTTAGTAGCCAGCAAAGACAGGTAGTATCTTGCCTGGTGCCATTTACCTGACCTGTACAAGAGTATCTGTGCCCGGTTTATGTTTTGTTGTCCATTGACTCCTTACTGGTGGATGGGGACATAGGTAATTGAAAAGGGATCTGAGTAACAGGGAACCACCGGACGCACACAGGTTAATTTGTGGAAGTGACACAAGCCGTTAGAGTCGGTAGTGTCGGTTTCAGTAGCACAAGCCGTTAGAGTCGGTAGTGCTTATTTCAGTGGTACAAGCCGTTCAAGTCGGTAGTGCCTATCCCAGTAGCACAAGCCGTTAGAGTCGGTAGTGCTTATTTCAGTGGTGCAAGCCGTTCGAGTCGGTAGCACCTATCTCGGTGACACAAGCCGTTCGAGTCGGTAGTGTTGACCGATCATATATTGTGTGCGTACGATATCTCCCAGACGTGGGAATAAGGTTCCCTGTTGACCGGCTTTGAGGGCAGTCAAGAGATCCACCAGTACTGAGGTTATCAGTGTCTGTTGTGTGTTGAATATCTGTAATTGTTGTATCAACAGGAGGTCCCATGTCATGTCCTAATTGTGTGTGTGGTTTACTGTTTACAATTACCAAATTAGGGTGGAAGTTGTTCAAAATCAGACCAGGGGGGTATCCTGCTGCCGTGTTAGGTTTAGGACCAATCCTCCCAGGTTTTACGGGCTTTATAGTATATCGCCTCAACGTCCATTTCCCTGTGAGTCCGTACGATCTGGGACATAGACTGATTGATATAAGAAATAGAGTACTCTCCACCGGACAAAACCCTGTGGTGTGTGACAGTTCAGCAGCCGGTTTAGACTGGTGTGAAGCAGAAGAAATAGACAGGATTAGTCCCTTTTTTGGTCCTACATTTAGGTATACCCATTCCTCTTTCCCCTTTATAGGAACCCTCATGTCCTGCCCAGACTGCGTGTGTGGTTTTGTGTTTATCATAGCTGAGGCAGGTTATCGTTTAAGTAGTGTTCGGACGAAGGGTTATCAAAAGAAAATTAGGCATACATCCCACCAGAGATCTTTATGTTGTGTCAATGTCCATGTCAATGTCATGAGCTCATTTATGTCATGTTTGTTTTACTTGTATGTATCAATTTAATCATGGAAAGCTGCTAGCAGAAGGGTTAAGTTAGCAACATAGAGAATAGTGAGAAGAGACAATTCATCTTTCAGTGCTGAAAACAGCAGCGCTGCTACAAGCAGTTCTCAGCCCCGCAGCCTAGCTCTACCCCGCCCGTACAGTACAAACTAGAGAAGAGGGGGGTGAGGCGGGGGCACACATACACAGCACCAAATCTTAGAAGGATTTTTCAAGACATTTCACAACCCCGTACAAATCCACTATACAACCTGACACAGGCTGATGTTCCAGCCCCATTATGAATGTAAAACTGCCTGAGTTTTCTCTGTTTATTTTGCTGGTGCTGCATGCACAGCTGTCCGAGAGCTACCCAAAAGTAGTCATTGCATCACGAGATGGTGAGCCTTACCTTCTCTGCCAATATGTACCTCCAGTGGATTCTAAGTTTAATCTAACCTTGATGAAAGGCAATACGAAACAAGAAGTGTGCATGGTGTACACTGATAGAAAAAATACCACCTTTTATAGCTGGAATGACAAACCTACATGTAACTGGGCTACATCCAATGATAACAGCATTTCTTTCACTCTATCCAATTTTGACATCAAGCACACAGATGATTACACTTGTGAGATTAGGATTTTTTTTTCCCCCTCCGTTCCGAAGTGTTATCATAAATGAGACGTATGTTTACATCCACGATTTACAGCAGTGCCATGTAATGCAAGTATTTAATATATGGATATTGACTGGTCTTGCTATATTTCTATTTCTGTGCTACATTTTAACATTCTGTCTTTGGATGCAAAAAAGGCATCAGAGGAAAACTTTAACTCAAGACAATATTCAGAATAATGAATGCAACAGTGAATATATGCCAATGGCATCTGTCAATCCAGCTAAACGCCCAATTATTCCAAGACTATGAGTTGCACACAATGACAAGCAACGGTATATTATAATGCTGAAAACCGTAATAGGTATATAGAAGCAACCCCTTTCATTTCACATCACCTGTTATTGTTCAGAGTAAATATATTGTGTGGTTTAAGAGTGTGGTTTGCTCTGGGTTCTCATCTATCGCAGCCAAATATGTACACTCAATGTACCCATTTCAGAAATTGCAGATAGATTACATATTCTCTTGATAAAACTAAAGTTGTAAATGACACATCCTATGAATCTGGTGTGGAATTCTGTGAGCAAATTAAATACTGGGCACATAATAGGTTGGCTGATCAGGCTATAAGCATTCAGGACATCAAATCCAAATCTCTCCATACTTCTGCCAATTCCTGAGGGGGAAATACAGTAGGATATGGACGATGACAACGAAAACATAAGGATTGGGAAAGGAGCGCATGATGCACATGACTGTTTTGAACTTATGCAACAAGAAACGGCCCATCTTCCCACAGTTTAGTGCATCCCCATTGGATAACCCAGATATAACCATGTTTGTGGATGGACCCAGATTTGCAGATGATACTGGAAAATATTTCGATGATTGGATATGCAGTCACCACCAGGGATAAGGTATTTCAGACAGGAGCCTTCCCCACCATCCTGTCCTCACAAGAAGCGGAGCTAAAAGCTCTTACAATAGCATGCAAAATTGCTAAGGAAAACGTGTCAACATTCACACAGACTCCCGATATGCCCAAGGAGTGGCATTAGACTTTGGCGTTATTTGGAAGACAAGAGGATACTTAACAGCAACGGGAGCACCTATCAAGCATGGCAAGTCTGTTGCTGAACTTATGGATGCACTAGCTCTTCCAAAACAAGTTGCCACCCTAAAATTTAAAACTCATAGAAAACTTGACTCCCCAGAAGCACGTGGGTAGCGGGAAGACTCAGGAATGTTGTGGCCAGACAGCCTGCCTAGTCTCTGTTCAGTGTCAGATACACACCAAGGGGGGAACATAAATTGTCCCCCTTCGAGATTCTGTTTGTGTCAGCCCTCAGGTTACGGTGTTATTTTCCCCAACAATTACAATTACAATCAGATGTATTGACTGACTTTGTATCTCAGTTAACCAGTGAACTAACAAGAGCGCATGCTCAGGTCTTTTCTTCTATTCCAGATCCCTCTCTACCAAAGGTACTCACAGCCTCAAGCAACGAGATTGGGTCCTAGTCAAGAAGTTTCTGAGAAAGCACTGTTTGGAGCCCAGATTTGATGGCCCCTTCCAAGTTCTCCTTACCACAGCTACTTCAGTGAATCTAGAAGTAAAACCCACCTGGATCCATGCATCACACAGCAAGAAAGCAGATGCACCTAAGGAACCAGATATTGCTCTATATCCTTTACTTACTGCCCCTGGGACTAGGCCAGGAGGTGGCAATATGCAAGACAAGTGCAGGACTCACACAATTTTGTCAATAAGAATGTAGATTGGATTAACTATATTTACTATAACCAACAGCGGTTTGTTAATTTCACCAGGGATCCCATGCGCGGTATTGCAGAACAGTTAAATGCTACCTCTCACATGACCTTTCAGAGACCGCCTAGCTCTAGACATGTTGTTAGCTGAAAAGGGTGGGGTATGCAAAGTCCTTGATAGATCTTCCACCTGGTATCTTATATCCCTGATAACACTAGCCCCGATGGCTCTGTCTCCATCGCAATTAAGAAATTAGAGGAATTATCTGAGGAGCTCAAGAGAAACTCAGGCATTACTGATCCCTGGGACCAGTTCTCCGAATGGAGGACTGGTTGGAAAAAAGTGCTTGCTGAAATTGGTATAGTTCTACTCATTGTTTTAGCTTTCTGTGCTCTCATATTTTGCTGCTTCATTCCCTGTATTCGCAAACTTTGTCTTGCCCCTCAATATACTCCTACCTTTGTCCTCTCCGCACCCACTTTCTACGTCGGCTATGCCGACGTGAATGATACCGATGAAGATAACAATAATGAATCTGATCCTCCCTACATTAATGCCCTTCGGTCACTCCCTTACACTCCGACCACAGTACTCTCCCAATACATTCCCCTGACCCCACCCACTCCCACCCCCTCCCTCGCTTAGGTTAAGGTCAGTGCTGTTAGTTAAGTTGGAAGGGTTGGTCACTGATTTTGTGCAGGTCTCTCCAGACCACGCTGAAGCATCATACCCACCATTAGGGTGTACCCCCTCTGGAGCAACTTGCTAACTTCTATCTAGGTAAGGACAGCAAAATAGACGTTTTTAGGGGGGATTGTGGTGGACTGGTCAGTCTATTCTGTTTGCTATCATTTAAAAAGTCTATTTTACTGCCATACTGCGTGCGTTTCCTGCTATATTTCCTTGCACAAGCTACTTGCAAAACATATTTCCTTACTCAGATGTTTCTATAACCCACATACCCCCGCTAGGCCGTAACCAAGAGGAACCTCTTCATAGAAACAGACTCGTGCTAAGAAGATCACATACGTTTGTGGTTATGCCACTCTGCACCTGTTTCCTGAAGACGACTGCTGAATTAAACCACATAAGAGACTTTATACCTTATTGCTTTCCATTTGAAGATATATGACTTAGACTTTCGTAGTTTGCAATTTTTCCATTTGAAGCTATATAGCTTAACCGCAAGCTTAAGGGGGTGTCACACCCCCCGCTCTGCCTTTATAATTTTTTGTACTTTGCAATAAACACAGAGTGAGAAACATTTGCATACTGAACAGACGTGTCAGTGTCCTTTTCTTTCTGCCAGCCGGTTGGATTTACTTATCATATAATTCGGAAGGGTCAGATACTCTTAGGACATACTTCTGTCCATCACACGCGCATATGGTCATATTGTTCCATATAGTCACATAGTTCCGAGGTTCCAAGAATGGGTCATTGCATTTCTTATAGTTTATTAAGAGTCAACGTTTTCCACAAGGCTGAACAGAAAATAAAACATAAAAATAAATAAGAAGGAAGAATAATAAGGAAAAGGCAAGCCAAAACAAAAGAAGGATTACTCATCAAAGCTTACAATTTAGAGAAAAGGCACTTAAAATAGTTTAGATCTATAGGGAAAAACAGTATTTGTTGTGTTTTATTTTAATGTTTAAACAACCCAAAGCATTACCACAGTACATTAACAAGAATACATTTTTAATGTGAACAATAGCTGCTGGATAAATACACCCATATAAACAGACAAATCATCTTTAGTAATAACTATGTGAATTACGGAGAAGAAAGGAACAAGCAAATACAACTATAGGTATAAAAGCAAAATTTCATTTTTTAAAATATTTGCAATGACAGACAGTTACTTTAAAAAAAGCTAGTGATAAAATGCAATAATGCTCAATCAAATCCCACGTATTAGGAAGCCTTAGATTTTGGCCTGACAAATTTAGTTCCTTACCTGCCCTCATGCGCTTCCGAAAAGGTATTAGCGAATCTGATCCTTTTCGCCAAAAATTTGCCAAACACAATAAAGTTAAGTTAATGGGGCATTTGTCAAGAGATTTTTTTTTACAAACTGAGCAACATTTGTTTTTTTACTATACATTAGAATCTATGGGTGGTTTTGTTTGCTAAAAAATATTTTGCTCATTCTTACAACTTGGACACTATCTGCACTCTAAATAGCAAAAACTAAATAATAATCATACTAGCAGGTTAATTGGCTCATGGTGATACTGAGCCTAGTGTGTTATAAGGAACATAACAGGGATATGTTTTAAAACCTATAGCAACTAATTAGCACAAATAATTTACTAGTAAACTGTTTAAAAGCAAAGATCTTATTGGTTGACATGGCTTACTGTACTGTTAGTGCAAAATAATCATGCACAAAAGAAGACCCTTTTTTCCAAAATGAATGTACAACACTGGAATACTGTAGACACACAATTAAGCTTAACTTGGAGTGCCTATAGTATGCTTTTTGTTGACAGTAAAGGGGTTATTTATGAAAACCCAACTTTTTCTGGTCAGGTTTTTAAAGGGGAAAACACATTTTTTTGTGGAAAAAAGCTAAAATTTTTCGAGATTTATTATACCCTAAGGCTGCTAAAAGTCAGAATCTGGACATACTCCATCTTAAACTTGCTGAGTCAATGGTAGATGTTCCTTTTACAATTAGAAGATATCATGATCTGCGTTGTGATAATCCAAAATCGAGTGTCAAATCCAAAAATGTTTACAATTCAAATTTTTTCAAATTTTATCTAGTCTTTTCCTGTACTGAATTTTTCGAGTTATTTAATTGATAAATAAGGCAAAATTGTGGTTGGGAGTTTTGTCAAATTTGTTTTAATAAAATAATGAGAACATTTTAGTAAATAGCCCCCTAAATGTCTGATAGTTTGGTATTGGTTTACAAACCAGGGCAAACATCGGGGTCACAATGCAGTATTAAAGGTATACTGAATACTAACCTTGTTAGGCAAGTTTTGACACATAGGGATCACTAAAAAATGAGGACCCTGGGAGGGATATAACGATAGACACACACATCATGCTACAGGAATTAATTTTAGCAGATGTGTTTCTTTGAAAAAGGATGAAGATATTAGTCTGTCTGGGGGTTATGGACCTTTCAGCTTTTTCCAGTAGCTGAGAAGCTACTTGAGGGATATTTATAGCAAATTATGAGGTAATGTAATAACCAAGAGATGTTTACAGGATCCCATAGAAAGTATTTAAGTTCTGCCTCAATTTGTTTTGACAATACAGTGTCTTGTAAACTCACCAATTATTGTTTTATGTATGTAAACAATGGACATAACCATATTTAAAGGAAGACTGTCATAAATTCCTGCAGGCAAGTCAATTACAACTTTTGCATCAGATTCTTTGGTTATAATATCTATCTTGGATACATGTTCCTAGGCACAAATACCAACCCTCTGCTTGCAATAGAAACCAGCTTGATTCCAATTCATCCATTTTAGGTCAGCCCAACAATATAATTGAGTATTTTGCTCTATATACAGATATAACTTCAGTCAGTGTTTCTTAAAGGAGAAGGAAGGCTTCAGAGGCATTTTATTGCCAATAGATTAGCTGATTAGATTGGATTAGTGCAAGATAGAATGCTATATTTATTCTGTAGAATGTTTTACCATACCTGAGTAAAAAGCTCTAGAAAAAAAGTAAAAAGCTCTAGAATCTCTCTGTTTGTTTAGGATAGCAGCTGCCATATTATCTTGGTGTGACATCACTTCCTGCCTGAATCTCTCCCTGCTCACTTATAGCTCTGGGCTCAGATTACAGCAGGGAGAGGAGCAAACTAAGTATGCTCAAACCCTAGCCCTGGAGGTTTAAGATGAAAACAGGAAGTCTGATACAGAAGCCCATGTGTACACAATAAAAGGAAAGAAGTGCAGTGTTTCTTTTGACAGAGCAGCATTACTTTAAGGGTTTACTGGTATATTTCAGTGGACCTTTCTGATTAAGCTTACTTAGTTTTAGCCTTTCCTTCTCCTTTAACATTTCTCTCAAAGTCCCTAATATCTGTTGTCTATAGTAAAAGAAATTTACTGAACTCAAGAGTTTAAGGAAACACAGTCTTCATTTTTTGAGTAAGAATCCCTAATTTAAGTTACTATTATATTATACAATTGCAAGGAAATATCAGTTTTAAGTTACATTGGACTCAAATATCTGAGCTTAGCACAGTCTGTACAAAGTGTCTGTCTCCATTCTGTTTCATTTTGCTTAGTATTTCTGAAAAACCAACTTAACCACAGTCATGGAGAACCATATTACGTGGAGGTCCTCATGCACAGGGATTGATATAACTAATTGCCCACAGAGTTTGGAAAATACACATTCATACACTATATCAAGGGAAAAGGCTGTCACAAGAAATATCTATCACTGAATAAATTCAGGGCATAGCTACAGTATATAGTGAGAATCCAACAAAATACCTATGTTCACAGGGGTAATGTTTGCTTTACATATAGCTTATATATGGAAAGGAGCATCCCCAGCTCTGTGTAGTAAGTGGAGGCATCAGAGAGAGCTAAACTTTAATTAGAATTTAAGATGTCCTAAATGTAATAAATGTATAATCTCTGCCAGGGTATTTCTAAAGTGGTACTGTCAGACCACAACTATCTAAAACTCTAATGGTTGTCCAACATTTAGGTCATGATTGTTATTTGTAATACATGTGCAAATTTGTTAGTGTCAGTCCCTATGCTTTTCTTGGAAACGGATTTTCCCCTGCAGCAAACTAAACAAAGAATCTCAGAATCTAAGTTCTGTACATCACTTTCTGATTGTTATTTAAACTACTATGTGCTGCAGTTGCACATGGGTTACATTATACACATATTTCATTATATTTAATTTAATAAATGCAAGAATCTTATATTGTAACTGTAATCCAGCTTTGGGAATACACAGAGTGACTGTACTATAGTAAGATAATGCTTCGAAGACCAGGGGATATTTAAACAAAAGGTCCATATTGTTAACTGGACCCCCTGAGTAGAAATATGTCTCAAGGCAAAAATAAGGATTTATTATGTTGAGTTCTTCCACAGGCAATTATTAAGACCATAAACACTTCATATTGCTCTTGTTAGTAGTCACAATGGATGATGCTCTGTAACTCACAGGCATATCTCTATTACATTATGGAAATACCTCCAATATGAACCAAATCCTAAGACACATTCCACAGGAGTGCATAGCAGCACTAACAATGCACTATATGTTATAGATTAACATGCACTGAATTTTGTGTAAAAGGCTTTTCGTGTTGCACTGTGAAATGATTTCTGGTCAGGCCCAGACTGGCAATCTGTGGATTCTGGCAAATGCCAGAGGGGCTGTTGCAAGATGCCATAGACAGTCACAGATTTTCGGTCTAAATTCAGCACAGACCACAGAAACTTACAAATAGGATATGGACCTCTCCCATTGACTTATATACAACCTTGACAGGTCGGACATGGAGGATTTTCAGATTCTGACTTTTTCCATCCTTTGGGGTATAATAAATCTCAAATAAGTTTTTATTTTCCACTAAAATGTTGGATCTTATAGTAAAACAAACTAGAATTTGTTTAGTTTTCTGATAAATAACGCCCTAAGTTTATCCAAGAGCAAAGTAGAATTTACTAGTTACCTGTTTAAAAGCAAACATCTCATTGGTTGCAATGGGTTTGTACACTTAGGCAAACTTTGTGCCTTTTACTACATATGGGGTCCTGTTGTACCAGCATACAAGTGCGCCTATAATGGAGGCCTTGCTTGCTATAAAAGTGCTTTGAGTCCCGTGGGAGAAAAAACAATATATAATGATTGCCTTTTTCTTTCTTTTTTACCGTGGACAAATATTAAGGCTGGAAAGTCAAAATCAGGGCATATATACAGTATAACGCATGTGCATAGTATATAGAGGGTGTAGAAAATATAGATCCACCTTGAGGCACCAACAATTAGTAATAAACAGATTTCAGAACAGCGATTAACGACTTTTGATCCTCCTGCTGTATCTAAACTACAAATCCATGTAGTGACTGTTGGGATATGTCATTAATCAGTAACAAAAGAAGCAGTTCTTTGCACTAATGTATAAAATGGGACATGTGTGTAATACTAACATAATTCTCTTAATGTAAAAGAACTTTCTTTCAACTGCCATGGGTATGAAACCTGCCATATTCACCTCAGCTGATCCCATGTTATACTGAGCTTAATATTGGTAACACTGTTTCTTTCTTCATGAAAGGACAACTTCCAGAGAATGTGCTGCCAACATTCCACCTCAGTAGTGGTTTGTGGAATTCTTCTGAAGTTCCCTTGTAAACAGATTTTAAAGAGCCAAGTGTACTAAAGAGGTACAGGCAGAAGTCACATATATGGACTCTGCAAATATCATTGTCAGTTTAAAATATGATTACCTGCTGTTTTGGTTCTATACCATGGCATCCTTTAAAAGGGGAGTATATTGTAATGATTGTTTTCTCATTATATGGATGACTGAAGTTAAAAATGCCTGTGACTCACTGCTAACGATATTAAGTGGTAGATCAAGGGTTGAATAGTAAATTTTGAATTAGAAAATTCACACATTTAAATTTGAATCCCCCTATTTGAATGTAAATTAGAATGTGAGATTTATCACACCTCGACCATGGTAACAGTCATTATTTGAGTATTAGCGAACTAGAACCTGCCAAGTTCATGTGCAAGTCAATGGCAGAGGTCCGTTGAGCCATTTGGAGATATTGATAGCCTTCCTGACATTCAAGTTTTTTATTCAGAGAAAATCTCGATTCCTATGAATCGAATACTTCTCACAAATTTTCGGGTTGGAACCATTCCATCGAATATTAGACATTCAAATTTTTTCTTAAATAACCTCCCAGTCAAATTGTGAGTATATTCGAATTAAAAAGAATCACATGAATTTGAAATTCGAACTTTGATAAATGGGCCTCTAAACGTTATCCATTAAAACGAAATACAATCAATATTTACTAATACGCATATAAGCTGCCTTGGCGGACAGTCACTCAGCTAGAGACACAGTAACTCCCCCATACCCTCCAACTGTCACCCATACCGTTTTCTGCGGGGAACTAAGACTCACAGTTTAAAGGGCAATTTCACCTTCATTATCAAAGCTGTTATGATACATAAAACATGGCCCTATAACCCCCAGAAATGTGTTCAAACTTTCTGAACCTGAAAATTTTGTAAAATGGACATGGTAATTAGGGGGTGTGGCCATAAAATGGGCATGGTCAAAAATTGGCATGCCACAGGCAACTGATGTTTTCGTCCCTCTTTACATTTTTAAAATGTTTTGAGGTATGCTCACGCTACTGTATAATTATGAATGTCAGAATGCTGCCATTAGGCTTTATTAAACTTCTTTTCCAAATGCAAAGCAGTAATAGGATGGTATGTGAATTTTTGTTATGCCTGGTGAGCTATTCCCAGGTAGAAAAATGTAAAATATTAATATTATCTGTATTTCCCTGTTCAAAAATCTTTTTGGCAGTTCACATTAACATGGAATGTTCCAATTAGAGTCTTGAAAGTACAATGATCTTTTGAGTGCTGAATGGTGCCTTGACTTATGATCTCCATTACAAACAGTTCCAAGCATGGTCAAAACTTTTCAGCTAACAGGCTGCTGGATTTTTTCCGAGGTGGAGAAAAAAATGTGAACTACGCAAGAGCATTTATCAACAAAGCATAAAAAAAAGAAGCAATGGAAAATATGAGGAGGGCAGTCTGTACAAAGTGTGGGTTTAAATCATGTAGAACATGCAAAGGTTACGGTGTCATGTTTTGAATGTTATATACAAGGTCTGTGTAGGGCTCTGTCCCCTAGGGAACAGCTCTAGAGGATCTGCCTATTATGAGCAGAATAGGAAACTGAACCTGGTTAGGGTAAGATGGGCTAGAATGAGCCAAAAAGCCCTTCACAAGCAATTTACATGCACAGTGAAGCCTTCTGAAATCAGAAGGTATTTACTTGTCTCATGCCATACATGAACAGAAGCAGATAAATGACTGCTGCGAAATAATGCAGCTTAGAAAAACATTATATTTTAATTTAATTTAAAAAAGGACGACATATTACATTTGTATCTGAGCAACAAATATTTATAGTGTCGATGTAAAGTATTATTTATATGTCTATATTTAACAAGCCTTATGTGATGGCAAATGGATTCTCAATACCAAGGTCTGGGACCCAGACAGCAAACAACATCAAAGAAAATCCTCACTAACAGGATAAATAGAAGTGAAAGGGTAATTTATTCACAACTCCTTTTTTGGAGGTTGTCTATGAAGACATTCACAAATCATTAACCAAGCAGTGGAAAAAGTGTCCAAATGACTAATAAGTTTATACACAATAAGATTGTGAAAAGTGAAAAAAATGTGGAAATCCATTCAACACATAAAAGAACACCATTACACAGCTAGACAGGTTGGCATGTGAACATATGTGTATCGAACCTAAAAACATAGTTGCATAAAATTAGATACAAATGACTTGTCCTTTGCTATTAAGGTTACAACAAAGTAATATACTTTTAACTTCCACTATATGGTTGCCATATTCATGGAACTCTCGCATAAATAGAACATAAAATATTATGTAATGGCCAGCTGGTCATTACTCATACATCATCCACGTTAATGCTAAACACAATAATCTATGATCCACACAACTTTAAACACGCATAGTGTGACATGTGTGGTGTCCCCATTTTGTTATTCATCCACCGCCTTTACTGTTTGTGCAGCACACCTAGGAATTATGCCTACTACAGAAAGCAAACAACATTTCTTAAAGGGGAACTCCAGCTTCTAAAACAAAATTTGATAAAGAGTCCCATATAACACAGAAACCCCTAATATATCCATCACAATTACCTGTTTCAAAAAGTGTGAATAAATGTCATTGTCTATGCTGAAATCCAGCTGTTTAACAGTTCTTCTCTTTCTGCATCATATGAAATCCTGGCAGGGGAGGAGGGACTAAACACTGATGTTACAAATTGTAACAACTTCTCCACAGCTTACAGACAGCATGCAGGAACTACATAACCCACAATGCATTACACTGTGATGTTCTGTTCCTTATTGAAATCACATGTACAGGGAATTGTGGGGTTTGGAGGATGCAGGCTGAGGACAGCTGGCTGTTGATATAAAGTAACAGTAGTCAGCCAGCTCAGCAAAGTAGTTAGATAGATCAGCAGGAGAGCAGGGGGCTAGGTAGGGAAATGTTAAAAATCATGAAAAGTTTACATAGTTTTTAATTGATGTATATTGCAAAGTTGCTCAAAATTATGTTTACTTTTCAAAAAGCTTAAGTTATATTTTTGTGGAGTTCCCCTTTGATTTCCTGCAGTGTTATATTGTACTTGTATCACAACAAGATCCTTGGCTTGAGCTCACTGACAGCGTCAGGTTGGAAAACAAGTCCACCAGAAGACCTTAGTCAAAGGTCTGTTGCTACTATCCATCCCACCACTGACTACTACAATCCAGTAATCCTGTTCACTGCAGAGGTGCGTAGACATGCAATATAGCAAACCTCAATACTCTATGGACTGGGTGTAACTAGGTGTTGCATAAGTAAATTGGAAGTAGCATATTTTACAGAATGTGATTATCATAATGAACTTAAAGAGAAATTATCATCACATTCAATAACAAATGTGGAAAGGCTATGTAGAGACAAGGGACTTTGTATTGTTGAAGGACACCATTAGGCTCTAGGATCTGCTGCCTAGGTCATGGTATGGTTGTTATTAGCAATGTATGTTATAAGCTTTGTTTTCTAAGTGGAAAGAAGAAAGATGAAAACTTATTCTCAACTGCAAAAAATAAATTAAATATAGATAATTACACTATAAATATAAATTATATATATAAATTATATAGAGAAAATGGAAGAAATTCTTTATACAATTATATTGACTGGAAATAAAATTCAAACAAGAGCTTCAATTTATCAGACTGCAATGTAGGCTACAAATAAAATGATAAAAGGCAATTCTTCACAAACACTTAGGGGCAAATTCACTAAACTGCGAAAATTCGCCAGCGACGGCTTCGCTCACAGCGCAACACTTTGCCAGGCGTAGATTGCCAGGACAATGCTAATTCACTAAAATCCAAAGTTGCGTCCAGAGTACCAAACGCTGGTGAAGTTGTGCTAGCATTACTGTGCCAAACAAAGCGAAGTTGCGCTAGCATTGCCTTATTTGCATATGGCGGGAAGTTAAAGTTCAATGGATGTATATGTTGCAGCAAATACATTACATTACAAAAGCCCAGGAAACATTAATAAAACAAAGTTGTTATATTGCCCTACACATGAGCCCAGTGTATAGTTTATGTGCCATATGTTAGGAAATGTAGGGGGGAAGCTGGTTACCCCAAAAAATGTTATGCTCTTTTTCAGCCTATCACCCTGAAAAAGGAAAAGACGCTATAGTTTTTAGGAACGCCTATCTACTCTATTGCACTTCACCTGGTCTGAGGTGGAGAAGGCAAGTCTGGCGCAAGAGGTAATGTTCAGTAAAATCCGCATCTTAGTGAATTTGCGTAGTTATGTCCATTTGCCAGAGCGCAAATTCGCCAGGCACTAGGGAGTGAAGTACCGCTAAAGTCTGTCTCCTTCACTAGTGAAGTTACTCCAGCGACCATTCGTAAATCGACGAAGTACCGAAATTATGTCACGCTGGCAAATTTTCGCCCGCGTTCGTCACTTCGCCCTTTAGTGAATTTGCCCCTTAATTTGAATTAAATGAGGGTTTAAAGACATACGTGGGAAAAATATAAATTGCAATATAGAAAATCCTGTGGGGATTTCTTTTCTTTTATAAGAATTTTTATCTCGATGCCCAGATTATTCCCAGATGACAAAAAACACAAAAAAATGTGATGCATCACTGCCCCCATCAACACACATCCTATGACTGTATTTCATACTCTATTGCCTTCTGTGCCCTAAATACTCATTAATGGAAGAAATAGTTATTCTTTCTTAGACTATAAACACAGGGGAAGTTACAGCACCTAGAGTACCGGGGGCACATGTCTAGTTTCTCATTTTCCCCTAGCTGTGCGACACTGAAGGGTCAATTAAAAATACTGTATTAAATGCCACTTCCTTTAAGGTTTAGATAGTTTAGAACTGTATAATGATTTAGTTGCACAATTTTACTTTTTAAAACTTTTGGCCAAATTCACGGACCACTTAATATACAGTGATTCCAAGTTTCTGACACATTTATAGAAGGGCTTTGAGTTGCTTTTAATGCTGCCTACTATAGGTTAATGATATACCCAATGCACAGTATAGTACTTTAAAATCTTTAAAGAGTTAGGAGTCTAATAAGCAAACACAGACTTCGGTCCATAACATAGTATAAATAATGTCTCTAAGGTTGTAAAGAACTTTAACACATGCATTCAGCTTTTTACCAAGGGTGGTGGTTACCTGGATGTGAACAGTTGAAATAGTTCACTTACATAACTAAAAACTGAGCTTTAAAGTAATTTAAAACCTTGGAGATATTATTTTTATCAGTTTAAAGAGAAACACAGCACAACAAAATGAACCAATAATTAGAAGTGGTTTTACCCCAGTGAAATGCGCACTAACATAACATTAAAGCTAATTGTATAATAGGTTATAAATGAACCAGTGAAGGTTTAACACTTTAATAAAATCCGAACTCCATGGGTCATGTTTCAGTGGTGCTCTATCTGGGAACTTTGCTGTTCAACAGTTCCATGTATACAGCAGTAACCAAGAAGATTCAGATGGCACACACATAGCAAAATGTGCTTATCCAAATAAATCACAAAGGTTTAACACATAGAACAGATGTGTATAGCACCTCCACCTCATATAGCTTACATGTTTAGAATAAAATCTAACTATAGTTATGCTCTTTTAGGCACAAGTAACAAGACTGCATTGACAAATATCATCTAAAACAATGAAGCTGCACTACTTTCATAAATGGTCTACCAAATATTCCCAGTGGAAAACGAATTAACAGCTATGTTCTGCAATTTAAAAAAATTCACGTTAAAATGGAAACATATAAAGAAGAATTCTGAGATGTAACCTCAGACGACATTCAAAGTTTTATAGAGCAGCAGCAAATTACATTCCCCTGAGCTGCCAGAAAGAGCCCCTCAGTAGATGCTTCATGTTAAAGGACGACGTTCTTCGGATTAAATACTCTCCAGGGCTACTGATTTTTGTGGTTACACTGTGGTTTTCATTTCCTCAGGGTGCTTATGTTGGTACAAGCCACATTTTAGTATTCAGTTATAGCACTGCAGGGCATGTTTTTTGGACCAGGTGTCTAGACGATAGTTTTGTCATCAGTTCTAAAACTAAACACGGGCCAGTTTAATGAGCCGTAGTCTTAATGACTTTCTATGAGGCTCAAGTTACTATGGAATGTGCACATGCACTACTAAATGAATGTTCCAGGCAATATATTTCATTAGGACCTCCTTTGTTTGGGAGGGTATAACTTGATACTACCAACATGTTTAAGTAGAACATACGTTATTCTCAATTACAATATTATTGAATGGGCTTTTCTTTTTTATTTAAAGTGAAGACTCCATATTATCTGTGCTTATGTCTTACATGATCTAAATTCTACATAAAAATGTTATCAGCATAATGTTTTGAATCTTTGGCATTTTATAATAAATTTTAGTGTAGCACAAAAGAGGGCACAAAAACCACTTGAACATCTAATCCCTGCTAAATAATGGTGGAAAGATGTCACCTCTAGTGATGGACGATTACATTCGCCAGGAATTCAATCTCATTAATTCCACTATAATGTTTCTATTTTACTTTAAGAAAGTTAAAATTTAAATAAATATATATATATATATATATATACAACCCTTCAGTTCAAAACATTTCACTTTTAATTAGTCCCTTCAGTTCAAAAATGGTTACAGAGTGTTGTTAAAAGAAGAGGCGAAACTTGCCACATAGTGAAACATGCCCCTGTCCCAACTTTTTTTAAACATGTTGCTGGCATTAAATTCAAAACATGCATATATTTTTCCGAAAACAAAGACATTTATCAGTTTCAATATTTCAATGTATTTGTACTATTTGCACTTTATCCCAATCTCTTTTTATTTACAATTTACACAATGGCCCAGCATTTGTAGAAACGAGGCTGTACTTCTAACAAGTTCTTATAATTATAGGATTATGGTTGCATCTTATACATAAAATAACCTAAATCATGGCTTGAATCATGTTCTGAGATTTTTTGCTCTGTTTACTTTATTTTAGCGAGTCATACACACACACGTATATATATTGTAAGATATGTGTGTCAAAAGTCCACAATATCATGTGTATTTCACTAGCATTAGGCTGGTGAAATAAGAAACTCAAGGGAAATGTGTAGTGCTGCATCTAGTAAAGCTGTTTAAGTGGTGAACCAGCTTAATAAAAGCAGGATTATGGGTCCCTGGAGTTGATGGAAGAGAGCAGGGTGGGCTTCCATCCCTTGCTTCATGTAAGGGTTTTGCAGCTGCCAAGCTAAAGGCAGTTAGAGATAATTAACTACAGGTATGTGGTAGTTAAAAGGAGGTGTGGCCCAACACCTCAGGGCTGCTTCCCTCTAGAGACCTCCTGGAGTGGAGGAGAGTGAGGGGCCACATGTGCTTGTGAGCACCAGGGAGCAAGAGAGTGATTCTCCTGAGTTGGAGAGAGCTCCAATAATCTGGAGAGAGGACAAAAGAATCCGCTCCCAGGAGACAAGAATGTTTCAAGTGTCCCCCGAGAGGATTTTGGGATTTGTGGTCCACTGAAAGCCATTGAGGGCCAGGCCCAGATTTGTGGCCCAGCCTAGGGCAGCAGGATTTTAGGGGGGCAGCATCCTGCCCAACCACACCCACATTGGTTCAAAAACACTGGGGAAGCGTTGGAGATACAATCATTTTTTAAATTTCGCGTGCGCCAATCCCCATTACTCCAGTCCAGATGATGAAAATTTGCACTAATAAAGGGGAGGGGACCAGGGCGACGAATGGCAGTGGGCCTAGGGGCGCCCAGTATGTAAATCCGGCCATGTTGAGGGCTAAACTCAACTGTGAGTAAAGTGAACACCAGTGAGGGTGTTAAAATTGGGATATATACTCGAGTATAAGCCGAGTTTTTCAGCACCCAAAATGTGCTGGAAAAGTCTACCTCGGCTTATACTCGAGTCAGCTGCTAGGGAAGAACTAAAACGTATACTGATATGTTAAAGTTGCTGCTTACTCACTGATCCGAAGACAGCAGTGACTCCTCCGTGCTTCCTTAGCCCTCAGCCCCTCCCCTCTCAGCTCTCGTAACTCAGTCCTCCCTCCTCAGCCCTTCCCCTCTTAACCCTCCGTACTCGTGAGCTAGCATTTTCATTTCAGCTTTGAGCATGGAGGGGAGGGGCCGAGGGCTAAGGAAGCAAAATCAAGCCACGAGGGGGGAGAAGTATGGGCAGAACGGAGGAGTCACTGCTGTCTTCGGATCAATGAGTAAGCATCAACTTTACCATACTGCCATCGGTGTCCGTATAATAGGGCAAGGGGGGGGCACGTCTGCATAACATGGCAAGGAATTTGTCCCCTTCTTTAGCTGCACTACAGTTCAAGCTATTTTATGAAGCGTCCGGTACACAGACTCATAAGTCTGTGCAAAACCCTTACCGGCTTTTTGCTCTATACCTCTGGCTGTTGTAGGGATTCCTTTGATAATGGTATGCGCAGCATGTGGTGTGTCCCGGTAGGCTCGGCCAGAGACTTGTCTGCCTGAGATTACCGGCGCGAAAGAGAAGAAAGTGCTGAGAGATAAGTAGGGGGCATAGGAAAGACACAGAAAGAATAAAACAGGAGGTGAGTTGAAATATGACAGGGAGATTAAAAAAGAGCAGCAGGAGGGGGAGGTGTGGATGAGATAAAGGCAGGAGAGCAGACAGGCACACTATGTATATATAAGAGAGTTGCAAGCTCCACAGCAGACAGGCAAGCACTTGGCCAGAAATGAATTTAGGAGTCAGGATCCAAGTGCTGCAAGACAGGCATGTTAACCATTTAGGAAACCAAAATATGGGTACTAATAATTTGAGTGATATGTTATCTTCTTTGCCCCCCCCCAGGAAAATTTTCTGCGGACACCCATGCATACCGGTATACTTTTTAGAAGACTATTAGACTGCTTGCTGATTTGCATTGTAAAACAAAACTGTACAATACAGTGTAAAACATTATGGGATTATTATTGTCAACGAAGATGCTGGGCAACACCAAAGACACTCATCTGATCTTCACTAAACTTCTTTTACTTAAGTGCCAGTTCTTCCCTAGCAGAGTGCACGCAGGAGTGTGTGTTCTGCTGAACACGTCTTAAAATGTATTTGTCACCCCTAGGCTTATACTCGAGTCAATACAGTTTCCCAGTTTTCTTAGGTAAAATTAGGTACCTCGGCTTATACTCGGGTCGGCTTATACTCGAGTATATACGGTAATGCTATGATGTGAAGCATATGTGATTCCCCATGTGAAGCCAGTGGGCTGAAGATTTTGTGCAAATAAAAGCCAGCAAAGCGACAATTTGAACTCTGTAAGGTGGTCAGTCTCCATTTCTGTGCTGAAATCTGTGCCGGGGCCTTGGGTTTCACTACTGGAAGCTCACTATATATTATATTAGCCTTGAAAGCTAACAAGCTCTCTCCCACTGTTCAGCCACAACAGCGTAGCATGAACTTAATCTTCCTTGGAGGTCAACGATGCAGTGAGTTCTGTTTCCTGCATGCTCTGGAATCTAATGATTTAACGGAAAATTTTTATGTGCAGCCTTTTCCCATTGGAAAATCACCATCAAGCAACAAAAACAAGCTGCAAATGAAATAATATTCACTTTCTACCAGCTTTATTTCGGCAATCAGCAGTAAGATAAATGAAACATTAAAGGGGTAGTTCACCTTGTTACATAAATATAGTTATTTAAATCATATTTGCAATTTACTTTGATTTAAAAAATTAAAATCAATTGATTTCCAAGTAGCTACCTGCAAAGGTAGTGCTACACAAAGCCTCTTTTCTGTTCCAGGCAGGAGACTCACATTGGAGGTACGTTCAAGCAGTGATTTCTACTGGACACGCCCCTTCCCTGGCCGTTTTTTGCTATTCATTGATCCGATTGGCTGAACTGCATCAGTAGCACAAAAAGACAATAACCCTTTTACAGTATATGATTGTAAGCCAGGCTCAGTTAGTACATTTTCCAGCCCACAGCCTGCACATAGTATACTGTAGGTATAGGACCTGTTATCCAACATTCTCAGGACCTGGGGTTTTCTATAGTTTGGATCTTGATAACTTCCAATAAGGATTAATTATATCTTAGTTGGGATCAATTAGAAGGTACTGTTTTATTTTTACAGAAAAAAAGGAAATCATTTATAAAAATGTTGATTATTTGAATAAAATGGAGTCTATGGGAGATGTCCCTTACGTAATTTGGAGCTTTCTGGATACCGGATCCCATCCCTATACAGTTATAAAAATAAAATAAAGGTCCAAGGTCTAAATTTTAGTCCCAAAGTGACTCATGGTTTATCACACACTAAAATTTAAATCTGGGTATAAATGTTATTCCACCCCACCATTTACTGTACTTTTCAATACAGTACAGGTTATCATAGTTCCATAGTTAGATCGGGTTGAAAAAAGACCAAAGTGCATTAAGTTCAACCCCTCCAAATGAAACCCAGCATCCATACACACACCCCTCCATACACTCACATACATTATATATACTCATACACTAACTATAGATCTTAGTATCACAATAGCATACCCCCCAACTGTCCCGTTTTCAGCGGGACAGTCCCGCTTTTGAAAGCTCAACCCACAGTCCCACGTTTGTACTGAAAAGTCCTGACTTTCTCTGCACTGAACAGCCAGAAAAAGATAAAAAGTCTTTTGGCAGAGAGCCCAGAACAGCCACCAGGTGCAGCTAAGATACTTTTGAAACAATTTTGAGATGAGCAAATAAGTAATTGTCACAGTTTAGATAAGGAGGTCCCTTGGGAAAAGTTAGATTCACAGCTTAAAGGGCAATTAACCTTCATTAACAACTGTAATAACTGAAAAAAAAAACACCAAAATATTTTCAAACTTTCATAACCTGCCAAATTTTGTAAAATGAACATAGTAATTAGGGGGTGTGGCCACAAAAATGGGGGTGGTCAAAAATTGCCGCTCTACAACTTTTTTGTCCCTCTTTATTTCCAAAATGTTGGAAAATATGCAATAGCCTTGGATATTATGTCTGTCCAAGAAATTATCCAAGCCATTCTTAAAGGCATTAACTGAATCACCCGGCAGTGCATTCCACAACCTCACTGTCCTCACTGTAAAGAACCACCTACACTGCTTCAAATGAAAGTTCTTTTGCTCTAGTCTGACAGGGTGGCCTCTAGTACGGTGATCCTCTTTACAGGTAAAATAGTGTATATTTAACCAGGCTGAAACTGTGCCCTCTCATTGCAGAGACATAAGTAAGTCGGTTGAAGCCAATAAACTTCACGTTTGGCAATCTCTATATTAACTCCAGACAGTAAGTGGCATAGATTGAAAGCATTACCTAAACTAGACTTGCAAAAGCAGAATACCAGTAGTGATGTTTTCTTCTTTTCTCATTTTATTTAACTGACACTTTGTTACTTGTTGTGCCCTCTCTCTCATACCTCCCAACATTTTGGAAGTATAAAGAGGGACAAAAATTTTTTCGCATGTAGCGCAGCAAATGTTTTTGACCATGCCCCTTTCTGTGGCCACACCCCCTAATTACCATGTTCATTTTACAAAATTTGGCAGGTTATGAAAGTTTGAAAATATTTCTCCTTATCTAAACTGTTTTTTTGTGTCTCAAAATTGTTACAAAGTATCTTATTTGCAACTGTTAGCTGTTTTGTGCTCTCTGTTAAAAGCCAATTAAGTTAGAAACTTTGTTTATTTTTCTGGCTGTTCATTGCAAAGAAAATAGGGACTTTCCAGTACAAATGAGGGACTGCAGGTTGAGCTGCCAAATGAGGGACTGTCCCTCCAAAAAAGGGACAGTTGGGAGGTATGCTCTCTCTTGCCTGCCTGGCTATCTTATCAAAAATCCGCTTCTGAAAAATCTAAGATGGTTGTGTGTTCCACAGTGGAACACATGATCTTCTTGGATCCTCTTGTAACAGAAGAGACGTTTCAGGGGAGAGGAGGTCACCTGTGGTGGCAGGTGCATAGCAGTAACGCCCCCCGTTACTGCTATGTACATATGCAGCTGCCACCACCGGTGACCAGGGTAATTAATGAAATACTGTCACAGCGGGTCCAGGGCTGATACTTCTTTTCTCCATTTGATAAAGCAGCCCTTTCTATAATTACACGTAACAGGTCAAGTAACTTGATGACAAGATAAATAAATCCATGTAAACGTAAAACAGATACAATATTTCCTTTGCTAACTTTTCTTTAATGAATAAACTTGTTCTTTTCTTAGCATTTCACCTTTTTCTTTAGGATGGCAAAATTGCAGCCTACAAATAATAACATAAATACTTTTCACAGGAAAGGAAATGCATGGCTTCATAATTAAGCAAATGTTGCTGAATGGTTTGTTTAAAGGAACAGTAACACCAAAAAATTAAAGAGTTCTAAAATAATGAAAATATAATGTACTGTTGTGCTGCACTTGTAAAACTGGTGTGTGGATTCAGAAACTCTACTATAGTTTAGATAAGAAAGCTACTGTGTAGCCACGGGGGCTGCCATTCACAGCTGAAAAAGGAGAAAAGGCACAGGATACACAGCAGAAAAAAGATAAGTGTTGTTGCATACAATGGGATTCTTCAGAACGTATCTGTTATCTACTGTGTATTCTGTGCTTTAATGGCTGCCCCCATGGCTACACAGCAGCTTGTTTATATAAACTATAGTTGTTTTTCTGAAGTAAACACACTAGTTTTGCCAGTGCACGGCACCAGTACATTATATTGACTTTCCTTTAAAACACCTTTTATGGTGTTACTGTTTCTTTAAACTATGTGGTCACGACAGGTGGCCCCATGGGAAAACTCTAAGACAATCTCTGCCCAAAGAAAATATGTACCCGCACTATCATGCCATTCTTTGTGTTCCAGCTTGAATCAAAAAGGACGTTGAACTTTGAGATGAATACATAGGATTTATATTAAAACCATATAATAAAACCATTAACGTAATGAACAAAGCTGCCAGAAAATGCATTAGGTCATTGCTGTGACTTGGGGAAACTGACACCTTCATTAGCAAAACTGTAATAACATAAAAACCACAAAAATGCGTTCAAACTTTCATAACCTGCCAAACTTTAAAAATGAAACATGGTACTGAACATGGTAATTAGGGGGTGTGGCCACAGAAGTCGGCATGTCTAAAAATAATTTGCCCACACTCCACATCTTTTTGTCCCTCTTTCTTTTTCCAAAATGTTGGGAGGTATGTATCGATACAACAATAAGCAAATTCAAACAAATATAAGAATGATAATGTATTCATTTTATTCAATTTGCAACCGCTAATTTAACAGGCAACAGTAAATAGGATACAGACCCTGCTTAAATAAAATCCTTATTTGCAGTTTAGGTCAGAAATATTAAAATAAAATAAAAAAAACAGCATCAGGGATGCCAAACCAATGGTTTTTATGGTTGTGTGTGGTAGGATTAGGCCATACGCGAGCCAATCAGCCCTTGGGCTGTAAGGAATAAGGGGTAACACAGGATGTCTGCTTTTTTTGTTTTAATCAACCACAAACAACCACAAAAACACCCACACCCAACCCACAGCACACCTGCCGTAAATTAGGTGATCTCCATTCCGACTATACTTTATATTGCTATAAAGTAAAGTATACTTTAGTCACTACAGACTTTACTGCAAGTATAGAGTATATTCACCAGCTATATATAGTACATACCAAAAATAATGTATAAAATGGAGTTGGTACTTGTAGGTAGCCTGCTGATACTAACCAATATCCATATACTATCGCGAATGCTAGAAAATTCCATCTGTCAATGCACATGTTGGGCAGTTCATGGTACATGATAGGTAGACGAGGAAGTAAAGAGGAGCCCAAGCTGCTCAACATACCAGCTAGGAGAACCCATAACTATAATACCATGCATAACTGAGCACCTCACCACAGTCCCATGCACCATCAGAAACCCCTTTGGTGCCAGATACCATGAAGCAAAATGACAGAGGTGATTTATGGGGGAAAACAGTAGAGATGCTTGAACTGTAGGAAAATTGCTATCAGAGTGTTTGAGATGAAGTGTGGTACCAGTGGCCAAGAGGGTTGAAATGGGAGGAATGTTTTTTTTTATCTAGAATCCGCACACAAGGCCATTTGTAAATGTATTCACATGTTTTCTTTTATATTTTATCCATTCCACCATATGGAACACTGAAGTTAATTGTTCCCAGTCTTCTCTATGTGGACTGTACCAATGTGAGTGCAGTGACATGTTGAATGCAGTAAAATTTGGACATGAACAATTTTATCTGCATTGGGCACTTCATTACCTAAGGCGTTTAGAGTGTTTTCTGTGGGTTATAATGAGAATACTGTAGTTAGTCAGTGGTTATGTGCTGTTGACCTTAGAGATCTGAGGGTGCATTTACTTTTGGCAACTCTATATTCTTCCATAAAGCCCACAGGCACTAATGGTCAGGCAGGGTGCAGTGCAATGTGTGAAAACCATTTGTACTTCTGCACTTTTGCCAAGTGCAAAGAGGCGCAAAGCACATAATCATTAGTGCCTGTGGGCTTTCTGGATGAACGCAGGGTTGCCTGCTTTAGAAAGCACTGTATTCATGAGGAGCAAGCTAAGAGAGCACATAGGTAGCCCTTACCCACCCCAATCTTGCACATCAATCAGACACACAAGTTAGTGAGTCAGGTGTGCAGTAAGGACAGGGCAGCTAATGCTGGGTAAATGAGCAATGTTGTGCCCCTGAGTTCTCTAGCACTTGAACAACAGTGGCATAGAAGGTGCTCTGACTGATGTGATTTCCATTATATTTAATAGAATTTTCCCTTAGGGCGTATAGTAACAAAATTTACCTGAACATGCACAAATCTGTGTATTAGGACAGATTTTTTCCCATAAATTTGAATGGATTAGATATTGCCTGTTTAGTGTGAGCAAAAGTAAAGATTTCCCTTTCCTTACAGATATTCATAGCATTGCATTGCATTGCATTTTCAGTGCAAACAGTCTCTAGACTATGGCAATATCAGAAACACCAACCCGAAGCTTACTTTGTCAGATCCATCCAATACTACAATATACAAGTATGGGATCCGTTATGCGGAAACCCCTTATCCAGAAAGTTCAGAAATACTGAAAATGCCTTCTCCCATAGACTCCATTATAATCAAATAATCCAAATTTATAAAAATGATTTCCATTTTTTTCTGAAATAATAAAACAGAGCCTTTTTTATACATGCGACTCTTTTGTCCAAATGCATGAAAGTCAATGGGCGTTTGAAAAATTTTGACGTGTGATTTATATGCGCGTAACAATTTTTATACGTGCGACTATTTTGTCCACATGCATTAAAGTCATTGGGAGTCTGAAAAATTGCAGCAATTTTGACGAGCAACAATTTTTTTTGCCGCAGTGTGCAAGGCACAGTTCCGATTTAGAGACTGACCCATTTATTGAATATATACAGTTTAAATACATTTTGTGGGACTATACCTAACCTGAGAGTGTGTGCTCATATGGTCATCACCTAATGAAGAAATTAGTCCAATACAAAACAATATGTGCCAAGTTCTACTTTTAGGGCAGCGACACACACTAATATTCGGGTATATTTAGTCGCCCAGCAACAAATTGCCTCTTCTTCTAATCTTCCCGAAAAGCCTTCCCGCTGGCTAGAATCTAAATCGCCAGCGGGATGGCACTCGGAGCGCCTCGTTTTCCGAAGTCGCCCAAAGTTGCCTCACAAGGAAACTTTGTCCGAAGAAGAGGTGATTTGTCACCACCCTTAGCTCTGCTGCCGTTATAGATACAACATTCTGTGGCAAAAGACACCTTGTAAACCACTCAATACTAGGGAAAACAATGTCCGGATGTATTAAAATTCACACATTTCACAGCCCTTTGTAGATGTGCCCGTGTCTCCTATGAGTCACACTAGCACACTGGTCTGGTACCGTTCCACTTGACAGTGTAATATGCAGTAACTGCTGGGACGTTATCCATAAAAGTAGTGGAGTCTCTCAGCATTGTTTACATTCTAGTTCCAGAATGGGGAAGACTGTCAGTGGCGCACAGCCACTTACCTTGAAGTATGCCCTCTGCAGGAAGTTGTAGGGGATCCTCCTGTAGAATTCCCCCTTGATATCCTCGCTGACTTTGTGCCGGGACACTGTCCCCAGGCTGCTCTCCTCACATTGCTTCACACAGGCAGCCCTGGACAGGATGACAGTGAAAAAGCTGATATCCCAAAATCTGGGCGAGACTTCCAGGGGGTATATCTGTTTGCAGCCCAGCCTGCAGTTTAACTTGGTCTGCCTGAGCTGGGAGTAATTGCTGAGGGCCAGTTCCATGTAATAAATGACCTTTTGGTAGTCATTCCTGTAATAGGCTTCTATGCCACTCTCATAGAGCAAGTCGTATGGCTCCAGGCTGTGGGTGAAAGGCTGCAGGAGGGACAGCAGTATTGGCACAAAGAGTTTCTTGCAGATCATCTCTGCTCTGACCCCACTCTCACAGCCTGTGACTCCCTCTGAACAGGACTCTGGGCTTCTTCCCTGAGCACCATGTGTAGCTCTGACTCACACACTACTGACTCAAGCAGCCGGCAATTCTTAAAGACACAGGCACCTCTTTAAGGTGGAGTCCCGAACAGAAGCCTTGAGGAAAAAACAACATCACTAAAGCTGTGCAGTGTAGGAGGGGCCCCTCATACGCCTCTCGCTATGGCACTTGTGCTGAATGTGTGCCAGGGTTACAGAGGAACATTTCTGCTGCTTAGTGTTGACATATTGATTACTGCATGTAGACAGACATGCTAAGTATGACTGCCCTGGTAAAGCTGCATTTCTCATTTCTGTGAGTTGGGTATACATTCTCTGTATTTATGAAGCTGCTTATTTTGCGTTATAGTGCTTTGCCCTCAAGGAGCACTATACAAATAAAAATATACATAGTGGATGGCTTCAGTTGATATTGTTTGTGCAACAACCACTGCAGTCACTAAAACACTATGCAAAACTTTCTGCTAGTCTGCTTCCAACATAAAGCAAATCATGTTCCAGAAACAAACCCAATCCCCATCAATTGATAGAATTAAATAGCTACATATCACTCTGCAAATCTCTACAGAGAATTGTAGTTCTGCTAGCCAGAAAGTTATATGTAAACATATGCATATTGTGGCTAGACAGATTAAGTATAATTGATATTTAATATAGTTGGACTGCGAGCATCAAAGCCACATTTCAGTTTAACGGTACTGCTGAAAATCTATGTATAAACATGGGTATCCTATATAAAATAGTGTAATACTATCCATATACTAATTGTAGTGACTAAGACATATCAGTTGCATGTATCAGGGACTTGTAGATCAACTATCCTAATAAAGGTCTATAAATATAAACATATGTGCATTCTATATAAACAAATGAAATACTAGCCATATCATTAGACCTAGAAATAGAAGACCATATACTATTCTGATGCGAAACTATACGTAAATATACATGTGTTCTGTGTCTACAGATACAGTTGTTGTTATAGTAGTTATAGTTGAACATGATTGATAAGCATAAACAATATTGCTGTGCGAAGACTTGCAGTTCAACTGCTTCGGTACAACATCATAGCACACAGATTGCTGTGCATAATTTAATCTATACTATCTCTTAGCAGATACTCTAGACCAGACAACAGAAAAATGGTTAACATACAGAGAGACTATGAAGAATTCACTTACTTGAACTATTGCAGTACAGGTAGGGAACCTGTTATCCAGAATGCTCGGGACCTGAGGTTTTCCGGATAATGGGTTTTTCCATAATTTGGATCTTTATACCTTATGGGGCAAATTTACTACGATTCGTAGTTGCGCCAGCATCCGCTTCACCGCACTTCGCCAGTCGTATTTTGCCAGCGCTACGCAAATTCACTAAAATCCGAAGTTGCGTTCAGGGGAAGCGTAAGGTTGCGAATTTGCGCTAGCATTAATTCGCCAAGCAAAGTAACAGTAGCGATGCTTAATCTGCATACGGCGCCAAATTGACGTTACAATGGAGGTATATGTAGCAGCACTACACAAGCCTGGGAAACAGCAAATAATTTTTTTATTTTTCCCTATGCATGTGCCTTCTTTATAGTTAAGGTGCAATGAGTTAGGAAATGTAGGGGGGAAGGAGGGTAACCCCAAAAAATTTTTCCATCTTTTTCAGCCTATTACCCATAAAAAAAGAAAAAACGCCAGCGTTTTTTGGGACTTAGAAAAATTTTTAACTTTTTTTGAAGCAATCCCTATCTACTGGATTGTACTTCGCCTGGTCTGAGGTGGCGAAGGAAGTCTGGCGTAAAAGGTAGCATTCAGAAAAATTTGCGCGTCAGTGAATTTGCTTAGTTACGTCCGTTGCGCAAATTCGCCAGGCGTAAGGGTGCGAAGTAACACTAGCGAATTTACGCCAGCGTCCGTCGGCGAATTAACGAAAATGCGCTACGCTAGTGAATTAACGCTAGCGTTAGGCGCTTCGTCCTTTAGTGAATTTGCCCCTATGTGTACTAGAAAATCATGAAAACATTAAATAGCTCCAATATGCTGGTTTTGCTTCCAATAAGGATTAATTATATTTTAGTTTGGATCATGTACAAGGTACTGTTTTATTATTACAGAGAAAAAGGTAATCATTTTTAAAAATTTTGATTATAATGGAGTCTACGGGAGATGGACTTTCCATAGTTCAGGTGTTTCTGGATAATGGGTTTCCAGATAATGGATCCTATACCTGTACAATAATTTTCACAAGGATTTAGCCAAGAAATATATAAGCTCATCACACTGTTACACGTAAATAGAAAGCATTCTGGGTGTCTCATAATTCATGACACCTATGGAAGAGCTTGTATAGAGTATACTGAAAGAAAAAGAGGAGCAGGAAACAATGATATTCAATACGTTTGTGTAAGTAAAACTGACCCTGCTACTGATGTCTCAGTAATCTGTATTATGTATGGTTTTGTAGATATTTTGTTGCGAATAGATCGGGACTATTTATGTCACATGCACATCTTCAGTAGTGATGTGTGAATTTGGGTTGTTTCGCTTCGCAGAAATTGTGGAAAATTCACAAAATGGCGCTGGCGTCTCCATTTTTTTGACGCTGGCGAATTTTTGCAGCGGTTTCGAAAATGTATTTGCTGCAGGCGAATCGCGGGAATCCCATCACTAATCTTCAGTATTGTGTGGAGATTTAGTATTGTATTAACACAAGAGGCTATGTAATGACACTGAAATATATGTAAGCAAGAAAAAGAGGCAGTGAAATAGATAATGCTGATTTTTGCTTTCATATTTATGGAGTTTACTTTTCCCTAAATTTAAACCTCTTTTTTCAATTTTTTTTATAAAATCAAGGTGCCATTGTTATAATGGAAGACAATTAGATTTCTACTGCTAGTGCCAAAAGCATTGGAGTGTCAGTGACTCTTCTGGGCACATTGCTTATGAATCATAGTTCAAGAGTGAGAGGAATTACCAACATCACTAGCCAACCCCATTTGTCAAGCAGCCAGAGCTGCTTTTTAAACCTCTAGTAAATTCCCTGGCTTCAAACTGAATTTATGCTCTTTTTTTATTATTTGAGCATCACATATATTGCTGCCATTTTACTTTACAGAAAATATGATACAGCCATTTGAGAAAGAGCACATTCTTCAATCATTCTACACTTATATTTTTAGGGTAGGGACACACAGAGCTGTTCATCAGCAGAGAACAGCTGATGTGCCCCGTGAGCATGGGAATGAGGATTTTGAACATTACTGACTAAAGAGCAAAGGAGCAGGTAATAGTAGAGGATAAGGGAAGTATATTTAGTGCACAGATAAGAGGAGAAGGATGCCATAATAAAGCAGGGCTGGAACTAGGGGTAGGTAGAAGAGGCAGGTGCCTATGGCGTAAAGCTTGGGGGGCGCCAGGCACATACCTCAAATGTAGCCTACCCCTAGTCTGGCAAGTGTTAACTCAGTGAAAAGTGGGTGCGCTCTGCGAAGTCAAAGTGCTTTGCGCACAACTGCACTCGGCTGTGCGCATTTGCGCACGTGCGTCCTTGGTTGCGCATGGTTACGCATGCGCGTACTTGGTTGTGCACGGTTACGCACGCGCGTACTTGGTTGCGCACGGTTACGCACGCGCATACTTGGTTGCGCGCTGCTGTTGGGAGCCGAAGTGGCGGCGCTGTAATAAAGTTATATAGAGAATGGTAATATACTAGTCTATAACCTGTTTATGTATTTTATAGGATAAGTGCAATCAATCACAGTGAAATGGCACATCAGGGTGTGATTTTTGTTTGCATTTTTATAGACAGCACATATCAATTCTGAAAGTTAACCAGTAATGTTTTATGAATATTTATATGCTTTAACAGCATATTTACAGTCCATTCTGTAATTCACCTCAAATTAGCTGTAATAAAGTGGCAGCTTTCTCCATCAGTAACATAACTAGAGGGGGACGGGCCCTGGCGCGAGACGCGCAGCCGGGCCGCCTCCATATGCCCCGAATCAGCCTGGAACCGCCTGGAATTTGTGGTGCGGGCCATGGCCCAATCGCACCCCCTGCTCCCCCGTTGGTTACACCACTGTTCTCCATGATGTCCTTTTAAAACACCCCAACCAACCAACCATGTAAATGAATATTTTCCCACATCAACATCTACTGGCACATACCCTAAAGTGTGCCATTCAGAAATGGTTAGGGGGTGCAGGAGGGACCTGTATTAAATTGCTACCTATATTAGGGGTTAAGTACAGTGCAGCCTTGCAGTCAACAATTTGTGTCAGATGAAACCATTTTACATGTGACTGGTGCAACCTATGCCACCAGACTACAGGGTAGACATTGGGGGTCATCAGTGACTTTTACCTTTGTTATCCACCTTTTGTTTATCATGAAATACAAACATTTGGGATAAACCTTATCTCATGGAAGTAAGAAACTATTTAAATGTTGTGTCATTTCAGAAAAAAACTAAAATGTCCCCCTTCTTAACATTATGTGTTTCTACATGCAGGCTTCTTATTATTTTTTTCTGATTGGCAAGTAGCTAAAATATATCATTGGACTGTGCTTACTTTGCCAAGATGATATACTGTATTAGAACTAAATATCTTACAAAAAAAAAGCTTGCTGAGATGGGAAAGTGAAAAGAAACTTGATTATGTCAAGAACTTTATAGAACTTGTAATTCATTGGTATAAATGAAATCAAAAGCCAGAACGCATCAAAGTAAGTTAAAAAATAGAAAATTGCCTTTCTCACAGAGTAATAAACATGCTGTTGTCCAATTAAGTTCAAAGTCTAATTGGGATAATATAGGATGGCCAATGCTTGCCTTTATATAAAAAACATTAGTTAATTCTTATGGGTCTGTTAGTTTGAAAAATAAGCATCTGATTGGTTACTCTAAGTTTTTGAACATGAAAAGATGTATAGAGATTATTCTCTCTCCCAGCTCCTCAGTTGTCAACTTCAGATTGCAAATTGCAATTCGCTCAGATAAAACATTCTGTGAGCAAGGAACCACTGCAAAACATGAGATGCTTGTCTAATTGAGTCATACATAACAAGAGTAGAGAAGAATGAAGGGAAGGACTTTGGTTCAAAGAGGAGATAAAAGATCTAGGTTTACAAGTGGTGAATAGAAAACAATTACCAGCTATGAATGGATTTTTCATGTTATATGCAACTGTCAGATGTTTGTTAGGGAAATAGGAAAAAGTTAACCTGTTGGGATAATATGCAAAGAGTTTGTTAGAGAAAGAGATTCACAAAATGACATTGGGAGTAGAAATGGTATATTTCAAATACACAAAACTGGATAGATTTCTGGGTCATCATAACTAATCTGAACTACAGTACATACTTTATGCCCTTCTGCCTAAAAAAAAAACATCCAACATATAATTATATATGATTCTCCCTCAGTAGGCATTTCATTTCTTGGTTCCGCTTATAGAAAGGAAACAATTTTATGTTATTGTGAAGCCTCATTCCAGTCTGTGGATGTCCTTCTGTCTTTTCCCTATGAATAAAAAAGAAGAATAATTATAGAACTATTTTGTGTCCCTTCTTTCTTTGTTTTTTTTTATTGTTATAAAAAGGGATATGATTTCCTATATGAATAATGTATGTATTTGTGACCAGCATAACCCGTATTATCTGACAAAATTATTCAGTATTTTTGGGGGGGTTAAAGGCCTCATGACAAAATTCCCCAACAATTGCCCTACATCAGCCCCCTCCCCCTTGTGCTGAGTCTGTTGCATCGAAAAGCATACCAGTTTGTGAACTTGACACATACAGTATATGCAGAGTAGAGCAGTAGTGTTCACAGACAACATTTTCTATATATTTGGATTTTCTTCGGATCAGTTCACTGAAAGAAGCTTGTTGGAGCATGTGCAATCGAAGCTAATTCTGGACTAGATGAACAGAAAAAAGTTGAGTGGCACTCATGTGCATTCTTCTTTAATATTTTCAGCAAAAATATCTACAGAGGGCCATCAACATGAAGTGTTTCTGTCTTGATCTTAGTCATAGTTATCCAAGACCCGCTTCAACTGGGATGCTTTTTATGTAATAAACTCAGAGAAGAGGAATCAAGGAGGGGGCTGACGGAGGGCAATGGATGGGGCTTTTGTTCATGGGGGGTTTAGTTCTCCTGTAAGGGCTATGGCACACTATGTTTTATCTCAACCATATGTGTACATGCTGACATGAGTTACATCCACCTGTACCTGCGCACCTCTGATGGATTTGTGATGGAAATTGCAATGGTGAAACACCAGGGTTGCAGGGGATATGACTGCAGCAAGGCCCGCACCTCCTTTCCGCCCACAGGAGCAACAGATTGGAATGGGATTTTTTTGTGCATGCCGCTGGTGAGAAATTACACGTCTGAAGGAGGTGGGGGTGACCGGTTGAACATCCTGCACCAGGATCCAACCAAATTAAGGTATGTTCCTGAGAAAATTTACAATCTGCGCCTAGCAATTATTGACCTGTAGTTAAGTAGTCAAGTTATTTGAATGTTAGTTAAGAGATGGCATTCAAAATTATGTTTGTGAAGAGTTGCATCACAAATACAGGCATGGAATCCATTATCCGGAAACCTGTTATCCAGAAAGCTCTGAATAACGGAAAGGACTTCTCCCATAGACTACAGGTCCCATACCTGTAGTAATTAGTATGACAAATTTGCTTTTATAATGTAAGAAATAAGTTGGACAATAGTATTGCAACAGATGTGCTCAGCTTATACTGTATTGACAGTGACATATGTGGTGCATTCATTTTTCAGGAGACCAATTTTATAGATTTTACCAATTTTAGAGATTTTATAATTTGCAGAAATCTCTTGCCATTCTGTTTCATATGCAGCCTACAGTGTGTAATTGATTAAACATAATTCATAGATGAAAAGTCGCACACAGAGTTGGGAGTATATGTAGAAGACATTAAGCTGCTATTGGCTACATTATGGTATGAAGCACAGGAAGCAATTTAATTTTCCCTGACATCTTGGAATAAAACATTCAGACAAAACATTCCAAGTAGAAAAAGTAAACATCCAATGTTTCACATGTTGCTTAGACAGGAGTTGTATCTTAGGGCCAAACGGAATTTAATTAACTTATTGTTGCCCTATGATTTTGTCATTTGGAAAACATCTGAGCAGTGATTGACATGGTAGAAAATTACAAATCTAGATTTACTTGCAGTTAGTTTGACTTGCATGAGCAACATAAGCAGCTGTCCACTCCGCAAATATAAATAAACTCACCAGTAAAAATATCTTCTTCCTCTGAGCATTTCATAACGAATATCTTATTTTGGCTGTCGTATCTAGTTCAGGAAGTTATATTATCGACTTTCCCAGCCTGACCAAATGTCAAGTGGTTCACTTCCTGGAACTGATAGAATTCTAAGCAATCCTGTTCTGTTATTGTAGCATCACAGTTAGTGGAATCAGGGGTTTGAAAAACTCCAGTCACCCTTATCCAGCCAGCTGTTCCTTAGAAACAGCTGAAGGTATAGGAATCTGATATTCTTCCCCTTAGGTAAAGTACATTGTATGTTAAGACATATTAAGATTCAAATGAGTGAGTGGATTTTTTCTATGGCTGACCATAACACTCAATTGAAACAGATCATCCCTCTGCTGGATCAAAAAATAGCAGGTATAAAAGACTCAGTCTCAGAAATCCTGCAACAAATGACCAGCCAATCTCAAAGAATGTCCCAGGCTGAGGATCGAATATCGACATTGGAAGACAATTTGAACACGGCGCAATCTACCATTGATCTCCAACAAAAAGTAATTTCTATCTTATTGGATAAGGTAGAAGATTTAGAAAACCGCAGCAGGAGAAATAACCTAGGACTAGTGGGGATTAAAACTAACGGTTAAAACTAAAGATCTGGAACACCTCATTCTAGAGTGGTTACCCAAAGCCCTCAACATGGATACTCAGCATCTCCCCTTCCTTGTGGAACGGTTCCATAGAATTGGTCCCCAACCTTCACCTGCTAGAGACTCACAACGTCCTAGACAAGTCATATTCAAACTCTTGAATTTCACAGATAAAACCAGAATACTGGATGCATATAGAATGACGAGGAATCTTACTTTCGATGGACAATCTATTTTACTATTCCAAGATTATTCCGCATCAGTGACGGCAAAACGCAGAGAATTCGCACCGATTTGTAAAACACTCTACAAGGCTGGATACAAATTCTCTTTAATATTCCCAGCAAAACTGGAAATCATTGAAAAGGACACCAATACAATAAACATCTTTGAAGATCACAAACAAGCATCCACCTATGTAGAATCTACTATCCAGAAATGAGGACAATACTAGATTCTTCAAGATAGTTCATAATCCAGTAAACTCTGCTTGATGACCGTTGCGTATTTCACGGTCTATTCACGGAAAGTGACTTTTCAGACCACTCCTAGCGGGGATTACCGGATTTGATGACTTATTTAACTTGATCTACATCTATACCTAACTTTTTTTGATATCTGTATTGGCGATGTTTCTCATAATCCGTTCTGACTCACATCTCACCAAACGTCCTTTGAGTAGGAACTATTGCAACACTGACTTATTTGATGGTGGACCTAGCTGGTGAGAATCCCTTCAAGTATATGTGAAACATTACTATTCATTTTCAGTTTTTTTTTCCCCTAAAATCTGGGGAAACCATGTCTGGAGACATTACAGTTTTCTCTTTAATGTTTTTTCTCTCGTTGATCCTGTTGGTCTATTTTCTCATATGAACCATGTTTATTGAACATAATATAGCTAAAATGTTTTCTATGTTAGACATTTTAACCCTTCTCTCTACTTCTGACAGTTTGTGGGGCTGTGATTCCCCCTAATGAATACTATACAAAGTATAATCTTTTTTTTTAATGTATATAGTTTATGTAACATTAGTTAATCAAGTGATCAAGACCTATTACTCCGTAATTTTGCTCAATACATTATCTCTGTTGTCATTTACGGCATAATGGCGCTCAAGGGATGACACCTCCTTGCTGGGACAGAGTTCCCATCCCAAAACTATGGCAATTCACCTATACAATTCCCAAACAGGGCATAGGTTAATGTAGACACAATGGGTGAAACTGTAATAAATGTATCTCATAACAAACAACCAAATCATTTTAAATTACTCTTATGGAATGTAGGTGGCCTAAATACCCCAGTAAAAAGACGTAAGGTGTTAGCTGTTTTAAAAAGAGAAAACGCCCATATTGTTCTTTTGCAAGAAACACATTGGCGTGATAAAGACAAGTGAATATTGAGGGATACCTGGATAGAGGAACAAATAACTGCATCCAATACAACTAAATCCAGAGGTGTAGCAAATTTATTACATAAATCACTGAATGGCTCTGAAACTAAAACTTATAAAGACAAGAATGGTCATTACTTAATCGTACATATAGAGATACAAGGCATCGTATACACGGTAGTGAATGTATATGCACCTAATGACGACAGTAATCTTTTTTTAAAGAACTAATGCAAAGGCTTGACTCCTGGGGGCCTACCAATTTAATCATGGGAGGAGACATGAATACGGTGTGGGACCGCTTTATGGACAGATTGGATGCCACATCCAGATATCCGATTTGGCGGATTACTCCATTTCACACACTCTGTGAGTTTTTACATCTACAGGATACCTATTGATACATGAACCCGGACACTAAAGATTACACCTTCTACTCGGGGGCTCATAACACGCACTCAAGATTGGATTATTTTCTCCTAACGCCCAGCTCCCCAATCTGATAAAGGCTTCAATAGGCAACATAGACATCTCCGACCACGCACCTGTCACTTTAATCTTAAAACAATAGTTTCAAGGATAACATCATATAACTGCCGATTTCCCTCTTACTTAAACAATAATACTGATTTTCAAACATACTTAAAACAACAATGGGCAAATTATATAGATGACAATATGCAACATTGGGACGACCAAAATCTTTTATGGCCAGCATCTAAACCTGTCTTGAGAGGGCACATCACAGCCTATTTGATAAAAACGCTTTAAAAAAAAAAACTTTAACGAAAAATATTTATTCTTACAAAAAGAACTTACTAAACATTACAAAGCTTTTAAACTCACAAATTCAGAAACTGACACATCACATCCATGGACGAAACATTGGCAGAAGGTATATCACTTAATTCACTTTTACATACTGCTTTAAAGGACATTCCGAAAGAGATGCAAGAAAACCCACTTTTCATTCACACTTATAAAGTCTGGCATAATATCCGCAAAAAAGTGAATTTATCTCCTTTTAATTCCGTATACTTAACCTGGATCAAAAATAAAAATGTCACCCCCGGTCTCACTAGCACCATATTCAACGAGTATCAAATACACGGCTTACAGAATATCAGAGATATGATTACAGATAAATTCACCAATTTCAGATTTACAACAGAAATACCCGTTTCTACAGTCTAACCAATTCTCACTATTACAACTAACTCACTTTATCACACAGCACTTGATCAAACTTACAGACAAAGATAAAAACAATTCTATAGACTCCCTATGGCCAAGACGCGATTAAATCAACAGCCCAAATCTATAGGCAAATCAGAATGACTTTTTACGTGGATAACTACAACTTTAATTTCTCGAAATGGACAACGATAGTCGCACAAGCAGACAATAAAGATATTCTTCAATATCACACACGAGCCATGAAAATCTTGCCAACAAGCACGTATCAAGAGATGCCTTTACAAATATTACATCACACTTATTTAACACCACTAAAAAGATTCCATATTTTTGAATACCACCTACCACCTACCACTAGACAGCTAACCATACAAATATTTCAGCATACTACATGGTATGAAACAGAATTACTACGTGGCACTGAACCTGTCCAGGAAGCTGACAAACTGTTTATGAGTACAATCAGACAACAAACCACAATGGAACCCTGTGGGAGTCACTACTTTAATAGATTGCTAATGAGCCAATCATTGCACCCATCAAGATTAACAATTTAACGATGCTACCTACAAAACTTTAGGCTTAGAAGGTTATGAAAAACGTTTTTTTTATTTTATTTTACTTTATTTCATTTGTTTCATGTTATTTTATGTGTAAAGCATAAAGAAATAAAAACACTTTTGAAAAAAAATAAAAAATAAATAATGAAGACCAGTTGAATAGTCGCTTACAACTGGCTAGTCTATAACATACTAAAGGTGAACCATCCCTTGAAAGTGGACCTGTCACCCAGACATTAAAAGCTGTATAATAAAAGTACTTTTCAAATTAAACATGAAATCCAAATTCTTTTTTTTATTATTCATAGCTGTTGTAAACTCATTTAAAAATCTCAGCTGTCAATCAAATATTGCCTGCCCCTCCTCTATGCCTTAGGCCTAGAGGCAGGGCAAACAATCACTTTCACTTTCCATTGAGCACTTCCTAGACGTCACAGCACTCACCACATTCCCCCACTCTCTTTACCATTTAATTGTGTAGCCACAAAATGCCTGCTTGCTATAATTATGAATTCCCAGACTGATGGAAACAAGATTGAGTTAATTTATACAGTGTAATTAAATTTCATTTTGCTTGACTAACATGATAAAATATAATTTGCAATACTTTTTTTTGGGGTGACCGGTCCCCTTTAAGGAGAGATATAATTTACATAGAAAATGTCAGTAGCATGCTTTTTTGCATAAATTCAAGGAATCATATCAAACTAGTGTTTTACAATATTGTAGTTTACCCTAATATGCCCATATAAGTGAAAATTATATGAATTTGCTGATCATTTTGTCGTCCTGTCATTCACAATAGTATTTCTAAACCATTGCTTCTCCCCTTTAAAAATAATAAAATGTAAGATATCATAAACTATACAATTATTTGTAAAAGCAATCAATTTCAATTTACTTGTTGTACACATTATTTTTTCCCAATATTCTAATACTATACATATATTGTTACCCCACCTGTTCAGATAGGGTAACAAAACGAACCCTGCCATCAATATCTTCCTGTGCATAGACACATTCTGCACCTATGCCTATGATAGACCCCTAACAGTACAACAGTCTTGTCTTTCCCACCCTGCGGGGATTCTTTGCTTCTTTTAATACAGGGTAATACCATGCTAGCCCTTCATTTGACATTGACATTTTTTGCTACACCCTTGTTTATCATTGGAAAAATAATTCTAATAATTTAAAAAACGTATGTACATAAAAAACAAGAAACTGCTGTACATACAAACAGAACACATATGGTATAGATACCACACTCTATTTTCATAACAGTGCTATGTTAGCATAACAATGTTTTTTAGTGAGCTGCAATAAAAAAAATAAAATTTTTGGTTAAAATGAGGTAAAAATGCAGCAAATATTTTCTCTATATTATTCTCTATATTGGTTTGTTTCTTTAATGTTATGGCACAGTTGGCTGCACCCACAATTCCTTAATTTGTTAGCTCATATTTGTATGTATTATTTAATGTCTACTTATTCTGGAATAATGCTGGAAAACGTAATAAGAAAATGAACATATTTCACACCTAGTTAGGTTATAATTAAATTTTAAAACCAACAGATGCATAAGATGGTTACTCAGTCAAAGCTGTTGGTATAAATATCTTTATGTTTTCCACATATTATCCACCCCTCCAACAAGCAGGAATTTAGGAAGCTGGCCAGAACACATTGGGTAAATATATCTTTTGAAACAAAATAAAAAGGCTTAATAAGAAGATCTGTAAATGACGGAACTGTAAGGCCAAGTTAAATAATCTCAAAACACTAAACAAGCATAGAACAGCAACCTTTTGTACATGGGGTTTGATGTATCACAGACTGACTCCTCTGCAGAGAATTCAAGCACTCCTGTTTTTTCATGTAAAATCACTGGACTATATAGGTAATAGGTGTGCATATGTCTTAGATGTATAGTAACTGCAGTTTAATGAATAAATATTCCACCAGCTGCTTTGTAAAATACTGTTTGGTCCCCAAACGTGTTGAAAATAACAGAATACCAGATTATTTTGCCCTGATATTAGCTGAGGTGCATGGCACCTGTAGGTACACTGTTCAGTTAGTTTCAGTTGTTGCCAATACCACAGTGGCAAATGCGGGTCTTACTTTAGAGCTGAAATTATTAGGGACTAAGTGACATGTTTCCAAAGGGGCTCTACCAAAACAAGACACCAATACTTACCGTAAAATACATTATTTCATATTGGCAAGTCTAAAGCTGGCAGTTGTAGTCCACCAGCAGCTGGGGAAATAAGGGCAAGAAACTAAATTGGACTAGCAGAGTAATGTTGAAATCTCGTCACCACTCACCTGAATGGCTTCTTCAGTTCAAAGTAGCAGGAAACTCCTTCTTCAGACAAAAGCCACATTACACAGGTTGCTGATGGTACCTACTGATTGTTTAACAGACATAAAAGAAGAACAAGACCCTTGCGCTTAAGTGCAGTGTGTTGGTATTAACTTAATTTTTGAAGGGTTTACTGCTTTTTCATCTCTACAGGAACAAATAACCCTGGAAATTTATTGCAATTTTCTGTGAAAATATAATCATGTATAGACATATAAAAAGTATACATTTAGACAACATCCTGTCTGAGAACCTTTCCCAAGTTCTGATTAACCAGGTCACAATATTTCTCTTTAGCAGTACAGGAAGGAGTGCCAGAGAGCACATTGTGCACAACGTCTGCCTGGTTTAGCCGAATGTACAAAAAAGCAAGCCACTAATGCGGGGAATACTGCCAAGATATGTGTTGGGGGTTGCAATAAACATTAGCTTAACAAAATGTTGCACGTTTAATCCTTCAAGTCTCTGGAAACACCATATCTTTCTATCAGCAAACAACATGTACAGAACAGTTTGCTCCAAAGAAACATCCTGAGGATGTAATGTGCTGTAAACATACTGTATACTGTATATACTGTGTGGGCAATCAGGATTCCTTGTCAGCCAATTTGTCACATTTTTCCTTGTACAGTACAGAAATTCTTTTGGAATACATATTTATACAGACTAATCTTCAAGGGCTTTAATAATATTCTAAAAAGTGAATATATGTAGAAGAAAGTGAAAACAGTCAATTCTTTACTTTAGTTCTTTACTGGCTTATTCACGAACGATAGTGTATTAAAAAAAAGTGAATTGGCCTCACCTTGTAATTTTATACAATTATTTTATTCCAAGTAGATCTCATCCCCTCTGCTGTATATATGTGTGTTGTTCCAAACTGACCTTGAAAGGTTTGTCATGTACTTATGCAGTTCTGCATGCTATTCACTATAAAAATGTTTAAAGGGTCATTAAAATCACAGGTTTATTATGTCCTAAGGCAATATAATAAGCTATGTATAATAAGGAGCAGATTTACTAAGCTCGAGTGAAGAATTTGAATGAAAAAAAATTTGAATTTTGATGTATTTTTTTGTGTGCTTCATCCATCGAATGTGTCAAATTCAAACGATTCGAAGTAAAAATTGTTCGACCATTTGACCGTCGAAGTACTGTCTCTTTAAAAAATACTTCAACTTCATACTTCGCCACTTTAAACTAGGGATGCACCGAATCCACTTTTTTGGATCCTTCACGAAGGATTCGGCCGAATACCGAACCGAATCCGAACCCTAATTTGCATATGCAAATTAGGGGTGGGAAAGGGAAAACATTTTTTACTTCCTTGTTTTCTGACAAAAAGTCATGCAATTTCCCTCCCTGCCCCTAATTTGCATATGCATATTCGGTTCGGCCGGGCAGAAGGATTCGGCCGAATCCGAATCCTGCTGAAAAAGGCCGAATCCTGGCTGAAAGACCAGACATGCAGAAGATGGCACCCATGAGATCTGTTGCGTTTACTCTGCACTGATATGTGAGCAAATTCTTAGGGGCAATTTGAGGGGTAACTAACCATGCGGGTGGAAGGTATAGCTATAACTAACTATAGGGTAGTAGGATAGAAAATTTTCTTTTTGGGGGTTTTAGTTTTCCTTTAAGGAAAGCCGCCAACACACATTTATTTTATAACTTGCATTTATGTTATTTCTAGTGATGAGCGAATCTGTCCATTTTTCTTTACTGAAAAATACCGGAAACTTTGAGATAATTTGCAGAATGGTGAAAGACTTGTGAAACACATTAAAGTCTATGGGCAACATTTTTGTTGCAATGACATTTTTGTTGCTGCAATTTAAAATATAAAATATAAAAGGGTTTTTGCCTACTGCAACATTTTTGTTGCATGCAAAACTTACTTAGTGTGACACGTTTTTGTCGCCTCTAAACAAAACTCGCTACAAAACCATACATGTCGAAAACATTTGCTCATTACTAGTTATTTTTAAAGGTGTACAGTATTTATCAAAGGGTGAACTTTCACTTTCACCCTTTGATAAATACACCTTTAAAGATCCCATAGAAATGAATGGAGAGAGGTGGTATTTCACTCTAGCGGACTGTGGTCTGAAATAGGGTATGGCTTTGTTCACCTGTTATCAATCTGGCTGCAGGCGATCAGTGTAAGCCATTAGGCTGCCTATAAGACCCCTGCTCTGCACTGAATCATTGCCCAATATAGGTCTATCTTCATAGTTCCTGGGTGCAATTACATATTGTCTGATCATTGTTCTTGACCCTTGCCTGTTATTTAAATACTCTTTGTATTCTGATTCTGTACCGCGTTCCTGTTTGGTTTGACCTTTGCCTGTGACCTCAATCACGCTTCTGCTCCTGATTTGGTACCATATTGTCTGTTTGGTATTGACCCGGGCTTGTCCCTTGACCACACTCCTTGATCCCCGTCCTTTCTGTACTACGTGTGGTTCCTTTGCCTGCCCAGAACTCTCTCCCTGGTCCTCTCATGATAAGACCTTATGGCACCCAAGTAGCATAGGACTCCTCCTGAAACAAAAGTTGTTTGTTATAGGCAGAAGACTAAACTGAGACCGGGACCTTGGAGATTGTTCTGGGACTGGGTTTGGGATACCTATTGTAACAAGAACCTTCTTAGTGGTACTGTATCAAATCCTGCAAATAAATCTAAGTAAATCACATTCACTGCATCTCCAGTTTCTAGGCTTCTGCCCACTTCCTCATAGAAGTCAATATAACTTTTGTTTGGCAAGATTTATTATACATAAAACCAAGCTGGCACATAGTTGCAAAAATAGATGTTTCTGCTGCTTCAGGTACCTACTCTTCAGTATTGACTGAAGAGGCATAGAAGGGACATGTGATATGTACCCCTATATAAACAAATACTGGATGAGAATAAAGTTCGCTCATTCAATTTATTGGTTATGTATTTGGCATTTTAGTTTACAGCAAAATTACATGACTGGACCCCAGTTGTCAGTATATCTGACCTGGCACAGCCGCTTCCTGTATGCCCACCTGATACTCATAATATTTATGGTACATTAAACTGTGCACTTGAATGAAGAACATTGTAAGAGCAAGTCGTTTTGACAATTAGCCAGCTGTCCAGTTTGTTTTGGACAGTGCTTTGCAAAACTTGGTATCCTAGAGCTAAGTTGTTCTGAAAAGGATAACTTTAACAAGCTAATAATATTGCTGGATCATTTTAAATGAACCCTTTAGATGTATATACTTTTTAAAAAACATATTTTAGATACAAGCTACAATGTAGTGAACTTTATCAAGGACAGTAATTGGAGAAGAGGCTGGTGAACATGTTGAATGGCTCCAAATACAGTATTTTCACTCATTCTGTTTTATCCAGGATGGACTTTGGCTTGATGTTACATTGCCATTGGAGCATAGTACTGTGTATTAAATGCAAACTTGGTTTGTGCTAACTAGTACATAAAATGTTTGTTTCTCAGCTTAGTACAGCTACATTTAAGTCAGTGCAAACCTCAAAATGGGTGTCTTAAAGTATAAAAGACATTAAGAAGTATATTGAAAGTATAAAAGATATGAAACCAGATTTCTTAATTCTATTCACCTTGATTTTACGTTCTTTCTTTACCCCCCCATGTTTAATTCTCTTTTTCTTCACTCCGCTTTGTCCATTACCTTTTTCCTTCACTTATTCTTTCTCCTCTTCAGGATAATGTAATAAAAATGTAGCGTTTCTCCAATTCTGTGACAAATCAGCAAACGCTTTTTACTGGTCTGCAAACAACTCTTTGGTTGCTATGGGTTAGATAACTTGGACAAAAGCTTGTGCCTATTACATTAACTATCTCTCCTCCTCAACACCATTTTTTGCTTTCTGCTGTCCTTCTGCCACCTTTTTCTCTGAATCTGTTATCTTTTCACTTCTCCTTAATTTCTCTTCATGTTTCTGTGAATTCATGTTCATATTGGCTTAAATTCTGCCATCAGCAATGGCTTATATTATTGAGTCAAACAGCCGTCTTATTTTGAAATTATGCTCCTCCATTTCAATTACAAAAAATGAAGGTTGCGGGTGCACTCCTAAGGCCATATAAAAACATATTCAAGTACAATAATCCCCTGTCTAAATGATTCAATGAATATGCAAGTGCATGTCTTTAAAAAAGAAAAACAGGGTTTTTTGTTACAAAGTTATGATCATAAACTTGATAAGCCTTTCAATCAGTAATTTACACACCCGTAAGCATAGTGTAGCTAGTCCAACTGTCTCTCAGGTGCTCCGTCCATGCACCTACATATACCAATGTAAATTCAAATAGGAGGACAGAAGGTCAATATGCAGGATGACTGCTAATGTGCAATTTATTGCTTATCCACATGACATGTTTCGGGCGTCACAGGCCCTTTTTCAAGTGTGATAAGCCACCATACCACGTCAAGGTAAACCCCATATGGCGGTCCCTAACTTGTTTACCTGTGATCAAAATATAAAAGGCCATATACCTCTCTGCTTATAAGGATTATTTGGAGTAAAAATCTTCTGAAGCTTGGTTTCAATCTGTGGACTAGATCCTCCCCCACCACCTGCGTATGCGGCTTTTAAAAGAGAGACTGGCAAAACCAACGCCCATTTTTTTAAAAAATGTGATAATGAAGAGATTATAATAAAGGCAAAGTAAAGTTGTATATATAGGTGCACACGTGTGTGTATGTGTGTGAGTATAGGTATAAGTACAGGGGTGAGTATAGATGTGAACTGAAAATAAAAAAGGAAAAGCTAAATGAGGAGTGTAATAGGTGTAATGTATGTGAATTAGTGCAGAGGTGTTACCTAGTGACAAGTGCAGCAGATATAATGAGTGTCTCACAGGCATTGGTTTCAAATAAAAAGGCTAAAGCCTCCCCTGCCACTAGCATTTGTGGCTTTGAAGAGCAAGAAATTGGCCAAACCAAGAATTAGTAAAAGGACATAGGGCCACCGTTAATTTAAAGGAGTGGGTAAGAGGGTGCACTAACCAAATGAGGCTCATCCACAGCTTCTGGCTACATTTCAAGTACAAAAAAGGAGGGTTCACTCCCTGTTGTCCATTACCTTTTTCCTTCACTTATTCTTCTTCAGGATAATGTAATAAAAAAATGTAGCATTTCTCCAATTCTGTGCCAAATCAGCAAACGCTATTTACTGGTCTGCAAACAACTCTTTGGTTGCTATGGGTTAGGTAACTTGGACAAAAGCTTGTGCCTATTACATTACATAACCCTACTTAACACTCCCCATTTTCTGCTTTCTGCTGTCCTTCTGCCACCTTTTTCTCTGAATCTGTTATCTTTTCACTGTTTCTTAATTTCTCTTCATGTTTCTGTGCATTCATGTTCATATTGGCTTAAATTCTGCCATCAGCAATGGCTTATATTATTGAGTCAAACAGCCCTCTTATTTTGAAATAATGGCCCTCCATTTCAATCCCTTGTTGTTGTCTGGACAGGAATGTATAGTTGGTTTATTAGAAGTTATTAAAAGGAGCCACATAGCCATGTCCTAACAATCTTGGGTAGCATCAGTAATAACATCTGCAAACAGTTCCAACCATATATGTAATCATATTATCATCCAAATACTCACCTAAAAGGAGCAACCTCACATAAAAGTTATAACAGAAATGATGCCTGTAACTACTGCCTTAATATTAGCAGAATGCACACATTTTGTAGCCCAGGCAGTAAACCAGCCATGTATAAGCATCATTTTCATTAATTTCATTAATAGAGGGAACTCATTTTTAAACAAATGCACTAAAGAAGAAGTATAACTGATTGGCTTTAAGACTAGGAACGGACTAAATGTACCCTGTACTACACCTACAGTATGTTTCCTCTATATTGATGTGAAAAATATACATATATAAAAGTAGCACTCAAAGAGAAGAGCTAGGTGTTGTATAATCTAATAATATACACACAAAGAGAGAATTTGGTAGATTGAATCCAAACTGAGAATGTGCCTTAACGTGTCTGGTATAACCATTAATATAAGGTGAGATGGATAAATGTAGAGAGCACAGTGCTCCCCTCATAATGCCAGTAGTCATCATCCATTTTTGGCTGAGCATATCCAATTATCTCAGTCCATACCACTTGGCTTTTAAGCCTTAACCCTTGCTGATAAGTTGTAATGAAAATGGTAGCTCTACAAAAGTCCTATGTAAACAGATAAGGCAAGTTGTGGCCAGACAGTAACAGAAAAATGCAGGTTCTTAACACTGTTAAGAAGCAACATATATAGCCTAAAATCAACAGTCAAGATGAAGGTTTTAAAAAAGGTATTTACATGCGCTGTGGTGTTTTACAGCTGTTGCTGGTTAATAAAAGCTGAACAATGCACACTGGGAGGCAACAATTTCCTATTTTATCTACTGATGCATAGTCAATGCAATTGCACATTTTTAAAAAATAAAACCCTCAGTATCCCTCAGCAGCATAACTTGAACTCGTCTGACCCTCCCCACAAGAAAATATACTGAGGGGGCCCAGCACAAACAGTCCTCCCCAGGCTCCCCCTCCCAAGCCTCTTGCACCGCACACCACAGCTTTCATAGCCCCACTATTTGAACTCCACAAACGACAATCTTGTTGAATTGTCGCCCTGCGACAAAACGCAGGTGACAAGTGGCAGGCGCTGAATATAATGGGTATAGCAGGTATCAATTACATGTATCCGACACGACTGTCAGATGTGAACACCGCACACTGTGTCTGAATCCGACAGTTGTGTTGTGTGTAGTTTGTATCTGTGATTTTTCTACCAGTTCCATTATATTTGCAGCGCGATGGATCCGACAAGAATCATTCGTGGAGTTCAGCCCTTAAAGGTATGATAGGGGCTGGGGAAGAGGGAACTATGATGCAACAGGCTGTTGCTCTCCCTCCCAGCGATTGAGGGGTTTTCTGTATAGATAGTTATGCCATTGGTATTCATGACTTTGGTTATTAAAATGAAGATTAAATATTGATTGTACATTTGATGTTTGTATAAAGAGCTATCACTATTATCTGATGAACCTCCTGTTGAAATATCTCCCCTTTCTTCAGAGTAGGGGACTGACCCTTCTTTGCACTTATTGTTGCCCAGTAGTACATGATTATACTTTTCTGAAAAAGAATTTATAAAAAATTTGGATTTTCTATTGCCCAAATTACCTAGATCCTACATGGCTACATTTTATAATAAATGTAAAAGTGATAAGTGGGTGAGAGATTTAACAATCTAATGGGGCTTGCAGGCAGACGTCACCTTTATATGCTAGGATGGATTCTAGACCTTTCATTTTTCAGAATACTGTGCATAGGGTGGAAAAAGGATCAGTAAAATGCTGACCTCTAGAGGATGTTAGGGTTAATGACATATGACACACATTTGTAAATACAAATTATTATAGATGATTTTTAGTATAGAGAAAATGAGAAAATAGAGAAAAAAACTAGCATTTTTATGGTGTAGATGAAAAATGGGAGTAGGAACTGTAGAGCCCATACTTTCACTGTCCTTAGCTGGTAGATACTGTATAATCAGGTATAAATGTATAGATTCTGCATGCACAGATTTGATAACTAAGGGCCATTTTGTGTACAACAGAAGTTTGTCTCGGTTTTCTTAGATGATCCACAAGAATTCAGAGTTTGATAGGCTACAGGACAGGCCAATGTCAGCTGGGTTCTAGAAAGACAAAATAAAAACAGCTTGCCTAGTACGGCAAGTGTAACCTCAGTGAAAAGTGGGTGCGCTCTGCGAAGACAAAGTGCTTTGCGCACAACTGCACTCGGCTGTGCGCATTTGCGCACGTGCGTCCTTGATTGCGCACGGTTACGCACGCGTGTACTTGATTGCGCACGGTTACGCACGCGCGTACTTGGTTGCGCACTGCTGTTGGGAGCCGAAATGGCCGGCCAGGTTGCCTAGAGCGCCCGGCTAGTATGGTCCGGCACAATATTGCTGGATCATTTTAAATGAACCCTTTAGATGTATATACTTTTTAAAAAACATAATTTAGATACAAGCTACAATGTAGTGAACTTTATCAAGGACAGTAATTGGGGAAGAGGCTGGTGAATGGCTCCAAATACAATATTTTCACTCATTCTCTTTTATCCAGGATGGACTTTGGCTTGATGTTACATTGCAATTGGAGCATAGTACTGTGTATTAAATGCAAACTTGGTTTGTGCTAACTAGTACATAAAATGTTTGTTTCTCAGCTTAGTACAGCTACATTTAAGTCAGTGCAAACCTCAAAATGGGTGTCTTAAAGTATAAAAGACATTAAGAAGTGTATTTAAAGTATAAAAGATATGAAACCAGATTTCTTAATTCTATTCACCTTGATTTTACTTTCTTTCTTTACCCCCCCCATGTCTAATTCTCTTTTTCTTCACTCCCCTTTGTCCATTACCTTTTTCCTTCACTTATTCTTTCTCCTCTTCAGGATAATGTAATAAAAAATGTAGCGTTTCTCCAATTCTGTGGCAAATCAGCAAACGCTATTTACTGGTCTGCAAACAACTCTTTGGTTGCTATGGGTTAGGTAACTTGGACAAAAGCTTGTGCCTATTACATTACATAACCCTACTTAACACTCCCCATTTTCTGCTTTCTGCTGTCCTTCTGCCACCTTTTTCTCTGAATCTGTTATCTTTTCACTGTTTCTTAATTTCTCTTCATGTTTCTGTGCATTCATGTTCATATTGGCTTAAATTCTGCCATCAGCAATGGCTTATATTATTGAGTCAAACAGCCCTCTTATTTTGAAATAATGGTCCTCCATTTCAATCCCTTGTTGCTGTCTGGACAGGAATGTATAGTTGGTTTATTAGAAGTTATTAAAAGGAGCCACATAGCCATGTCCTAACAATCTTGGGTAGCATCAGTAATAACATCTGCAAACAGTTCCAACCATATATGTAATCATATTATCATCCAAGTACTCACCTAAAAGGAGCAACCTCACATAAAAGTTATAACAGAAATGATGCCTGTAACTACTGCCTTAATATTAGCAGAATGCACACATTTTGTAGCCCAGGCAGTAAACCAGCCATGTATAAGCATCATTTTCATTAATAGAGGGAACTCATTTTTAAACAAATGCACTAAAGAAGAAGTATTACTGATTGGCTTTAAGACTAGGAACGGACTAAATGTACCCTGTACTACACCTACAGTATGTTTCCTCTATATTGATGTGAAAAATATACATATATAAAAGTAGCACTCAAAGAGAAGAGCTAGGTGTTATATAATCTAATAATATACACACAAAGAGAGAATTTGGTAGATTGAATCCAAACTAAGAATGTGCCTTAACGTGTCTGGTATAACCATTAATATAAGGTGAGATGGATAAATGTATAGAGCACAGTGCTCCCCTCATAATGCCAGTAGTTATCATCCATTTTTGGCTGAGCATATCCAATTATCTCAGGCCATACCACTTGGCTTTTAAGCCTTAACCCTTGCTGATAAGTTGTAATGAAAATGGTAGCTCTACAAAAGTCCTATGTGAACAGATAAGGCAAGTTGTGGCCAGACAGTAACAGAAAAATGCAGGTTCTTAACACTGTTAAGAAGCAACATATATAGCCTAAAATCAACAGTCAAGATGAAGGTTTAAAAAAAGGTATTTACATGCGCTGTGGTGTTTTACAGCTGTTGCTGGTAAATAAAAGCTGAACAATGCACACTGGGATTTCCTATTTTATCTACTGATGCATAGTCAATGCAATTGCACATTTTTAAAAAATAAAACCCTCAGTATCCCTCAGCAGCATAACTTGAACTCGTCTGACCCTCCCCACAAGAAAATATACTGAGGGGGCCCAGCACAAACAGTCCTCCCCAGGCTCCCCCTCCCAAGCCTCTTGCACCACACACCACAGCTTTCATAGCTCCACTATTTGAACTCCACAAACGACAATCTTGTTGAATTGTCGCCCTGCGACAAAACGCAGGTGACAAGTGGCAGGCGCTGAATATAATGGGTATAGCAGGTATCAATTACATGTATCCGACACGACTGTCAGATGTGAACACCGCACACTGTGTCTGAATCCGACAGTTGTGTTGTGTGTAGTTTGTATCTGTGATTTTTCTACCAGTTCCATTATACAGTATTTGCAGCGCGATGGATCCGACAAGAATCATTCGTGGAGTTCAGCCCTTAAAGGTATGATAGGGGCTGGGGAAGAGGGAACTATGATGCAACAGGCTCCTGTTGCTCTCCCTCCCAACGATTGAGGGGTTTTCTGTATAGATAGTTATGCCATTGGTATTCATGACTTTGGTTATTAAAATGAAGATTAAATATTGATTGTACATTTGATGTTTGTATAAAGATCTAGTGAATGGCTATCACTATTATCTGATGAACCTCCTGTTGAAATATCTCCCCTTTCTTCAGAGTAGGGGACTGACCCTTCTTTGCACTTATTGTTGCCCAGTAGTACATGATTATACTTTTCTGAAAAAGAATTTATAAAAAATTAGTTTTTTCTATTGCCCAAATTACCTAGATCCTACATGGCTACATTTTATAATAAATGTAAAAGTGATAGGTGGGTGAGAGATTTAACAATCTAATGGGGCTTGCAGGCAGACGTCACCTTTATATGCTAGGATGGATTCTAGACCTTTCATTTTTCAGAATACTGTGCATAGGGTGGAAAAAGGATCAGTAAAATGCTGACCTCTAGAGGATGTTAGGGTTAATGACATATGACACACATTTGTAAATACAAATTATTATAGATGATTTTTAGTATAGAGAAAATGCAGTAAATAGAGAAAAAAAACTAACATTTTTATGGTGTAGATGAAAAATGTGAGTAGGAACTGTAGAGCCCATACTTTCACTCTCCTTAGCTGGTAGATATTGTATAATCAGGTATAAATGTATAGATTCTGCATGCACAGATTTGATAACTAAGGGCCATTTTGTGTAAAACAGAAGTTTGTCTCGGTTTTCTTAGATGATCCACAAGAATTCAGAGTTTGATAGGCTACAGGACAGGCCAATGTGAGCTGGGTTCTCGAAAGACAAAATAAAAACAGCTTGCCTAGTCCGACAAGTGTTACCTCAGTGAAAAAAGGGTGCGCTCTGCGAAGACAAAGTGCTTTGCGCACAACTGCACTCGGCTGTGCGCATTTGCGCACGTGCGTCCTTGATTGCGCACGCGCGTCCCTGGTTGCGCACGGTTACGCACGCGCGTACTTGATTGCGCACTGTTACGCACGCGCGTACTTGATTGCGCACGGTTACGCACGCGCGTACTTGGTTGCGCACTGCTGTTGGGAGCCGAAATGGCCGGCCAGGTTGCCTAGAGCGCCCGGCTGGTATGGCCCGGCACTGGACCCAGGCAAATAGAAGTTTTGCACAGAATGGAACCACAATAAAGTATCAATCAATGCTGTAGAAGCAATTTAGGGATCCAGAAAAGTTCATGAAATTGATGGGTGCATTGGAAGAGCAAACAGACATTGGAGGGTGCTCTTAATCAATGAATATCTTAAAGGACAAGGTAAACTAAAAAATTGTCTTCTTCCCAATGAAGGAGTAATATTGTTATTAAAAGAGAAGGAAGGAAGATTTGGGCAATTATGCCCTGTGCTCTCTCCATGATGGCTTATGACTTCCCAGTGCTTGCTCCAGCTTCTCCCATACCTTTCACTGATTACATTGTGGCCTAAGAATGGTCAGATAGGGGAAAAATGAATAAGACAACAACAAAAGCCTCTTAGAACATCAGTTACCACTCTTTTCTTTATTTTTCCAGTTGACTGGTTAGCTTATAGAGTCCTGTTAAGCCATCAGCTGCACAGCTCAGCACTGTCCTTTGGAAACAAACCATTCCTCGGAAACTATTCAGAAGGCTAGTAAATTAGTAATATTATTCACCTGTTGCACTGGTGGAATTTAGGATTCTGTGTATCTGTTACTTGCTCAGATAGACATTGAGAAATTAAAGTCTGATCCCTCTAAAGCCATACTTGAATAAATCAGCTACCAAGTAGACTTTATAGTAATCATGTTAATTACCTGTAGTAGCGATTCAGCAATATGTATGGCACATTGAAGTCATGAATATACAGCTGCCAGCATGAGCAAATAATTTATGATTTTTAGCAGACTGGGTATTTATTAGGCTTACAAAGACAACAAGATGCAAAATATGTGATAGTGATTATATAGCTTTTATTACATAACTTGATATTGTCTGATATACAAACACTGACAAGTAGACTGGAGTAGCAGGTTGCAGTATTAAAGGACAAGGAAAGGTTGAGTAAATCTAGGCACCACCAGTTAAATGCTAGGCACCACCAGTTAATGCAGTTTATATTGTGCTGCACAGCAGTCCAGAGCATACTGATAGTGATGGGCGAATTTGCGCCGTTTCGCCGGAAAATTCGTGAATTTCCCACGAAATTCGTGAAATGGCGAAAAATTCGCAAACATCGCCCATTTTTTTTTTGACGCCGGCACCCGTTTTTGGCGCGGCGTACGCTTTTTTCAACACCGGCTACATTTTTTTTGACGGCGGCAAATTTTGTCGGGTGAATTTTCGCGGGACGAATCGCACAAATTCGGCGGCGAATCGCACAAATTCGCGCCTGGCGAATAAATTCGCCCATCACTACATACTGAGTGTCACTGACACGCCTAACAAAATCCATGATGGTGTACTCCAGTCCACTCAATACCTGAATCACTACTTTTACAGAGATGCTGAAGCTTTATACTGGTGCAGTGAATTCAATATATAAAAATATGGCATTTATACAAAGGTTTGAGCTTCTATAAAGGTTTAACAAAAAAGGAAAGATAAAATCATTGGGGGAGTGCCAAATTTTAGAACCCCCCCCCCAGTGATTATAATCGCGTAACTGATACCATGGGCTGGTGCTCCTGTTTGTTGAAAACAAATTTCATTGATAAAAGGCTGTGGTTTACACATACTGTTGAAAATTCACCAGATGTTTTTGCTAATCACTAATTATTATTGTTCCTTGTTTTTTTTTAGCAATTATATAATATTATGGTTACAATTAACCAGATACTCTTGTACATTTGTAATTCATGCTAGGTTGTACAAGACCACTAGATTCAATAGTACTTTATACTTATTTAAATGATCACAATGACCCCTGTTTTTTTATTAATGTATTGTTCTACTGTACAGTTTTCTATAGTAGCCCTATATAAATAAAAAATATACATACATTGTGTATGGTGGTGTGCTAGCTTTGCACATTGTACACCATTAGAGTGTTATTTACTAAAATCTGAAAAATATCCCACTATTTTCTTAAAACACATAAACATTTTTACCATATTTATCAATAAAATCAGGTTTTTATTGCAACATACACTGACTGCCTTCTCGGGGTTCCACAGTGCCCCTGTGCAAATACCACATTATAGTATAATCAATAGTATACTGCCTATAGTACAACAACCATCATTTTTTCCAGTGTAAAACTGAAAGATTTGCGATGACATATTCCTCAACACAAAGTAGGAACTGCCTAGAAAGCAGCACAATACTTTAACGATCCCAAGCAGTGCCTATTTAGGCATTCATTTTAGTTCAGACATCTTCCAGCAGATGGAGCTGCAGTATCCTGCTTTTGCATCTGACATTAAAAGTCCCCTCATAGGTTTATGAATGTTACTAGCAATGTCTTGCTTTATTCTTAAATCTTAATTCCAACTTGGAGTTTAAAGAAATGTGTCTCTCTTTTAAAAAATGTTTTGCCTTATTCTTTCATTTGTTGTATAAACCATTAAAAAGTTGTGTTAGAAAACATTACAAGCCATAAAAGAAATACGAATAGGATTCTGGTACATTTCCATTACATAGTTATATTGTGGCAAGAGATGTGTACACTGTCGCATATTGCTCATTTTTTTTTTTTTTTAATCTTTATTTGTTGTTTTTATATAAGAGAAAGGAGGGATACAGAAAAGAAAAGGGGGAAGGTTAGGGCAGGGGTATACACAAAGGGAAAAAAGTAATACCAGCGCATATTGATAATTTCTGTAGAAGGAAAATCTTCAAAAATCACACTACCTGTGACCTCTGGCACCGTCCTGTTCCAGACTTCAGGGTTTGTGAGTTCAGACCGGGGCATGTACAGGACAAACATCTTTTGAACTGCTCATGGTTAAGTTTGAATTTGTGCTGGGGACACCTGCAATCCTGAAACAAGATAGTGTTAAACGCCCAAAGTCTAACCAAAAAAAGAAAAAGGAAAGAAAGACCAAGTTCTACGGCAATAAAATACGTTGGTCATGTAGCAAAAATTGAATATTCCTGAGACTCAACAAATATAAGCCAGTGCCACAATTTCTGGGAATGTTTTCTATTTACTGGTTTACTCAAACCCACTTTATATATTTTTTTTATTTTATTTCTTGCACTTTAAATGCCCAATCTTCAGTCGTAGAGATGAGCACAGTAGTCTTTTTAAAGAAGTGGGTGCTGGGCTTTTAAATTGTTTATTTTGGATTGACCTGGTTGTTTCTTGGCAAAGCTGAGATATTAGGGATGTTATTAGGGATGAGTGAACTTTTTCACCCAATAAAGTTTCACTGAGAAATTTGTGGTTTTGCCAGCAGCAGAAGTTTTTAAAAATCCAAGGGAGAATTTCACCATGTGATCTGTTTGGTGAAAAAAAAAAAAGTATGTTGTTCTGGAAAGTAAAACACAGAATTATCATTATTAACAGACTGTTTATTTAAGGAGATGTCCAGGTACCCTGTTTGGAAGCAGCGCCGGGCCATGCCAGCAGGGCGCTCTAGGCAACCAGGTCGGCCACTTCGGCTCTCAACAGAAGTGCGCAACCAAGTACGCGCGTGCGTAACCGTGCGCAACCAAGTACGCGCGTGCGTAACCATGCGCAACCAAGCACGCGCGTGCGTAACCGTGCGCAAACGGGGACGCGCGTGCGCAACCAAGGACGCACGTGCGTATATGCGCACAGCCGAGTGCACAAAGCACTTTGACTTTGCAGAGCGCACCCACTTGCTGGACTAGGGGTAGGCTGCATTTGAGGTATGTGCCTGGCGCCCCCCAAGCTTTGCGCCCTAGTCACGTGCCTCTTCTGTCTACCCCTAGTTCCAGCCCTGTTTGGAAGAAACTGGTATGGGAGCATAACTGTACATAACATGTGCAAGGTGCAGAGTTCAGCACTGGAGAGCTCAAGGCAGCGCTGTAAGGACGTACAGTAGCTCCTTTCTCCCACTGGAACACCTAATTTGCATGTCTGAATGACACACAAAAAAGAGTAGAAAAAGGACCTTTGCCTACTGGAGCTGACAGAATAGCAGAGTGCAACGTGCACACAACACTTTTTTGCACTTGTTTTTTGCTCTTTGAACCTTTACACAAAAAATTTGTCTTTCAACTTCAGAAACATACGTAACGTGTACATCACAGGGGGCTGCCCAAGGACACAAGGACAACATATAACTTAATTCTAAACAACAAAAAACAATACAAAGAATTCTGTGCCTTCTATAACATCTACAAGTGCTGAAAGTGTTAAAGAGCTGCAATGGAACAGTGCTTCACTACAGCAATAAATGCAGATTAGTCCTTTGTAAGATAGAAGTACAGGTACAGGATGTGACAGGCACAGTAGTGATACACTAAATGCTCTCTGCATGGTCCTTTATTATGTATTGAACAAAATGCAGTCACTGTCACATATATAATAATCCATTCATACCAAAAGGCTGATCAGCGTGGGGCCAGTTCAGGCACATCTTGTTTCTCGGAAAGAAAACATTTTTAGATTATCTTTACTAAATAAAGCTGTTACAGCATATCCCTCCTGAATGCTATACATCACCCACACAGTTTGTGATTACTGCAATAGAAATAGATAAACAGCACCTTATACAGCATAGACTACCTGTCATAGAATGTGCACAGAGCAGAATGAATTGCACCTCCTTTTATTTAAAGATGCACACAATAATGCATGTCTTCATGCTCTGAACTTGTTCTTGAATTTGTAAAGTGTAGAACAAGTACTTTTCTTCTCTAGTGTCTGTAGACACTATTGCATAAAACCAAAAGCTCGTACAGACTGTAAAGGTCCCCATAGACGCACAGATTTTTCTTTCGTGAACAGACGATTTTAGAGCAATCCAACCAATCCGTCAAATTATCGTGAAGTTAGTGGAAATCGAACGATTGTATATCTTACGATTTTTCGTCCGACATCTGTCAGAAAATTGATTGGCCAGGATAAAACATTTTCATTGGTCACAGTGAAATCTATCTGTATTTGCAGGGCCAACCAGGCAGCTGCTCTCAGTTTTCCTGGCTCTAACTAGACAATATCGATTGAAATGGTCTTTTTAGTTGATGGACAAATCGTACATTTAAATGATCGTTTCAAGATAATCTTGGTCTCACGATAACAATCTATGACCAGCTTAAAGGAGAAGGAAAGCTATGGAGGCATTTTATTGTCAATAGATTAGCTGCAATAGTGTAAGCTAGAATGCTATATTTATTCTGTAGAATGTTTTACCATACCTGAGTAAAAAGCTCTAGAAACTCTCTGTTTGTTTAGAATAGGAGCTGCAGTATTAATGTGGTGTGACATCACTTCCTGCCTGAGTCTCTCCCTGTCTGGGCTCAGATTACAGTAGAGAAGGGAGGGGTGGGGGAAGAGGAGCAAACTGAGCATGCTCTTGCCCAGGGCAATGAGGTTTAAGCTGAATGCAGGAAGTCTGATACAGAAGCCCATGTGTACACAATAGAAGGAAAGAAATGCAGTGTTTCTTTTGACAGGGGACTCAGAGCAACATTACTTTGGGGGTTTACTGGTATATTTGGATGGACCTTTCTTATAAGGCTTACTTAGTTTTAACCTTTCCTTCTCCTTTAAGTCTGTAAGCCACAATTAAACAAAATAGTCAGGAGTTGTATGTGTACATACATTATGTTTACACATAATTAAAAGATATATCCCAACTGAGTGGCACAGTCCCAATTTTGATAGCTCTGCCAGCAGTCCAGGGTTTGTTGCTGAAATGTCCCGACTTTTCTCTTTGATCTCCTGCACTGAACAGCCAGAAAAAGATACAGTTTCCAACTTAATTGGCTTTTGGCAGAGAGCCCAGAATAGATAATTAGATACTTTTGTTAGATACTTTCGAAAGTCGGCCAGATCTCGATCGGATGGGACAAAAAATTCCGTCGGATCGCGGCCGCATCTGTTTGTTGATGCGGTCCCGCAATCCGACCACCCGTTTCCATTCGTTAGGATCCAATCGTTGGGCCCTAGGGCCCACGATCGGATCAGACCAGTATTACCCACCTCAAGGCGGGCATATCGGAGAGATATCCGCTCATTTGGCGACATCGCTAAACGAGCGGATCTCTCCGTGTATGGCCACCTTTAGACTTCCAGTTACTGATGCATCTGAACCCCCCTGCAAACTCGTCTGACTTCATATTTTACCACTGTTTTATTTCTGTTTTATTTCCCTCAAAGTAGCTTAAGAAATGCTTTGTTGATTAGGCACCTTTAGGGATATATAGATGACTGCACAGAGGCCATAAAGACATTTAGCTATTGTTCTATGAATTTCTCAGGATAATCAAATACTCCCAAAACAGGAAACATTGAACCTGATTACACGTAACAGCAGGTCCCTTTAATGCCAGAATCAGCTCAGTAACCAAAACATTACAAAGTTAGTGTAGTCCTGCTGCAATAGCATTTTGAAGCAGCAGAGGGTAGGATAGTCCATTCAAGGCTGTTCCTTGAGAGATGAAATGAATACTGTGTGCTAATTTGAGTAGTGCAATTGCTCAAGCAATCTAACATTTGCTGAATATATTCTTATTGAATTAAACAGATCAACGTAAATGTCCAATTGATTGCAGTAGTGAAAATGTTCTTCTGTGCTAGTGAATAATCCCTCTATTGCTGCCTTTTGACTTTATGACTTACTTAAAGTGAGTGCGTGCTCATGTCTGTGTGTGCATTTTGCATTAGTTGTTTGTGCCTTAAAAAAGGCATTCATTGAAATCTATAAAAAAAGAAATAGATATGAGCATTCTGTTGCTAGTTTGAATAAGCATCTTAAGGTCTTTTGAGTGCTAAGGTACTGTTTTCTCTTTATTTGACAATGTAACAGTAATATTTCTCCTTAGAACCAATAAGCCTTACAAAGAATACACTCCAACCTTACATTTGCCTTATGTTATAAAATAAAGGCACGGTATCATGCCTTTGGTATATACTTTGTACTGAAGTTCTAAGTATTTTCTGCCCTGCAGTTGTTAGCAGGAAGCACAAACATCCACAGCAGCATGAGAATGGAATAAATCAGAGTTACGGAAAAGATCACAGTTGCTTCTTATCCTTGGATACCAAGATTCTCCTGAGGGAAGAGGTGTGCAGAGAGTCTAATGGTCACTGTCAACACATAAACATTTCATAAGGGTTATAAGGGAATGTGGAGGCAGTCTCTGGGGGTATGTGCATGTTACTTTTAATAAAAGGAAACCTAGGTAATATAAAATGAGAGAACCAAAAGAAAGAAACAAAACTCTATTTATTATACAATATATGGAGCATGCTGTGTGACTAGCTAACTGCACCATTGCTATTTACTATAAATGAGTTGTTGCCTTTGCAGATTTATCAAGTACAATATTTTGTTTTATCAGTACATCAGACAGGTGGAAGTTCTCTCCGAAACCTGAAATTTCACTTTGTGCCAAGGAATTGATTTATGAAGGCATTCTAGTTTAGTGCCACAAGAGCAGTCCGTGCTGTAGATAAGCCTTTCCCTTACAGCTTTTGAAAAATGCTAAGAATTAGCCATGCTTTTAAATAAATGTGTGTATATATGTATTTAGTTTCTTCATCCAGAAAGCTTCTTTCTGCAAAAGTAATTTGGATCTATCACCCCCACTCCTTGGGGGTGGGACATGGACATATGTCCCTTTTCCAAATAATGCTTTGCCACTGGTTTATTGGTAGTTTCATCCCTAAATGCAGTGCTGATTGCTGACCTATGACCATCCATTCGTAGATGCAGTGTTTTACCGACATTAGGTAGCCCACAGGGGCAAGTTATTAAGTATATAACATGTGAAGTAGTACAGGTAATGTGATGTCTTATGTTAAATTGTTTACCTGTATGGGGGTGGAAGAAAGAGTCGCCCGGTGTCATATATCTGCACGATTTGCAGTTTGGACACTTAAAGCACCCCAATTTTTCTCCCAACAACCACCCTTGTCTTTTTTTGGAATAACAATTAATAGGATCACTTTTCACAAGAAAATCTCTCAAGTTTGTGCCACATCTATAACAGACCATCGGGGGTATAGGCATAATCCTTTTCAAGTCGGCATCAGTCTCAACAATTTTCCAATATTCCTTTAGGTTTTTACTGAGTGTGTTAGTACCATTATTATATTTAGTGCAAAAAGTCAGTCTGGGCTCCCTACTCTTAGGAGTACCGGACTGCTCACACCTCCGTCTAGCAATGGTTAAGGCATCCTGAAGTACTTTGCTGGGATAGCCTCTATCTCTAAATCGAGCCCACATCTCTTTTAATTGTTCTTCCGCCCGAGAGTTCACTGAGTTGTTTCTCAGCACTCTGCAGAATTGTGAGATGGGTAATGACTTTTTCATAGGGTTAGGGTGACAACTCTTATAGTGGAGTAATACATTTTTATCAGTTAATTTTCTGAACAGAGTATACTCCAATTGTCCCCCGTCCATAAATATCTCCAAAAAATTTATTTTGTTCGGATGAATCTCAAAAGTGAATCTGACAGGATTGTCAAGTGAGTTTAATTCGTCTACCATACTAGCAAATTCTTCCTGAGTCCCACACCAAATAATAATCATATCATATCATTGATAAATCTATGAAAAAATACTATTTTTGAACTATAGCGGGGCATTATGTACCTTTGTCCGTAATCATGCATATAAAGATTGGCATATGCGGGTGCCATGGCCGCTCTCATAGCCGTCCCAGACACCTTGAGGAAAAATTTTGACTCAAATCTGAAATAATTCAATGATAGTGCCAAATCAAGTAATTCCAGAACAAATGGTATAGGCGTTCCATTATAGGAACTATATGCCTCTAGGGACCTTCTCACAGCCTGCATACCAGCCTCATGGCGTATTATAGTGTATAAACTCACCACATCCATGCTCACAAGATAACAGTTTTTATCCTTTGGACAATTTAAATCTTTGATACACTCTAATAGGTGAGGGGTATCACGTAAATAAGTTGGAGTATTCTGTACTACTGGTTGCACTAAAGAATCAAGATAGATACCAATAGGATGTAATAACAACTCACGTCCCGACACAATAGGTCGACCTGGAGGTAATGTAAGGCTTTTATGCACTTTGGGTAGTGTATACAGAACCGGACACTTCGGGTGTTGTTGTTTTAAAAAATCATACAAACCTTTGTCAATAACCTGTAAATTCATTGCACCATCCAATACACTATCAACCTTAGATTTAAACTTAGACAAAGGGTCACCACTCAAAGGTCTGTATACTCTACAGTCAGTCAATTGCTTCATTATTTCACATTGGTAATCAGAGTAATTCATTATTACAATCTCCCCTCCCTTGTCACCCGGACGGATGACTATATTCTTATCCTCCATCAAAGTTTTTAAAGCCAACCGATCATCTTTAGACATGTTGTCTCTTTGTGTGATCCTGGAAGGAGTGCTACCTCCCCCGTTCGCAATTTCTTGTGTAAAGAGTTTTATAGCCGGATTCACAGTAGGTGGGGTAAAAGTACTTTTTAACCTTAAGGCTGAAGCCCCTGATGTGGACGTTGGTATATCCTTAAAGTAATCTTTCAAATTTTATTGTCTGCAAAATTTGAAACAGTCAATCTCCCAGTCAAAAGCATCAAAACGGCATGTAGGCACAAACGTGGTTGGTGGGAGTGTGCACGATTGGGTGAGTGCTATACATTTTATCTATTTATATTTGCTGTTTGTACAGATAACAAGGTCTTGATAGAGGTCTTAGGAGGAGACCGAAACGTTGGCCTGTTTTCAAATGGATTAATAAAATAAATATTTTTTAACTTTGTTCGTAATACCGGTGTGCTCCACCTCTTTTTGATATATATTGATGAAGCATGTAGTGGAGGCACCTGGATTTTCATAACCGTGAATGGTGTGCGGGAGAAGCTTGGACTATATATATATATATATATATATATATATATATATATATATATATATATATATATATATATATATATATATAATGGTCCTAGAGGTGGACTGAAACGTTGACCAGTTTTAATGTAATTTAATAAAAATTTAATTAAAATCCTAGTGTGCACTCGTGCTTCCAGGAATAACTATGCTTTTTGACATATGAGTGGCACCTGGGTGCTTTGCTGATTCCAGTGGAGTGCGGACTACCAAGGATCTTTTATATATATATATATATATATATATATATATATATATATATATATATATATATATATATATATATATCTGCATCCATAGCAGTGTTGCAGCACTCACTAGCTCCAATAATGTTTAGCTTTTATTGTATTATTGCTGTATTGGGAGACTGGGGACTCATGCCAGATGCATGTTTTTGTCTGATTAATGACTGCTTGCCCAATTAATACATTTAGCAAAGGAGATATCAAATCCCTGAACTAAAATGATTTCTCTATCCCACAAATACCTGAGGACCCTCATAGAGTGCTCATCAGAGAAGAAAGTTTATTCATTCCTTGCACCAAGCAATAAATAGATCGGATAATATGCTGCAATTACAATGTATACTTAAACGCAAACATCATTATCATATAATTTCAGCAAATTCATTGGACATTCAGGGGCCCATTTACTAAGCTCGAGTGAAGGATTCAAAGTAAAAATACTTCGACCATCGAATAGGCTACTTCAACTTCAATTCAAACTAAAAAACGTTCGACTATTCGACCATTCAATAGTCGAAGTACTGTCTCTTTAAAAAAAAACTTCGACTACCTACTTTGGTAGTTTAAACCTACCGAGGTACAATGTGAGCCTATGGGGACCTTCCCCATTACTTTGCTAAGGATTTTTTAATCGAAGGAAAACCCTTTGATCGATGGATTAAAATCCTTCGAATCGTTCGAACGATTTTTCCTTCGATCGTAGGATTTACTGTAAATCCTTCGACTTTGATATTCGAAGTCAAAGGATTTTACCTTGAGGGTCGAATTCGAGGGTTAATTAACCCTCGATATTCAACCCTTAGTAAATGTGCCCCTCACTGTATCATTATATGTTTCCAACTATGATTGGATACAAGCTGCATTTATATGGCATGTTTAAACTGGATCAATCAGTATGTGCCCAATTTCTGCCAGCTATGGGTTGGGTAGGCCTGTTGGCAGGCCCCTTACACTGTTGAATAAGATGATTTTATATGTCCACCTTTACTTTATGATATCTTTGATCCATTCTTTGTTTTTCTCCAAGCTAGCGTGGTAGCTGATACTCTTCTGGGTGAGTATGTGTGAGGGAACATGTGGATTCATCACACTCTGATCATGTTTTCTTACTGTATAATTATCACATGATTTGGTGCTGCTTTGGGAATGGGAATTGCTCTCAAGGTATAGTAATAAGGAGAGCTTTTTTCGGAATATCAGAAAAGCATTTTGGTTGCAGACTTTCTGATTAATGGTACAAGCAATGCAATTGTTTCCATAATGTAACATGCAACATAGACGTCATAACGTCATTTTTCTGTCAGTACTGTCGGTTTTACTAGTATACTCTAGTTACCAGTGTATAGAGAACCCTGTTATTTTATATATGCAGAAGTACTTTACTATATAAAATGTGTGTTTTTGTAATAGCGCAAAGGTATTAATATGCAGTGGATAGACTTTATTAAATGATATGTGATGTGATTGCTGTTTCAACCATATCAAACGTCCTTACGAATATATGTTTGTTTTTCAGTTTAAGTCATTGCTTACGGTTTGATTTCTTCCTCTTCCCTTTATGTTATTTTTTTGCTGAAGAGACAGTAAAGAATAACCTTAAGGAGTGGCTTCGATGAAATAATGTCTTGAGTTTAGCATCTGTTCCATCAGACCTGCCTCCCATTCAAATGATACATGCAGGCAATATACAGAGACACTTTTGCATCTGGAAGCTTCGCTGCGTTCACTTACTCCCTTATGAACGATCCAAGCAGCATTCTAAGACAGGTGGTCAAAGAAAAGAACAGGAGCAGACCACCCATTCACAGGCACAATGGCTATTAGACAGAGGGAACAATTTGTTCTAGCTTCCAAATAGTAAAACAATGTGAAGCCTGACATCAATCTAATCTTGAAATTCTAAAAATAAAGATATACAGGGACATCAATTAGTAATCCTTTTTCTTGCATATGTATGAATATTTATATTGTTACTTTGCCAGTAATGAACAGATGTTTTGTATTAGACATTGTTCTAATGGTCAAATGCAGTCAAGTATACCAGCATAAAGATGTGGGGGCTTATGTATATTTACATATAAGGGTGCATTCACTTAGCGAGCCATGTTTTTCCCACAATGCACCATGCTTTCACAGAATTCCAATGTCATAGTGGATGCAAACAGATACATCTCTTGATGCAATTGTGCTGCACCTATCATAACTGCATTTAATTCACCAAAATGGATGCAACTGCACTTGTGCTTCATTGTCCCCTGGAATCTTTCCAATATTTGCCATTCAAGTGATGTGGGCCTGGTTCTTTTGGCATAACTGAACTACTACGATTGACATGTAGTGCTAAGGGAAACCTGGAGCTGCTGCAGGGCAAGAGGTAACACTCAATTTGGAAAGGAAGGCAGGAAGGACTGAGCAGCACCAATAACAACTATAGGAGCAATGTATTCCGAAAATAATTCCAAAAAAACCCCAAAACACCTTTCCCTGTTGCTGGATGATTTGCTATTAAATCTGGCAGCAGAGGTGGAGGATAGGGGGCTCTCACTGTGTAAACTGACTATAGGAAAGAGCCAGGAGTGCATTTTAATTGAAGTACCAATAATACAAGTGGCTTTAGGAGCAACTCGCTGAAGTGAAGTTTCCCGCTGTACTTGAAGATGTAAATGAGCCCTATATTGTCCCATGCACAAACCCATTTTTTTTTAGGAATATTAAAATTATACATCTTTTCATAACATCTATTTAACGCCTGAATATAATTTTTTTACTGTATTTTTCATCTAATCTTTCCCTGTTTAAATGGGTTGGAATGGATGCTTTTTGTGGCACAGTATTCAGTGGCTTGACTAGAGTCACATCAGCACCAGTCAGCTCAAGCAGAATAATGAGAGATAGAATGGGGAAGGCTATTATAAATTGTAAGCTCTTTTGGGCAGGGCTCTCTTCACATTTTGTATTGGATACTGGTCACTATGTGTGTAAAATTTGTATGTACATTTATTTTACAGTACCTCGGAATATGTTAAGACTCTAAAAATACTAAAATATTAAATGATAAGTGGTCTTTCTAAGGGTTTTTTTTTATCCTTCTTTGACATTGATTACAAATATGTCATGCCAAACCATATGCAAACCACTTTTAAATTTGAAACCACTTCAGATTAAAAACATTCAATAAATAGATTGTTGGAGGTATGGCTTATTTGTTTATATTCAAATAGAAGCTCCTCTCGCAATCCCTGCCCTATGTATTGATTGCCCGGTGCACGGTGACAAAGGGATCGGCACCCTCCAACTGCACGTAGGTAATACAGTCACTGGCACTCAAATGGCAGGTGCAAGCAGGGACAGTCCCTTGCGTTTTATTATCAGAAAATGTGACGTTTCGGGGTCAGGCCCCTTCATCAAGCATGCTTATTCAATAATATCCCATTTGAGTGCTGGAGACCAAAATTGTACAGCATATTCTAGATGGGGCCTTACCAGCGCTTGCTTCATCATAAAAAGCAATCAAATTTGTCTGATATGACCTATCCTTCATAAAGCCATGCTGATTACTGCTCATAATGCCATTCAGCAGCCTTCAAATAATTTGCCCATCACAGATGTCAAACATACTAGCCTATAATTGCCAGGCCGATATTTTATATAGGAATTACATAAGCTTTCCTCTAGTCCATAAGTACCATACCAGATGAATTCAAGACTGAGAAAATCTGAAATAGAGGCCGGTCTAAAACTAAACTAAGCTCTCTCAGTAACCGAGGGTGTATTCCATCTGGCCTTGGTGCCTTGTTCATATTAATTTTTAGTAAAGCTTTATTAATCATATCTGGAGTCAGTCACGAAACAGACTGAGCTGAGCCAACAGTGCAGCTATGAAGTGACTCCTCTATTGTATACACTGAAGAAAGGAACTGATTTAGCACATTGGCTTTTTCTGTATCTGTTACAACCATATTGGTATTGTCATTTAAAGGAGCAACACTCTCAACCTGCATCTTTTTACTATTAACATACTTTAAAAACATTTTGGGGTTAGTCTCAGCCTTACGCAACAGGCTCCTCATTTTCTATCTTTGCCTTCTGGATTGCTGTTTTACAACATTTATCATAGTGTTTAGATAATAATGTGCAGCTTCTGTTCCTACAGACTTGTATTTTTTAAATGCCTTTCTTTTCATTCCTATTAACGTCTTTAGCCATTTCATTTGGTGGGGTTGAACTTGATGGACTTTGTCTTTTTTCAACCTGATGTAACTATGTAACTATATAGGATGGTTCTTAGTGCTTCTACAAACCCTTAATAACAAAAACCCTACCCTACATAGACCCCCCTCCCTCCTCCCCCCAGCTTAGCTGCTACCCCGGGCAAATGCCCCTAACTCTTTAATTACCCCTTCGTGCAGATTCTGTTGAGTGAAGTTCATGGGTGCCATCTTCAGCCGATTCGGTAACCTTCGTGAGTTTTGGCAAAGTTGTCACGAAAATTACTCCTACTGTGCATGCACTGTTACACCGGCGTCATGCCTTTGTGTTTTTAACGTCTACTAAACACTTAATTCACATAAACACTTAGATCACATGCAACACTGGTTTAGCAGCTCCAGATGGAGACAGAAGGGCTAGAAAAAACTGTGTTTGTCCAAATTGTGACCAGTGTCAAAATTTGTCTGGTGTAGCCAGAGCTCCAACAAACAGTTCCTTATTGTAGTCTAAATCCATAATTGCAAATACCCTTTATCTGATAAATAAATTCACATATATGTGTAATTCAATTGGTTGATAAAAATATATTGTTGAGGTTCCAAAAAAACCAAATGAAATAAAACAGCCACAGTTCTAATATTTGTCCTAACATGTTTGGCTGGAAATGCCAGACAGAGACATTTTGCAAAGCTTGCAAAAATTACTATGTGCTAATGGGGACTGAGCATAAACCAGGAAAACAAAAAAAAAACAAAATCAAATGTCTGTGATTTGTATCCAAAGACCTACTGGGAGGGGCTTTTCATTCATACCATTTTTATCAAGGTAGCAATTTATTTTCTAGGTAAACAGTTATTTCAGGATAAAACAATGTGATCATGCAGTAATGCATATGAGATATCCCTAGCTAGAGTTTGTATAGTATTGAGCCCAGAAGCAGAGCATTTAGTTACACAAAACCACAAATGAATAAAATTCTTTTTAGACATGCTTGTAAGTGGGAAATAAATTCTTGATAAATGACTTCTATGCATATGAAGTTATTAGAAACTTACACCGTTATAGTGGAAATGGATTTTAAATGAGGAGATGTCTTTTAATGGGACAGAGGAAAAGGTCTGGGGAGGGACAGTTAGCTATACATGCTTGAGTGCATTCATGCATGTTGCAGCCTATATATTCACAGTTATGAAATGGGATGTGGCATTATTAAATCTTAAAAAATGATAGACCTCAGCAGAGCACAATCAATAATAAAGATATTAAATTCGCATCACTGTCAAGGGTGATAGATAAAGAAGAAAAGCAATGAGCGCATTCATTCGGAGAAGTGTACCTTGCCGATTTTTCTGTATTAAGGACTTGGTGTTTTGAGACCAGAGCATAGCTATATGCTATTACCTGAAGATCTTTTGCTGGTTGCTAATTTTGCTCTTGATTAAATTATCAAAAGCTTTTATTGCATCGAGAATTACATTTTAATGGTGAAATGATAATTTAGTAAAAACTATGCCAAAAAAATCCCTTTAACAAAGAGATTCAATTCAAAATTAGAGCGCTGCAACACAAAGGGGGTTATTTATTAAAGTCTGAATGCTAAAAACTCAAAACATTTGAGTTTTTTACTGGGAGGCTGCAAAAAGTCTGAATCCAAAAATCAGCCGTCTCAGAGCTGCCGAGGTTGTATATAAGTGAATGGGAGAGGTCCCCATCCTATTGGAAGTTTCTGTAGTCTGCACTGGAATTAGCCCAAAAATCTGGCTATTTCAGGCTTTTCAGGCAAAAATCCGCAAAATTTTTTTTTTTAAAAAATGCATGATTTGGGTTGTCACTCGATTTGATCGAGTTTTTCCCTAGTCCTATTAAATTGTGCTTTTTTATTAATTAAAAAAGGTTATAATCGTGGATTCTAGTTAGGTTAGACTTTTTTATTTTAAATAATCAGATAAATTTGGATTTTGATAAATAACCCCCAAAACGTAGACTAATATAAAAAAAGATATAAGTAAAGACCAATAGCAAACCATTTTATAATTCCACTGTCTACATCATGCCATATATGCTATATATAAAATATTAAGGTATACATATATATCTCGTATGAAAATGTATTGCTTAAATGATATGAAATATGCAGGGAAATACATACTGTATAAAGTGAATGTAACAAAGTTTTGCAATGGCAATATAAAGCTTGCAAATGTGTAACTAAATCGATAGAAGTATTGCACACTACTGTCAGACATTTCTCATATACATTAATAAGAAGCACCACTGAGCATTTCTGCATGCAATGAAAAGGAAAAACCATAGCATAGTTGATTTGCTTTCTTGTCTATGGTTTGTGTCCTTTCACTGTTTTCCAAAAATATAGATTGTAGAATAAGTGGAACAACAGAAAGGTGATTCTTTATATGGCTTATTATTATAACACATTTTAGACTTAGTCCAGGTGGGTGATTATCTCAAGTTTACACATTTCAAGAAACTAGGCAAACAATGTTTTGGATGGTACTATTTGTAGAAAATAACAAAATTAAGGGGAACTCCACACAAACATAACTTAAGCTTTGTTTGGAACTGTTCCCTAAGCCTAGCTCCCTGCTCTCCTGCTGATCTGTCTGACTTTTTTACTGAGCTGGCTGACTACTTACTTTGTATCAACAGCCATCTGTCCTCAGCCTGCATCCTCCAAACCTCACAATTCCCTGCACACATGATTTCAATAAGGAACAGAACATCACAGTGCAATGCATTGTGGGTTATGTAGTTCCAGCATGTTAAACAGCCGGATTTCAGCATAGAAAATGGCATTTATTCATACTTTTTGAAAAAAACAGTATCTGTGATGGGTATTTAAGGGGATTCTATGTTATGTGGTTTGGAAGCCGGAGTTCCCCTTTAATAGATCAAAGCATTGATGAAACTATCAGGGAACAGTCCCTGCCACTTTGGATGGGGGGAGTTGGCACAGGGGGCCTGATCAGGACCTGTTACTCCTCAGCCCCCACTACACATGTCCACTTAACCCCTGTTTCCAACCCACTCCTCCTAAGCAGTGCTAAAGTAGTAGGTAGAATTTTTGAAACTTTGTATCAGTATAGTAGTAGGAATAGTAAACATAGAGAATCATCTTTATACTCTAGCAGTAATGACAGAAGCAAATAAACTCTATAGTGCTATGATGTTTTTGGTAGAAACAAACTGTAATATGTAACTGTAGTTGTGGAGAAACTCCTTAGTGATGTACTAGTGGCTGTGGTGCTACAAGCAGAGAAAATACTAAGTACAATAGTAGTTATCGTAGAACTAGTACAAACACACTAGTAGTACAAGCAGAGACAGTACTATAGTAGTATGGATAGAAATAGCTGTGGTGGCAGTAAAAAAAATCTGCATGATATAATAGAACAACATTGAGGTACAGGGCCATTTGAAGATTACGGCTGCACTCTGTTTTGATCCAATATATAAATAAACCAAACAATATTTTCTTGTAAAAGTCTTATTTATTAAAAAAATCACATAAGGGAAGCAATCCAAAAAACTGACAAAAAATTGCCTGAAACCATGTCTGTACATTGTACCCCATGCTTGGATTCAGTTCTGCCTTGAAACAGAATTCATTACTATTGCTTATTGAAAATAACAGTCATATACAAAACAAAAAAATAGATTTATACAGAAATAACACAGAATATAACCAATTCTAGCAATTTATATTGTACCAAAACAAAAGGGAAAAAGAACCATGATTGCTGTTGCTAGTTATATATGAAGATGTAAGTATGATATATATATATATATATATATATATATATATATATATATATATACACATAATAGATATACAGTATTTGTATATAATTAGGCAAGCTTTATCGGATTAGGGTGTGGGTTTTGTGAAGACAATAATATGACATAGATTAAAGCTGACATCTGCACAACCTTCTGTTTTCTAATTCATATTGTTGACTTTCAAGATTTTAATATCTTCCTGCATTAACTTATCACTGTCATTGCTATACTGGGTTGCTGAATAACATGACAGCATGGTACTATTGCTGAATCTAAGGCAATGCAATGCCTTTAACATTAATGAATTAAGTGGAGAATAATGTCCTAATGTCCCCATGGTAGTTGCATACAGTATTTCCTTTGTTACACATAATCTTTTCCAGCAGGTGGTGCACTTTTATTGTAGCCTCTTGGTGGTGGGTAGGAAGTCTCTCTTCTGGGACAAGAGCAACAGAGCAAAGCACCTCCAATGATTGCTAGCGCAGCTCCAGCCCATCCAATAAATAAGGCAGGGCCAAACTCATATCTGTGGGAAAAAAGATATTTATATGAATAAAATCACTGCAGAGAAAACTCACAAAACAAAAATGCCAATATGTTCTGCTACAAAATACATTTTTAAAGAGCTCTTCTTAGGCAAAAGGCAATACAATAATGTGATTTTATCTAATGTATCACTATTCTCTCTTTGTCGGATGGAATTGCTTCTAAAAACATATATAAACAAGCAAATCACCTCCATGTGAAATACATTTATTAAGGGCGGCTAACCATAAACAGTAAAATAATAGTAACTGGACATTACATAAGTGAGAAAACTAAAGGCTATTGTTATTTATATTCCTAGTATCTGCCTCAACTACTGGGTACCAATACCCTAAAAGATCCATTGCAATGCCCTAAATTGTTTCATTTAAAGCTCAAAACACTGGAGCTTCACAAACAAAGTACTATTTTATGGTAATCACTGGTGCAAATAAAGACTGATACTTTCATATTGGTATTATCTTTTCTTGGTTTCTTGTTCAAAACTGTTTTATTTTCTTTAATGCAAATTGTAATGCAAATCTCAACAGGTCCTGTCCAAACAAAAATAGTCTCTTTACCACATGGGTGATGGGGTCTTTGGTGGGATTATCGGGACCCTGATAACTGTGTGAGAGCTCGACTGCAAGGAGATATCTGTGCTCAGAGGCAGCAGAGAAAGTAAATTAGCTGCTTGATGATGGATTCCTGTAAAAGAGGCTTGTTTGCTCACACTCCAGATGAGTTGCATTGCATACTTCTGTGAGATGCTGTGGATGCCTGTATCAGCCATGTGTGAGCTGGTGCAGGGCAGCAATGGGTTTTGGCTTAGGGAAAGGGTATTTAAATGGCTCTAGTGTGTGTCTCAAGTGCCTGCTACGTGGGAGCCACTGCCTCTATCCAAAGGAAAGGTATATGGGGCAGGTAGCCCTATCTGGGGAAAGCTTAATGGGGGACAGGAATGAACTGAGACTGTGTTTGTCCACCCAGAGTGTCGTGTGAGACTGTGTCTGGTAAAGACTGCACCAGGGCAGGGTTGTTACTGATAATTATATATGTAATTGCACTTTGCACTTTGCAATTGTATAAAGTTTTATTTGTTGCTGCACATGTGTGGTTTATTATTGTTCCTAGTGGGGCCACCCAGATACCACTAAGAGATTTAGACCCTATTTTGATAAGAAACATTATTTTTATTAAGAGTGTACATCCTATAATTCACAAGGTGTCACAATAGAGTTACACTTACTTAGAATTGGTTGGTGTGAACACATTGTAAAAATCCTTTGCGATTTTATCTCCATACCAAGCTGTTGCTATCAAAACACAGAGACCTGAAGAAAAAAAAATATGTATATAAATTTGTGTTCAGTTGATGCACATATTGTAGTAGAAAAGGAGATAGTACACGAGATATTTGTAAAGAGCAAGTACAGATTGGAAGTTAGATTATTGCATATAATGTATGTATGCCATCTCTGGTTTGGGATTAGGTGTATATTGCATAACTTTGCTGATCTGTGGCTCAAGTTGCATTTACCTTTAGGTCTAACAGACCCTTCCCAAAGGCTCTAATGGAGCTGCCCAACATATCTACAATAGCACTTACTTTATGAATAGGTGAAATATTGACTGGACTTGGCTGGAGTAAGCCTTAGAGCAGGGGTCCGCAACCTTTTTTACTCGTGAGCCACATTTAAATGTAAAAAAGAGTTGGGGAGCAACAGAAGCATGAAAATTTCAATGGGTATGTCAAATAAAGGCTGTGATTGGTTGTTTGGTAGCCCCTATATGGACTGGTAGCCTACAGGATGCTCAGTTTGGCAGTACATCTGGTTTTTATGCAACCAAAACTTGCATCTAAGAAACAATTCTAAAATAAGCATCTGCTTTGAGGCCACTGGGAGCAACATCCAAGGGGTTGGTGAGCAACATGTTGCTTGCGAGTTACTGGTTAGGACCACTGCCTTAGAGCTTTGGTTTCGTGTAAAATCTGCCCAGACATGATGAGGATTGCTCCTAAAGCAGCAGGAGTGGACTGCTAGCTAGCTGGTAAATGTCATTAAATTGTGTAAGTGTACTGTTTATGGAATGATATACCCCATTATTGTAAAATATGAGGATTTTTCAAATAACAGAGGAATTCCATAACTGTATAAAGGAACACAGACTGCATGGTAAATGCTTTTGTACAGATTATGGAATTCCAAACAAACCTTTTTGTATTTCATAGAGTTCTTAACTGCAAAAATTACATCTGTATAAATGTCTGCGAATGTTTGGGGACTTAGAAGTGAGTTCATCGATCTGTCTCAATGTGTGGACTTTCTCTTGGGGTTAACACATCACAAATTATAGCCTAATAGAGGCAGAGTCACTTACCAGCAACAATGAAGAGTGCTCCTCCCACTACTCCAACCTTTGCCTTCTTTACTTCATCATCCTGAAGACATGTCAAGCATTTCATCCCTACTGCAGCAATGCACATGGCAAAGAAACCAACAAGAATTCCACAGATCATCAATGCTCGGGTGGCCTGTACAGTACCTTAAGAAAGAAACCATAGCTCCATTAATAATAATCAGATGCAACATTTTAAAAGCTAAACCACGCTTTAGTATTATTTCTTGTGTTCTATTGTTATACTTAGTTACTAGTTACGATATATTTATCTGGAATAATAAAAGTATAACATTATAAAAGTCTTTCATTTCATTAGGTATGGCCCATGAAGCAGTGTTGGACTGGGACACCAGGGGCCCACCCAAAAACCTTTAACTAGGGGCCCACCAATTAATCTTAGACCAGGGGCCCACTCTTAGAACTATTATTCTTCTTCTCGTCACTCAACCTCTATTCTCCTAGTCTGTTTTCTTTGCATACTATAATACTATAATCTGTTATTCCATCTATTTAGCCACTTTGTTCTCATAAAAATAGGGAATGGCCATGAAATAGGTCAAATGTTTAGCAGCATGAGAGCTCAGCGTCGGAACTACCGGGGGAGCAGGGGGTGCGAGCGGGCCAGGGCCAGCACCCCCTCAAGGCCCCCCCGCAGTCTGTTCGCCACTGAAAATGCGGCCGTTTGGAGGGGGTGGGGCTCGGCTGCGGGTCACGCACCAGGGCCCGCCCCCCTCTACGATCGCTACTGTGAGAGCTCACTGACACCTGGGCACACCGGGCCTTTTCCTGGTATCCCTGTGGGCCAGTCTGACACTGCCATGGAGAAATTTCTATTGCCCAATCCTACTGAATAGTTGATTGGAATTAATTGCTATTATCTGGCCCCATACATAGACTCTATTTGACTGAAGCCTCTTTTGGTTTAATAGTGCAAAATAACAGTTTACCATTTTACAAAAATTACAGCTCTTTTGGTGACCTTCTTCATCCACTGATTTCAGACCTCTTTTTAGGGGGGCAACTCTACAGATTGTGTGTGTTATGTATGTTAAAGGAACTGATGGAACTCTCCTCACCATGATACAAAAAAGACTGAGCACTTTGCTTAGCTATGCAGGCAAAATAAAGCTGCCTAAGTCTTGTATTTGTGTTCTATCACATACACCAAGGGACACATTTGCTAAGCTCGAGTGAAGGATTTGAAGTAAAAAAACTTCGAATTTCAATGTTTTTTTTTGGGTACTTCGACCATCGAATAGGCTACTACGACCTTCCACTTCAATTCGAACGATTCGAACTAAAAAACGTTCGACTATTCGACCATTCGATAGTCAAAGTACTGTCTCTTTAAAAAAAACTTTGACTACCTACTTCACCACTTTAAACCTACCGAGGTACAATGTTAGCCTATGGGGACCTTCCCCATAAGTTTTCTTAGTTTGATTCGAAGGATTTAATCGTTTGATCTAATGATTTTTCCCTCTATCATTCGATCGAAGTATTTGCGGTAAATCCTTCGACTTCAATATTCGAAGTATTCGAACCCTCGATATTTGACCCTTAGTAAATGTGCCCCTAAGTGATCATATAAGCTAACTTCAACTACCGATCCATAGTTTCCTCAACCAATTTTGTGACAGTAACTTTTTTAAAGCTGTGGTGGGCATGAAATTCCTTAGCAACCCCTTGCCCTTTTCCCTTAGAGAAACATTATTTTCATCAATGTGCTCAGCAGTTCTGGTTGTAAATTAAAGGGTTCATCATTAGAAAAACACAGACCTTTAAACTGGAGTTTCTCTATGTCATTTTTGGCAGCTCTACTATTATTTCAGTAGCAGAGGATGGAGTTTTAGTGTTTTTGCTTTAGAGTTTTTACTGATCCTAGATTAGAAGGCCATGTAATAACATCTTCCTGTTGTAATTCCTTGCCAAGTCCTTACTTGAAAAGTAGTAACATATTTAACTTGCAAGCAAGTCTGAACCAGAATCTGCATTTCTTTGTTCATCTGAAATACCTCAAACCAAACAACACTTCATAATTCATGGCCCCTACTCATCCATAACATGCATATAATATAGTTATGGGACCTGATATCTGGAATGCTTGAGACCTGCAGTTTTCCGAATAACGGGTCTTTCCATAATTTGGGTCTCCATTCTTTATTTTTTTTATTTTTTACAAAAAATCGTTTAAACATTAATTAAACCCAATAGGATTGTTTTTCCCACAATAAAGATTATTTATATCATAGATGGGATCAAGTACAAGGTACTGTTTTATTATTACAGAGATAAAGGAAATCATTTTACAAAATCAGAATTATTTATTAAAAATGGTGTCCATGGGAGGTAAACTTTCTTCTGTTTGAAGCTTTCTGGATAAGGGGTTTCTGGATAATAATGGATCATATGTATATATATATATATATATATATAAACAGAAGATCAGCACTTTCTGTAGTTTGGTGAAACTGTTGATTTATTTTTCAGAATATCATATCTTATCCCTCTGAAAAATATTCTGAAATATAAATCAACACAGTTTCACCAAACTACAGAGAGTGCTGATCCTCTGTTCATATAGTATCCTATTTTGGATCGTGCACCTCTGGCTTCATCCTTTGGATTGAGTGCAGGCACTGTGGGACTCTCTCTCTCTCTCTCTATATATATATATATATATATATACACATATACATACATATACTGTACTGCTTCTGTAACAAATAAGCAAGTGAGCTTCCATTTTTACATCAAAAAATTATGGTTCTTACTAAATACTACTCTTTACTTTACTTTGAACTTATATTTGCATATATCTACAGGCATAAATATACATATATTGTATCTTGCCAATCCTGTAATAATATCTTCCTACAACCAGATCTATCCAGTAGATATTTCACCAAACAAAAAAAAACAATTTGCAAACCTCAGGCAGAAAACCAATATACAATCCCAGGTTAGAATAGAGTAAATAGTAGTTGGATTAAGAAACGGGTAGTAACTGGGGCATGAGTGTGAGTTGGTGTGTGTAGATGTGATGAGGGATGACAAGTTACTAAAGAAAAATGTCTCAAATTATAACACAGGGTTTGGTTTGTGTGTACAGAACAACTTCCAGTTAGAAAGATATTAAAGCTCATTGTTGCAGAGAATTGTCCCAAAATTTCAAACCCAGATAATGTTGTAGCCAGTTTAGATATTTAAGATCATACTGGACCATACAATGTATAGGTACCTGGCCTGTCAGGCACAAAAAAAAAAATCTGTTAAAATCTAAACTGTTACAAATGTCTGTTTCACACAGGGTGGAGGGCTAATTTGTGAAAGACATGCAGCCCTTAGGGCAAATGTTTTGGCTGGTTTGATCTTGTCTGTGCAGCACACATTTGTGAGAACCTGCTTGTTTCATGTCTTCCAGCTGCTCACCTGTGCAAGAATGAGACTGTGTAGTTAAGCAGGATCTGTCCTTTTATGTATGAGTTTAGTAAAACCCTAGTTGAAAGTCTCTCTATACAAATGAATTGCTGTACATTTCCCTTTTTGCTATAACACATTGACTGAATACATTGGTTCTATATAAATAAAGGATAATAATAAAATAATATGCCATGTCAGCAAAGATCTATATGAAAAATAGCATATAAGCTCCATTGGAGAGTCCTATGTCCAATCATTAAACAGGGCTGGACAATTATTCCCATACAAGCTGAATGGATTTGGCACAGTGGCATTTTCCCAAAAGTTTGTCTCAGAAAGTAGTTTTATTGTTCATGTTAAAATGACCAGTGTTTGTTTGCGGGATTGTGTGTAGATGTCCTCAGCTGATTGTAAGGATGGCAGTTTCCTTTATGGGTGTGTGTCTGTGTTTTACTACAGCATCACTATGTTATCTCCACACACGCTGAGAAAATGATATTCAGTAATAATAACATAAATGAGAGCTTATTGTATAAAGAATCATCAGAGGTTTTCTGAGACTTCACAGGGGTGCCAGTATATTATAAGCAGGACACACCTTAACGTATTGTATCATGCAGGAATCTTACAGGAGGGGCTGCTTGTTCTCTGCTCTGTGAACTTAGAATAACTGGTGAACTATCAACATCTAAGGAACATAAGAAAAACAATCCTGCCCCCCATATGGGCTCCTAGTATTCAGTCTATCCAAAAATAACATTCCCTTAGGAAGGATGTTATCCTTTGTACAAAAAACAACACCTAACTCTATATTTTTATAAACAATATTAGGGTCTCCAGCAAGGCTGCAGATATTTTCATATATAACTGCCTTGTGTTCTCAAGTGGATCCTTTTAACCTATTTACAACAGTCACACGGGTTCCATTCCGTTCTATAAAAAATGTGTAATAATATAAGCTTTTCTAAACATGAACATATGGCCTCAAGCTGTTTGTGGAAACTAAACATGAAGCATGTACCCTGGCAATATTAAAGTAAAATATGATATGTTCCAGCTGTTGTGGATGATAACTCCCATCATCTGCTGGCTATCAGAGGATACTGGGAGTTTTGATGCACAGCAACTAGAAGGTGGAAAGTTCAGCACTCCAGCTTTGCAATACATCGCAAGAACAAATTTTCAGGAGTTCTGTGTTCAGCAATTTTACTTCATAATTGAGAACATAAACTATAGGTGGAAAAAATGTTGCTGGAGGCGTTCTTCTATCCCAGTGAGAAAATAAACTGAAAATAAATGAGAATTGTGTTATCACATCAACACATGAATTTTTAGAGTTTAAGGCAAAGGAAGATATAGTGTGGAGCGAATGGATTAAGTTACTTGAGGCATTCTTCATTTCATGGTTAGTGTTATTGACTATTTCATATAACACCAGGTACAGTCTCTGTGGACAGCCCAATATACTCATGTGCAAAGTATTCTATGGTCAAAGGGATGTTAGGTGTAGACTATTTTGTATAACACTGTGAATGAGCCAACAAACTCAGTACAGTTATATTTTAGAAAAGGGGGTTGCTTGTCAATGAGCTATCAATGGAAGGCAATCTCTCTAGCCAAGGCTGAGAGCATTTCTACCTAGAGGACAAACATCTTCTACTTATTGACTTAGTATTCATGGTTTTCTCTTGGCTATAATTATTTTTTCATAGTACGAGCAAGTTAAGATAAACACTGCACCAACTTATTATGATAATATTTAAACTGAAGCAGGTATTTTATTACGCCAGCATAAACTTGTCATTTTGTAGGTGATAACTGGATGATTAGTTATCAGGGTTGTAGTGGCACTTAACGTATAATTACACATACAAAATAAGGTCAGTCTATCCATCAATTTTTATAGCTCAGCCTGTTGTCATCAACATTTCTTGCATCAAATGTAAAGTAGGAGACTGTAAACAAAGATGGGAATGTAAAGAGACAATGACCTGGAAAATTATTTTTGCATCAACTGCTACAAATATATATATATATATATATATATATATATATATATATATATATATATATATATATATATATATATATAGATATTATCAAATAAAATAACCATACTTACTGTCCAGCTTCAGCAATGAGTCAAAAGATTTGCACTGCATCTGCCCTGTGCTCTGCATTACACAAGACATCCAGAGTCCTTCGTAGGTTATCTGTGCTGTGATAATGGCATCCCCAGCAAACGATGACATTTTCCATTGAGGGATTGCAATACATACTATAAACCCAATCCAGCCCAGACAAGCTAAGGCGAATCCTAAAAGTTGCAAGCCTGCATTGGCCATCCTTTGGAGTGGATAAAGTAAGTTACAACTTGGCCTCACTCTGAAGCAGGCCTTGTCTGTTCTGCTGAAGTTTAAGGAGGTAAATGTAGACTGAAAACTTCCCAAGTAAGAAAAAAGAAGAGAAGAAAGAGTTGATCAGTGGTCTGCCAAGTCTATTTCCTAAATGAAAACTTCTGCTTATCTGCCTTATTTAAAGGCTGTCCCAGTGGCAATCCTTAGAATTGCATAGGATCAGCAGGATAATCACTGATACTTGCAATACAAGACTCATCGCCACCTCCCACCACATTTGTAGCACCACAAATGTTTTTCCTGCTTGATCTGACTGCAGGGGAGTTAAAAGCAAAGCTGATTTCAGCCATGTAGTCATTGTTTTTGTCCTTATCCATAATAAATATTTATAAAGCCAGGTGTTTTTCACCAAGCTTTACAATGGCCACAGAATTTGCAAGAGCAGTGGAAAAACAGATGAATCAGAATTAAAGGGGTAACTGTAGCTGACAAACTGCTTCATTACAGAATAGTATTCATAGACTTTGTTACTCAGTGTCAGAGGTTTTGGCTCTGTGTGTGTTGGGTTAATAAAAAAATGGAAGCAAAAACACTTCAATGAATACTCCAGGCTAAGACTCATTTATGAACACAAGAGGAAACGGTTAAGTGGAGTATTGTACCCCTTATCACTCATTTACCCAGCACTTTTACCTGGGGCATGCTGCCCTCTGCACTTTGTGGTGGATTACACATCGGGGGCACGGGGTTGCATTAATTCTGTGCCTGTTTTTATGCACGTTGTACCCTTTTTTGCTTCCATACATGCTAGAAGTTTGCATGGATAGCTGTGCCTTGCTCCATGGGTATAAGATGCTAATGCTGTTATTAACACCGTGTGTCAAAAGTGATACCTTCATATGCAAGGACGGGGAAGAAATGCGTACTACCGCTTGCAAAAAATGTATTACATGTTAGTTTCTCTACATTAACATATAATATTTTAATATCTGAAACAGTATTTGTTTGTAATGCTGATCTTGGCTTCCTAATGTGAGACTAAACTGTCAAACCTTCAGCAATACAGTTCAGTCAGGGGTGGGATGTAAAACCTTTGCAGTTGCATTGACATTGACCTGTTATAAGGGAAATTCTCTTGTACTGATTTCTATGCATATTTACAACAAAACTACAGCGCTTTGTTTTAAATCCTCAACACCACCTCAAGAATATAGAGGGTTCACAGTGCAAAAACACAGGCAGATATTTTTGTGTACTTCGAATATCGAATAGGCCAATATCGAATAGGCCAATATCGAATATTGAAATTTATCAGGTACTGTCTCTTTAAAACCTGCCAATGTCTTGTTTTACCTATGGGGAACCTCCTAGAACCTATTTGGAGTCATTTGGTGGACTTTGAAAAATCTAAGTTTTCTGGGGCAAATACTTTGTTTCGAATTCGATGGAATGCACTAAAACTTCGATTCGAATGATTTGAATACAGCCTATTCACCCGAATGTTAAAAAAACTAATATTTTTTAAATAAATTTTGATTCGTCTTTTATTCAAATTTCCAAAAAACTCCCATTACTTCAAAATTTGACCCTTGATAAATCTGCCATTAAGCGTTGAGATGGAAAAAACTTTGTTTTTGGTATATCATAGCTCTGCTCAGGGGAGTACTGTGGCATTTTTGTGTGGGATTTGAGATGGCTATCAATAAAAGGCACCATAATACACCACTGTGCTTCATGTCTATGGACATATGTGAGCTACCAGAGCTAGTAATCAATGTGTAATCATAACCGTAATCCCCTATAGGGAGCCCTATAATATATTGCCATCAGCATAATTCAATTATAAGATCTCTTATCTGAAAAGGGGTTTTAGCAGGCGATTACAGAAAAATCTCTTATCCAAGAACTCCCGGTCCCAAGCATTTTGAATAATAGATCTTATACCTGTACTAATCTTAATTTGTGCTATAGTATAAAATGCTGTTACTTTCAAGAAATTATTTTCCTTGATCTTATTAAACTTTTTGTTTGTGTAGAAGACCATATCGTACCTTCATTGTAATCCATGGGAAAAGATTTATTTGTGCATTGGGTCCATTTGTAAATGCATGCCTGGCAGGCAAGGAGGAGAACAATAGTGGCCTGACCTCCACTTATTAGCCAGAGGGCAAGGGTGGGGTAATAGATGGATGTAGCTTATCTGTACTGCAGCCCCAAGGAATCCTAAGGCTGTAAAGATTATAGCCCCAACCTAATAGCACTTATCTGTGCCCCCAATGGCTTATTATATAGTAATATTTAAAAATCAGTTTTGCCTCATCCATGCTCCTGGCATACAGACATTTGTGATAAATATGGTAGTCTCAGGAGGAACCACAGTAAAGCTGGCCATAGATGCAAAGATCCGGTCGTTAGATCCTCTGATCGGACTTCCCCATATCCCGACCTGCCACTAACCATTCAGATCAAATAAAGTAGTAAAAGAACAGATCAGCCGATGTTCTGCCCCTTTTATGTCCGACAAAGCTGGTGACAGCTGAAAATCGTACGATCGACCCTTTTCTCCCCAAGCCACTTTTTTTATGCTGAATTATAGAATGTAGCCTAGGGGCCCCACATATCATTAATCCACCACTGTGTATAACAACCAGGAAAAAAATACTGTGATACTGCCTTAGAGCTCTGGTTTCTGTTCAAAGGCAATACATTTATCCTTCAAGAGAATGGGAAGCAGTTGTTTTTGGGTGTTTCATTACCATGGGGCACCCTTACATGATTTCAGTGATCACAAACACCCAAGGGTCTAAAGGTGCTTACACACCAGCTATTCGGTGCTGAAAATGAAATACACGACTCCCGTCTAATATGACACATTGATAACTTATATACTTGAGGAGATAGGGATCAAATGTCATCAAACGTGTACATTTGTTTACAGGCCACATGGTCAGCCACCAATCTTCTCTTCTTCCACAAAAACAAACTACAAAGATCTAATATAAACAGCGTTAAGACCATCACAAAATGTGACAGCCAAGGAGTAATGCTCCTTAGAGGATATTTGGTGATCTTTATTGCGATTGGCCCATAACCTATTTTGAATTGAAGTCAGTCAAGTGAGGAGAATGTACCTTGCAACTGTCAGATTTGTCACATGGGAGCTATATTACTTTATTATACCCAAAGTTTACCAAAAAATAGGGAATGGGTGTCAAGGACATGAGATATAACTTCATTACTTTAGTGCACATTGGGTGGATGAAGATAAAATCAATCAGCAATTAGCTTTGAACTGACTACTACAAGATAAATAACAAAATTGGTTGGTGCGGGTAAGTGAAATGGTAAAATTCAGAACCTAAGTTCTACATTTCTGTGTCTAAGTTCTCGTGTCTGGGGCATGGCACAAGTGCTAACATTTCCTAAGTGCTAATATTTCACAAGTGCTTAGAAATGACAGTTAAACAAGGCAGTTCCATGGAACTAACTCCTCGCTCTTCTCATTCCTACACGTAATTCTGCTTATCCATATACTGCTATGTCCCTGTACTGCTACATATCTATTGCAACTCCTTCTTCTGGTAATTCTGCTAATCCATATACTGCTATATCCATATACTGCTACATATCTATTGCAACTCCTTATTCTGGTAATTCTGCTATAGCCATACTTGTATTTGTTAACCCCAATAACTTTTGTCTGTCAGGCCTATTCTACTTTAGTTCTTTGATAATATCTCACACATCTGTGTCCACTCCTTCGTGAACAAGAGATATTTTTATAGCCCCAAACCTGGTTCTGGTGTCTGTAAAACTCTGCCCTTTGCTAGCTGTTTAATTGATTGATTGGTTTTCCCAATCAGCGACATATAAATTCAGGCCCAGTATTGGGGATGGCACTCATGTCTGGGGCATGGCACGAGTGCTAACATTTCCTAAGTGCTAATATTTCACAAGATCTTAGAAATGATAGTTAAACAAGGCAGTTGGACAAGGCATTGACAAGGCAAAAGGAACAGGACTATCTTCTATCAACTTTGAACCAGTTGGGATAAGAAGAACACAGATGTGTTTGTACCTGCCAATTTGTAACTTCTTACTCCAAACATGCTTTATCCTGCATTTCTCCTCCTTTCACTCTCATGCTTCATAAACATTTTTCACTACCTCCTCCATCAAATCCCAGTTCTATACAAATCTCAGCCTCTCTACTCTCCTCTCCTTCCCTCTCCACACATGAAGTTTATAAAGTACTCTGTTTAGCTATTCCACAAAACTCCTCTTTTTCATACAAACTAAGAACTTACAATCCCACTCTCACTTAGTCTATCTTTCCTTTCTATTGCTGGCAGCTGGGGACATTTCCCCAAACCCTGGCCCTTACCCCATCCCAGTTATATCACGGCCACAAGCTCCTTCTCTTCGGTGCAAATTCAAACAGTACAGAATTCTTACTCCTATACCCAAAAACCCAGTTAATCTTTCCTGTGCTCTCTGGAATGCCAGATCTGTTTGCAACAAGCTCACCTCTATACACGACCATTTCATTGCAAATTCCTTTAACCTACTCGCACTTTCTGAAACCTGGCTTTCTCCTACTGACACTGCCTCACCTGCTGCCCTGTCCTATGGGGGGCTACACCTTACTCATACTCCCAGACCTGGTAACAGACCCGGAGATGGGGTAGGTTTGCTTCTCTCTCCCCGCTGTACTTTTAAAGTTCTTCCACCTGTTCCCTCCCTATCATTCTCCTCATTTGAGGCTCACTGCATTAGGCTGTTTTCTCCTGTTTCACTCTGCATTGCTGTTATATATTGACCACCACGACCAACTGCACAATTTCTGGGCAACTTTGCTGCCTGGCTTCCTTACTTTCTTTCATCTAACATCCCATCCATCATATTAGGTGACTTTAATATACCCGTTAACAACATTTACAACCCTTCTGTCTCTAAACTTCTTTCACTAACCTCCTCCCTAGGCTTATCTCTGTGCTCAGACTCCCCCTCTCATTCTAATGGTAATGCTCTGGATCTCATATTTACCAGACTCTGCTCAACCACCAATTTTACTAATTCACCATTTCCCCTCTCTGATCACAATATGCTCACATTTCAACTCTCACTAACTCCCTCCTCACCCCCTGCTATTCCCCAAACACATAGTTACCGTGACTTGCAAGCTGTAGACGTGTCACATCTCTATTCTTCCTTTGACTCTCTTCACTCTAATATCTCAGCCATCTCTTGTCCTAATGTGGCTACCTCTGTCTACTATAGTACTCTCACCACTGCCCTCAATGAGCTTGCTCCTATAAAAAGTGCTAGACCCAAACAACGTCAGCCTTGGCATACTGCTCATACAAAAGCGCTCTAAAGACATTCACGTGCACTTGAGCATCGCTGGCGCAAATCCCGTTCAGAATCAGACTTTTGAAGCTACAAATCTGCCCTGCGCTCCTATAACACCAGCCTCTTCCAAGCCAAACAAACATACTTTACTTCACTCATTAACTCTCTTTCTAAAAATCCAGCACAACTTTTCTCCACCTTTAACACTCTCCTTTCCCCTTCTCCCCATCTGTCTCTGCTCAAGATATTGCTGAGCACTTCAAAAACAAAATTGACACTATCAGAAGGGACATTACACTACTCAACCCCCCTAGACTTCCACCACCCTCCCTCCACACTCCCCAGTCTCTCCTGTGCTCCTTCACCCCTGTCACTGATGAGGAAGTCTCAAAGCTTTTGGCCTCTTCTCACATTACCACCTGCCCGCTTGATCCAATTCCCTCAAAACTTCTCCACAATACCAATCCTTGTCTAACCAAAGCCTTATCTCACCTATTTAATCTCTTGCTCTCAACTGGACTGTTTCCTTCTCAACTAAAACATGCTCTTGTCACCCCCATTCTGAAAAAACCCTCTCTTGTTCCCTCCAATCTTGACAACCTCCGACCTATCTCTCTGCTACCTTTCATCTCTAAACTACTTGAGCGCCTAGTCTACAACCGACTAACCTCATTCCTCTCTGACAATAACCTGCTGGACCCCCTACACTCCATGGAAAATGCCATTACTAGACTAACTAATGACCTTTTAACCGCTAAAGCCAAAATTCATTTCTCACTACTAATACTGCTTGATCTCTCATTTGACACTGTAGATCACCCTCTCCTCCTCCAGTCCCTCCATTCGCTTGGCCTTCGTGACACAGCCCTCTCCTGGTTCTCTTCTTACATCACCAATCGTTCCTTCAGGGTCTCCTACAACTGAGTAGAATCTTCTGCCCTACCTCTTTCTGTTGGGGTTCCTCAAGGCTCTGTCCTGGGACCCTTACTATACTCCCTCTATACTTTCTCCCTCTGCAAATTAATCAACTCCTATGGTTTCCACTACCACCTTGATGCTGACGATACTCAGATATATCTCTCATCTCCTGATCTCAACCCAGAACTCCTAACTCGCATCTCCTCCTGCCTGTCCGCTATCTTTACCTGGATGTTGCAACGCTACCCTTAAATTAAACCTCTCTAAAACTGAAATGGTTCTCTTTCCTCCAACCAACACCAGTAACATCCCGGAAGTATCCTGCATAGCTAAAAATTCCACTATCACCCCCCTCTCCCCAGGCCCGGTGCCTTGGGGTTATCCTAGATTCTGCCCTGTCATTCACACCTCATATCCACTTATTAAATCATGTCACTACCACCTAAGGAACATATCCAAAATATGATCATTTATCACCCAAGATGCTGCCAAAATTCTTATTCACTCTCTCATCATATCACGTCTAGACTACTGTAACTCTCTTTTAATTGGCCTTCCCCTCCAGAGACTGTCACCTCTCCAGTCCATAATGAACACTGCTGTGAGGCTCATACACCTCAGCAACCGCTCCTCCTCTGCCTCGCCATTCTGTCAATCCCTGCACTGGCTTCCATTACCTTTCAGAATCAAATTCAAATTAATGACACTGACTTTCAAAGCACTTCATAACTCTGCCCCACCCTACATCTCTGAACTCATCTCTATATACTCACCCAACTGCTTACTACGCTCCTCTACTGACCTGCTACTCAACTATTCTCTCATTACCTCCTCACATGCTCGCATTCAAGACTTTGCAAGGGCTGCACCCCTCCTCTGGAACTCTCTCCCACGGTCTGTCCGACTTTCTCCCAACCTTTCTGCTTTCAAGAAATCTCTTAAAACGCACTTCTTTCGAGAAGACTACCCTCACTCTGCTTAACTACCAAACGCAACACCACATACAATACCACATTTCTCACCCACTTAATTCGATCTTGCCCACTCCCACACCTTGTGTATTACTCCCTTCCCTTTAGAGTGTATGCCTATGCATAGGGCCTTCCTCACCTTTTTGTACCTGTATTGATTGTGATGTATGTAACTCCATATGTTCTATATTGGTCTCAAAAAACAAATTAAAAAGTATTTGTTAAGAAAAAGTGCAAAAATCTGTAATTAGTGTGGCAGACTTTGCTCTTTAGTGGTTTCTCTTTCTTTGCTTAATACAGACTGAATACTTTCCTGTCTGCGTTCATTGTTGGTACCAAATCATATGAGAATGACAAGTACTAACCTGTATTTGTGTTGTCTGCACAACCTTTTTTCATAGCAGACATTTTTAAACTTAAGAAGCTGGTGCATAATGTCACCTATGAAAAGGAGTGACAGGTAAAGTAATCCTATGTTATAGCTTCAAACTTTTAAAGGGGGTAACAATTTAGTATTGCATAGAATAATATTAAACTAGGACTGTATTTCATTAGAAGAAATTGTCACTTATAATAGCTCAGTTTGGATTGGTCAAGCTAACAAAGGGACCATATTTATAGACACAGAGGGGCTTCAAAACTTCCAAGGGGGATTTTATAAGCCATCTCTGATTTTTATACTGTACAATATTTTGAATCCCTCCTACAGATTTATTTGTCCTACTTAATCACTTAGCATTTAATTACAGTTTGTAGTGTACTGTTAAACCACTTGGGGCCAACCAAGACACTGACATCAAGGACCAACAACATGCAGCAGCACATGCAGGGATAATATGTCTCCTGCTCTCTACTGTACACAACAACACTGTTGGATCATGAGATTCAACAGGACCTGGGCCATTAGTCTAACACTGCAGTTGGTAATGCAAACTGTAATCAGGGCCAGACCAATGTAGTTTGGCACCCCCCCCCGCATTACCATTTCCCACCTTACCATTATGGCTTTTTAATAAAGAAAGCTTACAACACATTAAACCACATTTTAACATATCCACAACAAGATCTCCTGCCTATCATTGTTCACACATAAAGGGGTCAGAAGGCAATGGAACTCTGTCAGTCTAAAATGTTATTGTTCATTTTTTCCCACAATCATCTTTCAGTCTATCACTCAAAAAAACTACCAGGTTGCTAGGTTAAATTGGCCCCTAGCAACCATAGAGCTGCTGGAATGTTTGTAGAGATGCTGAACAAAAATCTAAATAATTGGAAAAACCTCAAGAAAATGAAGACCAACTACAAGTCAACATCATACTAACTTCATTTATTGCAGAGGACACATCTACTAAATACATGTTGCAGGGAAGCATTGGTTGCATTTCAAAATAAACTGCAATCAGTTCAGCCCTACTCTTTGGATTTTTAAAGCATGTTCCTGAATTTTCAAGTGATCTGGTCACCCTACTTTAATGCATTACTATAAAACCTCTGCATTGTAGACATCCACCTTATATGTAACATAATATAATATATATATATATATATATATATATATATATATCTATAGTAAAAATTTGGACTAACCACAACAAAAATGAAGACCATCTGCAAATAGTCTTAGAATATCACTGTCTTCATCATACTAACTTAATTTTATGTAGGTTATCACTTTAACGCATCACAATAAACATCTGAATTATAGACACATTATAACACATAGAGAAGGGCAGGCATCAAAGTGCGATATAATACCCAGAGCAACATCAACTTTATAAAGGCACAAACATCCTATTGATAACCAGCAAGGAGTGAGGTTTGAGGTAGAGTGACCAGATCTCTTGAACATTCAGGGACACCACTAATAAATGCATGTAGCATCAACATTAAATTGCAATCAGTGCAGCCCTGGTAGCTGGATTTTCAGTGTCCCTGAATGTTCATGTGATCTAGTCACCCTAGTCTGAGGCCCAGCCTTCAAACAATAAAAGTCAGTGTCACAAGGAAGGCCTGATGATTTACAGTTAAGGCATACTGACTTCTTAGCATATAAACATAAAAAAGTTGCTCATTATTAAAGCTCCTCAAATCTAGCATTTTTTTAACAGAAAGCAGTCACAGGCAGCACATCTGCCCAAACTTACAACTGGATAATCACATGAAAAAGCATTCCCCACCCCCCAGTCACAGCACAGTCACACATATCACCCAACCCAAGGCTCAGCCCAGGCCAGATAGTCTAAAAGATAGATAGAACTAATAAATATCAATCTGAAAATAAGCATTTACTGACACCTGTTAATTGTGGCGTCATTACCCCCATGTACCTGTGCCAGCAGCCATTGCCCATTAGCCATCAATATTGCCCCCAATATTGCCCTCAATGCCCCATCTGTACCTGTGCCAGCAGCTATTGCCCATTAGCCATCAATATTGCCCCCAATATTGCCCTCAATGCCCCATCTGTACCTGTGCCAGCAGCCATTGCCCATTAGCCATCAATATTGCCCCCAACATTGCCCTCAAGGCCCCATCTGTACCTGTGCCAGCAGCTATTGCCTATAAGTCAAACATATTGCCCCCAAGACCCCCATCTGTATCTGTGCCAGCAGCAAGCAAGAATCACAGTATTATAAAAAGCCCAGCAGGTTTTCTGTGTCTACGTTGCAAGCCACAAACTTCTCCAGCACACAGGTTATCTCTGCTGCCCAGCCTTTGTAATGATGTCCGACGTATATGGATTGCGCTGCACCTACAGAGCATGTGCAGCAGTGCATTATCGAGTGGCAATAGAAGGCTCCAAGTGCACATCAAGGGTTGGGGAACACCTTCAAAATTAACAGGCCAAAACAGAATTAAGAAGGAATTGGGGCAGGCAGTTTTATGAAGGACAATGATGTTATTAAAGGCCAAAACAGACCCTTTTGTAAAAGTGAAAATAAAATAATTTTTCCATCAGAAGTGCGCCCCCCAATGATTACACCCTAGACGGCTGCCTACTCTGCCTACCCCTTGTTCTGGCCCTGACTGTAATGAAATACTTCTCAAACGCATTTTCCTCGCAATACTATCGTTCCTTCCTAAAGACAAGCTCCCTTATAGAAATGTGCGCTGGTCATAAGGGATTTCCATTCAAGCAGAGCCGTATGCTATTCCTGGCTAACAATCTTTGATTGAATTAGAGTTGACAAATGATTGTTTTGGTCATGTTTTAGGGATCATTCGTGTGACAAAATGCAACTCAGTAATAGGATGGAGGATGAAAACTAGGTGGGCCCAATAGGATTCAGAGACTAGTTGTGCAGTATTTCTCTGCAGTTCAGTTAATAACCACCCGAGTTCAGTCACCTGAGTGGGCCCAGGACTGCATGCTGTAGTCAGACGCCGGCACCCACTACTGACTGATACTGGTGGGTCTATATTGGCACTAGGGTTGCCACCTTTTTCTAATTTTGTTACCGGCTGGTGGGGGTGGGAACAAAAAGGGGCGGGTGTGATGGCAAAAGGAGGCGGATCTATGATGTAAAAAGTAGGGATGCACCGAATCCACTTTTTTGGATTCGGCCGAACCCCCGAATCCTTCATGAAGGAATACCGAACCGAATCCGAACCCTAATTTGCATATGCAAATTAGGGGTGGGAAGGGGAAAACATTTTTACTCCCTTGTTTTCGGACAAAAAGTCATGCAATTTCCCTCCCTGCCCCTAATTTGCATATGCAAATTAGGATTCAGATTCGGTTCGGCTGGGCAGAAGGATTCGCCCGAATCCGAATCCTGCTGAAAAAGGCCGAATCCTGGCCGAATCCCGAACCGAATCCTGGATTCGGTGCATCCCTAGTAAAAAGAAGCGGGCCACGATGCAGAGCTGTGTGATGCCAAAAGGGGGCGTGGCTATGACATCAAAAGGGCGCAGAGCTGTGAAGACAGGACAAAAGCTAAGTTTTACAAGGGAATTGGGGGCGGGCTGAGGGGGTCTCTTTAAGGGTATTACAAATTTACCGGCATCTACATTGCCGGTTAATTTGTAATACCGGCCCGGCCTAGGCCGGTAAAATACAGGCCGGGTGGCAACCCTGATTGGCACTGCAGAGACTTTTCTATATGCAATTTTAAGCTGTTAATCATGTGAGTGTAATTTTTTTTTATTAAAAGGGTTTTACACTATTTTCAATTTTTCAGAGCTACTGGAGGATGAATATTGGAGACGAGAAAATAAATCAAGGCTTGCAGAATTTTTCAAACTTTTGTAAGTATCCAATCTCAAACCCCTGAAGGTGTCACTATTCAAAAAGATAGTTAAAGGGCATATAAACCCAAAACATGAAGGAAAAAGAACACTACCCCTGATAAGTGTGAATTCACATGAAGGTGTTTCATAGAGCCTTAAAACTACTATACTGTATTAGGCAATTTGTTTGTGTTGTCTATCCTCACGCTGTTTTAGCGCTGGTTCATCTCTATAAATAGTTGTGACATTCACTTATTGGGTAAAATGCTGCAATGTGTCAATTCAATATGCTCCAATATGCACCATCTCTACTTTTATATCCCTGTACTTGCTTCTCCAATTTCAAGGGTCCCTCTGTTATACTGGATGTCTGTGGTGAGGTTCATGTTCATTTTCACTGTGGGAGGCACAAATAAACAAAAAAAAAAGCCTCCATCAGCATTAACCACCCAAGGGAAACACAGAGGAGACCAAGAAAACATTATACAAATAAAAACGTAAAGAAAATGCAATGACAGTAATAAAATCTATTATGAGGGCTCTTTGTAACAAGAATGAACCTGTAAAATGTGATTATGACAGTTAATATTTAATAGATATAATTACTTAAAGAAGAAAAAATTAGCAGCAGATTTGGGGTTAGTTCACACGAGGAGATTCGCTGAGATTTTGTCGCCTGGAGACTAATTGCCTCGTCTTCTAGGCGACAATCTCCCCGAACTGCCTCCTCGTGTCTTCCCATCCGCTATGATGACAAGTTGCCTGCGCTAAAGCACATGCTGCGCTGCGTTTTCCGAAGTTGCCCGAAGTTGCCTCAAGACGAAACTTTGGGTGACTTCTGAAAACACCCTGACAAAGGTCGCAGGCGACTTGTCATTATAGCGGATGGGAAGACACGAGGAGGCAGTTCGGGGAGATTGTCGCCTAGAAGACGAGGCAATTAGTCTCCAGGCGACAAAATCTCCCCGAATCTTCTCGTGTGAACTAACTCTTAAGAATATTCTAACTGAAGGAATCTTTAAATTTTATAACATTTGTTAAAAACTTTTTCTAGAAAAAGCTCCAACGAACCAACACATTTATCAAAGCAGATAAATGTATTGTCTCATCAGAATGTGTCCAAATCCTTTGAAACATTATTCTGATCAATGGGGTGTTAGAGCTCAGCATTAATTGGTAAATCTGCAGAAGTGAGATGATTAGCAGACCTGTAGTAGGTTGAATTCTACAGCACTATATTGCCTCAAGAGTTAGGACCAGAGCAAAGAAAAGGATAAACAAATACTGTTATCTTGTGCTATTGCATTTTACAATGTAAAATCCGTTAAACATGTTTGATTAAAGTATTTTGAAATTACATTTTCTATTACTGTTAGAAAAAAAAGTTGCGGGTGGAGATCTCCTTTAAGAGCAGCTGGAAAGGCACATGATTCTGAATAAAAATGCTGATTGTTTTGGGGGGCGGTTAGGAATTGGAAGCATGAGACATATCAATATACAGTGGTGCATCATCTGTAAATGTACTTATTATGTATATAATAGCTTTGTGTCATTTCCTATGAAAAACACTATGCATGCACTACATGCTAAGCAAAGAGTGTTCTTATGTGCTGTCATAAGGGATGAAACTCTGAAACTGATGCACAATCACATTTCTGTACAAGCTAAGACTTGCTATCTCTTGCTGCTTGCTAGTTTTGTGACAGTGTAAATTTAGGAATACACTAAATATAAGGAGCATTTTTTAGCAATGATGTTTTTGTAACCATTGTACAGTATCAGCAAAACTCAGTTGTGCGGCTTAGAGAATAACAGAGCAACCGTAGCTGCTAAAGTGTTATTATTTGCATTTGCTGTTGTGGTAGAGCAGGGCTGGAACTAGGAGTAGGCAGATGAGGCATGTGCTGGGGACACAACAGGCTGGAGAGATTGCCTTGGGTGACCGCAAACCCTACGCCCAGCTTTGTGTTATGGAATTCCCCAAATATACAGTAGCCCTTTAAAGGAGTACAAAAGCTTAACAAAAAGGTGGGATACGCATGCTAAAAATGTGTTTTGGGGTTCTATACCAGCCCAAGGAAACCTAGCTCATTAGCTGGGAAGATGATGTGCTTTCAAAGATGCCCCAGTAGCTCCCCATCTTTTTTTCTACTGATTCACTACACATGCTCTTGGCTGCTGTCACCTAACCGAGCTTAGGGATCCACTCTCTATATACAGTATATAGTATGTTATATACAGCTAATTAGTAATTAATTTGAATTCTATATGCATGGCAGCTCAGAAACTAGTGCATTCTGCATCATAATGTTATCAGCCCTGTAGTATCAGCTTAAATAACAGACAACCCTCATTTTTTGCTTTGTGATTTGCAACAACCCGAAGGCCTTAATGACATAGTTATAGATATGCCAAAACTTCAGACTGGTGCATTAAGTTCAGTATTTTAAATGCTGCATTTCTGTCTATATTTGTTTTAAGGGTTTAATTCTCTTTTAAAGAGGTTGTTCACCTTCAAACAACAGATAGATCACCAGAAATAACGACTTTTTCCAATGAATTCCTATTTTCTATGTGTCACCATTTTTCTAATATTGACGTGTAAAGTGTCATTTTTCACCTTCTAAAGCAGCTCTGGGGGGTCGCTGACCCTGTAAACGGTTCTAAATGGATACATTTAGTTGATACATTTATTATCCTTGTCCCTGCTGAGCAGAATCTCTGAGTTTTATTACAGGCAGCTGTTAGAATTGATACAATAGTTACTAATACTCCACAGATGCTGCTGAGAAATGTAACAACTAAATGTTGCAAAATTGTAACAGTTCAGAGTCTGCGCCTGAATTACTGAACTGCCAGACTCAAACACCAGAGACATGAACATTCAACTTTAAACCTAGATTTTGGAAAAACAGTAAAAAATAACTAATGGAAGGTAATTGAAAAAAGTCATTATTTCTGGGGAACAAACTGAAAACAACTGAACTGAAAAAAGTTTTGGAAGGTGAACAACGCCTTTATGAAAAATATAATTCTATAGTGGGATATTATACAAAGGGTGAAAAGGGCACAAATACAGTCAGACAGAAAATATTTCAAAAGTCTAAATGAGTCATATGGGTTTGACTATTTTTTGTATACATTTGCGGAGAGCTGACCCTTTTTACCCTTTTCATTTTTTAGTAAACAGTTTAATGAATGGCACTGTTATGGTAAAAGTTGGTGTTTTCAACAAACGTTGTTTTTCTTAAATTAGGTAGCATTTCTTATTTCTTCTACTCTTTTACTTAGAGCCCTGTTGATCAACCTTGGTGTACTGCAACTAACAATATGCTTTATGTCTTGATTATGTGTTGAAGATCGACAAGATCCGCTAACATTTGGCAACTCTAGGTTAAGAAACTGGGAGTTAGAGGTAAAATTATCCCTATTGTTTCTAGCCTTTGTATCATCAACACAGGGAACACATATTGACCTTGGCATAACCATAACAAAAGCAATACGCAGATTCAGTCCACTAGGTATAGAAACTCATCAAGTAAACACAGCACCCATGTACTAATGCCCTAGGCTGTCAGTGGTGGGAATCTTATTATCATGAATTTCAAGTTGGATTCACTAGATATAAAGTACATTTTTTAATAAAAATGCCCTGCAAATTCAAGCCTGGTTTGTTTTCATCTCTTTTCAGTACTTGTGAGCAACAAAATATATTTATATAAGAGCCATTAGTGAAAAACTATAACTAACCACCAGAGAAATTATTTTTCAGTCATTCTGTCTGTGACTTCTGTTAGCGCTGGTGCTTGGCAATACTGAAAAGCCTATAGCAATAATAAATGCCACACAGTATTTTAATACCACTCACTATTTCTTATATACAGTAAGGTAGACTCCAAACAGCCACCTAAGTGGCCTCTTACCTTACCAATTCCTATAATTCTTTTATAATTCAGGGCACTAGGTGATACAGTTCAGCTATAATACAATCTTAATGTAATTCGGATCTTCATACCTTAGTCATAATAGAAAATCATGCACTTCCACTGGCTTAGTTAATTTTTGTTATTTTCAGTTTATTGTTGTCAGTCTCTTAAAATTGTATTCCGTTTTCAATCTCATTATGCCATCATATTGAATACGTCTTTCTTCATCTGCAAAAAAAAAAAAAAAAAAAAAAAAAAATCATGCAAACATTAAATAAATACAATAGGCTGGTTTTGCCTCTAAGGATTAATTTTATCTTAGTTTGGATCAAGTACAAGGTACTGTTTTATTAAAACAGAGAAAAAGGAAATCATTTTTAAAAATTTGGATTATTTGATTCTATTAATTGAGTCTATGGGAGCAGACCTTTCCATAATTCAGAGCTTTCCAGATAACAGTATTGCAGATAACAGATCCTGTACCTGTACTGTACTTGTTGGACATTCTTCACATAAAAAGCAAAGTCAATTCCCCTGCAGTGTCTATAAGGTAGTGAGAAAGCAAAATGTCTTAGGTTCAACCCTGCCAACAAAGATTAGTGGGAATATCATGTAGTCCTGATTAGAGCTGGAACATGGCTAATTTTAACATGTATGACAGCAGAACAGGTATGTGACTAAATTGAACATTAAACAGCAGTATTTTCAAACATTTAGTAAGTTCTTTCTCAAAGAAAGGTCCCCATGTGGGACTGAAACGTCGGATAAGATGTGTGAATAAATCAACACTTGTTTTCACCTAAACATTACAGAGTGTGCTGATCTTCTATTCATTATATACGTATATATATCATGTAAAAGAATAATATATCCATTCGAGCTAGGATATACAGGTATGGGGCCTGTAATGCATTATGAATGCTTGGGACCTGAGGTTTTCCACGTAACAGATCTTTCCATAATTTGGATCTCCATACCTTAAGTCTACTAGAAAACGATGTAAACATTAAATAAACCAAATAGCCTTGTTTTGCTTCCAATAAGGATTAATTATATCTTAGTTAGAGTCAATTATAAAGGTACTGTTGTATTATTATAGAGAAATAGGAAATGATTTTTAAAAATTTGGATAAAATCGAGTCTATGGGAGAAGGCCTTTCCATAATTCAGAGCTTTCTAGATAATGGTACTACACAAATGCACATCAGTGATAAGTCAGTGGGAAAGGTTCCTTCTAGAAATATTTAAAACAAAGACAACCAGAATTGACCACCAAAAATCTGTGATGATAAATAGCCGTTGTTACGTTAGAGATTGGGTATAATTATCCATAAGAACTGCCATTACAATGTATATAATAGCAGGCAGATGTGAGCTTTGCGCAAAGTCCTGATTTTTTAATTAGCAGTACCGAGGGTAATTGTGGATCCACTCACCCATGGCAAACATTACAATGTGTCCTTTATTTATGTAAATAACACACAAATCCAAACTGTCCCCATATTTATAGGGAAACTGATAATTTTCTAACATTTTATTGCCCCTGTTTGGTTAAATCATCAAAATACAATTTCTAGCCTCGATTAACCATGCCATATTGTATGATTTTCCTGTTTGTTTTATGCAGAGATAATATAAAAAGGGTTTTAGACATCATAGGATTTCAGGAATTATCAGGGGGACTGAACCTACAGAGACTGAACAGGGAGCTCAAACAAACAGAAGTTAATAACAGTTGTACAAATATTTGATTCAGAGATATTATATGATATGCAAAACAACCTGGACAAAAAAGGCTCAAAACATAAGAGACGTTTGGGATTGTTTTATTTCCATCCTCAATAATAGGTTTATCTTCACATGGTCCAACCAAAAGAAAAAACACTGCCAATGAAATGCCTTTGTACAGAATACAAGTTGTTTTCAACCTTTACCTTATTCTGTGTATCAGTAACACTTACATTGGCTATAAATGTGCTTTTGGCTTAACTCCTAGGGAATGGTCATATCTGCGGTCTTACTTGTGTCTGGCTTCTCATCCCCACAGTCATAGTCACCTTTGTTATGTGCTTTGGTGCCCATAATAAAATTCAGAAGATTACAGAATGACAGTTATGTCTGAAAAATATAAAACCTTTGAAAGACAAGCTAAACTTTGGATTCCAAAAAAAGCCACCTTTGACTGTGATAACAGCACAACACAACCAAGCATTCTATTTAGAAATGACACAAAGGTTTGGCCAAAAAGTTGACAGAAAATGCTCTAGTTGACCTTTCTATCCAGTTCATCCCAAATCAGTTCAGTGATCGCTGTTACCTTTTACTTATCTTCCTTCATCTTCAAAATGTTCTGCCAAGTATGCTTGGAATCATTATCCTGCTGCATTACTAAGGACTTCCCAATAATTATCATATCAGGGTATGGCGCTGAGAAATATTGTAAAAGCTTCTTTGATTCAGAATTCCTGTCACTTTATACAGGTCCCCAAATTTAGAGATATCAGAATACCCTCAACCAATAATGCTGCCTGAAGATGTCAAACTCAGATTCGTCACTCAACAATAGCTTGTTTCATTCTACAGGAGTCAAGTGTTTCCTAAGCCAAGCAGGCCTCTAACCGTGTTTTGTTTCATTAACATAGGTTTTCAGGTGTCATTATCCCTAAGGCCTATTTCACAAAGTTTTCTCTGCCCTGTTGAAGTGGACATGTTTTTATGTTTGCACTCTGTACTGAAAACTATTTGCAAACTGTACTGAACTGTAACAAACTTTATATTATATTGCACAACCCCATTAGGTTCCTTCTGTAGGTGGTAATAACAATCATGCCATTGGCACAGGTCACCTTCAAGAAGGGCCTCAGAATAATGTTGGAAGCAGGGTTCCAATATTACACTTTCTTATTCATGTGCTATTTTTCTGTAAGACGAGGCACATTTAACAATACAAACATTTCATTCATTCAGAACTTCAGATATTATAAACTTAATTCTGTTTTAGAGATTATTGGCCTTACAAACTTAACCAATGATAGTCCATTTTATGTTCACATTTATGAAATAAACATGGAGCCCTCAAATCTACATTTCTTTAAGTGCAAATTCATTATACTCCAAATTTGATTTTATTTTTTTGCAGCGGTTCAAGAAAATCATAAATTCGAGTACATTCTAATTCAAGTTTTCTATTGTCTTTTTGAGATTTATCAAACCAATCTCGAGTATTCAAATGAAAACATTCAGCAGCTAAATCGTCGTCGGAAGCAACGCAAGCGTGCGTCATTTGCGCATTGGCACGCAAAGAAAGAGGAACCACTAGACCACCAGTTATTCTCACAGGACATTCGTTTGTTTTGCTGAAGATTCAAACTACAAAAAAAAAAATCTACTGTTATAGAACCAAGTTTATTGCTCTAAACAAACACAATTTCTTCTAACGCTGATTTTCACAATAATTAGATATGTTTGGGGATCCAGTCAGGATTAATGTACATTCTCTGGTGGTCATTAATAGAATTGTATGCCTATGAATTCAATGAAAAAACAGAATGTATTATATTACGGTGTCTTGTTTATTTTAATATGTTGTGTTGATTCAAGGAGAGTCTATTTAATCTCAGGATTTTTCAAGCAAATACATCTTCCCATCTCTGTTTGAGTTAGTGCTGCACAGAAGCTTTAGGCAGGTTAATGAACCCCTGAAGAAAGCAGGATCTGATAAGTTCTCTTACAGGTTCAACATAAAATTCAGAGCAGCAAATAATTGCCACGCATTTTGGAACTATTGTTTGTGTTATTGCAGCTCCAATACCCTCAGAAATCTAATGCAGTAGTTTGCATTCAATGGGCCTGTGAAAGTCACATTGTGAGAAATAGTAATAGGTTCAAAGGCTCAGAGACCCTGTCCTATCCTGCATGGATTATAGAGACAGTCGGCTTATATTATTTGAATGTTAGGGATTGATATGGGGCATTTGGCTTCATAATATTGGAATATGCAGGCTCTCTGCATCACCTGGGAACAGATCAGCCTAATATGATGACCAGGGTCGGACTGGGGGGCCCGGGGGCCCACCGGGCTGCTATCCCAGGGCCCCCCTCCCTTGCTGGGCCTGCGCTCCAGAGTGTTGCACCATGGGTGTGCGCAAACGTGCTGCAAAGCGGGTGTCTGCATGTGCTAGGGGGTGTCTGATCCTTGTTTTTGCTTGAAAACTCAATAAAATTGAGATCATCAAGTTGCAATTTGATAAAATAGTACGATTTGAAGTGAAACTTGAAAAATTAGAGGGTTTTTTGATCCTATTTTTCATCTTAAAATATTAATAAAAAAACCAAATTCGTAGAAGGAAGTTATGTTGAGTTTGTTTCTGGTAAAATATGAGAGAAAAATTTTGGTAAATAACCCCCTTGAACTCTGTTGCACACATTTATTTATTTCTATATTGTCATGCACAGTGTGTTGTTATAAAGGTGAAGCTATAGCTACTGTATTTAAATGTTGGTGTGCTAAAGGGCATCAGTGTACTCTTCTAAATTGTAAATTGTATTTTTAGGCCATTTTAAGACAGTAACAGATATTAACTAATATCAGGCTTTCTGTCTGGGTAGTTAATTGAATATGCAGGCAATGTTCCTAGAGTGCTCTTTGTGACTCCTGCAGGTTTTAGAGTTGTGTCAACCAAGGATGGACTGGCCCAGCGGGACATCAGGAAAAAGTCTGGTGAGCCCTGGCACTCGTGGGTGAGGGAGGGGTAATGTGTGGACCTCATAGCTGGGGTGGGGGGGCAATGAGGGTACATTACTGACTGACTGTTGAAATGCTGCTCTGAAATATGCAGAGCAGCATATCATCTGAGAAACATGGTAAGCTGAAAGCCTGATATTAGAAGTAGAAAACTGCTAATATCTTTAAAATAGTTTAAACATGCAACTACTAAAGTGTAATTCCATTTCATAATAATTAAATAAATACCACTCAGTCCTAAAGTTGACTTTTCTCTAAAAATCCAGCGTCACTGACTTTGGAATCCACTGAAATGAGTCTTTAGATGTATTTCACCTCCACAGTATGTGGCTTATTCATAACGAGCAATTGCAAAAAAAATGGATTTAAAATGGTAGTTGTTTCAGACTGGTAATGTTGAAGGCATGTAGCATTATCAAACGGTGAAGTATAAGTACAGGATTTTAGTGGCATATTTCTCAAATTAGCAAATGAACAGATACATATCCCTCCTGTGAAATGTGGTCAAACCATTTCTCAATATTTGATAATGATATTGGTAAATGTAATTGCATTTGAAATCCTGTATTTATTTATCCAATTTCCACTGTTGGTTCTGACTCTTGAAACAATATAGCATTAGTCAGCTCTCCTTAAGCCACACCAACTTTTTTTTCCAAAATGGCGTGCATTCTTTTTGCCCTTCTGTTAATCAACCCCCTATATCGTGTTAATATTCAGAACTATCATGGCCTAGAACATTGCAACACACAAACAGTACTTTCAGTATCAATTTTTCTAATAACTCTTAAACCACTGGCATGTTATTATTATAGTATATTACTATATTATGTATAGCGGCATGGCATTGTAATGGCATTGTATTAATTAATTGTAACATGGCCTATCAGAGGAGTTTTCTCCTGCATTACAGGTTTCTGTACTCCAGATAATAATGATGAATATTTATATATAGTATTTGCATTTGAAATCAGTTCTTTCGGTGCTTATTTTAGTGAGTCGCTTGATTTATTCTGAAAAAGAAAACCTTCTGCTTTTATCTTAGTTTCGAAACAGTTTCATCCGAAGGCAAGATGTTTTCTCTACATACAGTAAGTCATTTTCCAGCTGCACAGGGGATCGTTTTGTTGTTGAAACTTGTTCCACATGCAGCCTCACCTCTCCCACTTTGTTTCCAAGGAGTGGTCACACCCAGGTATGAAATGCAGCTCCAGGGCGTGGAAAAGCAGCAGGAACATTTTCTTTCCCTGCTATCTATTTTATCTGTAAACAGTGCTGCTCGTCCATGTATTTAGACCAAGCCATGTTTAAAATAAATTAGAGAAGTTTCTAAATCAGATGCACATGTACACATCTACATATACAACTGTTTACTGTACTTCTTGGTCATTAGGGTTAATGAAACTAATCTTATGAAAACAACCCTTTTGAGTGTTTATATTGAAATCAATAGTGAGAATGAAGATTATGCTTTTTTACTATTTCAGCCCTGTTCATTGGGGCAACCAGAGAAAACCTAGTGGGCCCTGGTCCTGTTGAGCCTCTTACCACATAAGGGTGGTCATAAGGGTCATAAAGGTTTTCTGAAATTGCTGCCAGGCGGTGGTAGTGGGAAAGTAGTGTGGGGGTGGAGTAGTGCTGGGGTGGGGACAGATGGTGGCCACTTGACTGAGGTCTTCCAGTGGGCGAATGGGGAAAAACAGTTGGACATTGTTCAAGTTGCAGTGAAACAGTGACACACCCATTAGATGGTTATCGTAAGCACTAGCTGTACAATACTAGTTAATGTAATGTTATCATCAGAGCAGAGTTCTTATTAATCTTACATTACATAGTAAGTAAGGTTGAAAAAAGACACATGTCCATCAAGTTCAACCTTTTAACTTTTTTTTTACCTGCCTAACTGCCAGTTGATCCAGAGGAAGGCAAAACAAAAAACATTTGAAGCCTCTCCAATTTGCCTCAGAGGGGAAAAAAATTCCTTACTGACTCTAAAATGGCAATCTGACTTTGGCATGATCAATATAGTTGCACCCCTATTACACTAAAACTAGCCATAGAAACACAGTTTAGTTAGGGCTTTGCCTTGTTTAGCTGCCAAGGTGGTGGGAATATTTGGGGAATTGTTTGGTTCCTGGGCCAGTGATCTCACTACAGACTATTAGGATCTATATCCAAGGCCTGAAATGAGCCTCATGTGACAGGATTTTGTAAACTTGCCCAATAGCTATCTGTCCAATTTCTTTCTAGATATCAATCAGGAAACCATAATTTTGGTTCTGTTCATGGGCCAATAAGCTGCTATGTATTGATAGATCTACTTGTTTGGAGGTTACCAGACAAGCAGATCTTTGGCCAGTTCAGCCCAAATGGTGGCCTGAATCGTGCTGATCCAATACTTTGAGTCCCCGGCCAAACTAAATCCATTTGGTGCAGAACACATCAACGGATGCGGGTCTCATCCAACTGCATTTTCAAGCCTACTTAATCATTTTCTGGATGCTTTTCTGTGAAATATCTGGCAGTCAAATCAGCAGGCACCATGCACGGATCAATAAGCTGCTGAATTAGCCTAGAGGGTGTCTTTAAATGGCCGTGTATGGCCAGTTTTATGGTCACTGGCATTTACACTATAACCTACCAGTAGATAGATTTAGGAGGTCAAATACAGTTTCGGACTGGGCCGGCGGGACACCGGGAAAAAACCCGGTGGGCCCCCCGCCAACCCAGATCTGCGATTTTTAAAGTTGCTTCCTGTTGCGCCGCTTGTAAAACTAGTTTCACCAGTGCAGAAGCGCACACACTGGGGGGCGCGGCAGGGGGTGGTGCGCGCACGCAGTGGCGCTCATGGCAGTGCAGCAGAGGGGTCCGGAGGGGGGCCCTGGACAGCAGCCCCAGTGGGCCCAGGGCCCCCCAGTCCGACCCTGGTCAAATAATTCTGTTCATACTCCTGTAGACCTCCCCCCACATAAAAAAAAAATGAATCAGTAAACAGCCTCTTTGAAGCTTTAAATACCTCACTAGGTTTGTTAAAAAGTTAATTGTAAGGCTGTAGCATCCACTTAACCACTTTCTTCTCCTCTAACCTACTAAGCCCCCTCTCTCAGGAATTTACTTTGGCTGTTGGCTATTGCACATGCTCAGTTCTTCTTAACTCTAACTTAACACTCCATCCCGTTTAGCAGCCAGCGATGAGATGGCATTGCTTGTTCCCATAGAAACTCTGCTCTAGCATTCTGCTCCTATTTTTTCTCCAAATCTCCTCGCCTGAGCTTAGCTTAACCATTACAGTCCTTAATCCAAGCAGTGATTCGGGTGGGGAAGATGTGCCCAACATATATAAATGGTAGGAAAATATAGGGTTTACATGTCCTTTAAGGGCAATGGCACATTAGATTAGTCGCCTGAAATATATCTCCTCTTGTGCAGGTGATTAATCTCCACCAAATGCTCCCCACTAACAACAATGTAAATTGCTGGTTGCCCAATGCTGCCACATGAGAAACTTTGGGTGACTTTTGAAAAATGAAGCATATGCTTTACCACCTGTTATGGTTTGGGTTGCCGAGGATGAGTAGAGTATAACAGTGCTTTATTAGCCATGCAGGCATTACACAACAGTAACTTTCACTTTCAAGCTGTCCAGGAAGTGTGCACAGTATGTCTGAACACAGTGACATCTATAGGCCATTTGTATAAAAACCACACCACCTGTGATTCACAAGAGGAGATTTATTACAGATGACTAATCTCAAGTCGATTTATTAGTCGCCCACAGAAGGGGAGATTAATTACAGATAACTAACCTCATGTGCCATTGCCCTATGAGCAACAGTAATGCTCATGTCAGTATCTTTATGCTCATCTCCTGGGTCCCAAGCTCCCAAGGAATGTAATGCACATACCTGGATTAGCAAATGCACAGACAAGCTATATAACCATACAGGCCTGGATTTACTATCCCTAGGTCGGCTCCGCTCGCCCCCCTTCTCCTTCTTCTCCTGCCCCTCCACTCCACTTCCCTGTCTCCTTCATTTCCCCTTGCTTCCTTTATGTCCCCTTGCCATTCACTTCTTTTACATGCACGCATGTGCACATGCAAGAGTCGAACTGGTCCGGCACTGGAGACATACGGGAGATTTTCAAATCCGATTACAGTGCTCTTATTTAGATGTGGCTGGGGGCATCCAACCCCTGAAATTCTACTGCCCTTGGCCCCGGCCTTTGTTGCCTTGCCACAAATCATGGCCTGTAACCATAGCATTGGGAGGTAACTTGATCTATTTAGTTGCTTGCCTGGTGTTATTTATGTTATAAACTAAGGGATTCCTAATGGACAAAGCAGAGAACCTAGTCTGGTTAGGGTGAGACGGGCTAAAATGAGCCAAAAAGCCCTTCACTTGCATGTCTTGCACATGAATATGGCATGAGGCAAGTAAATACCTTCTATTTTCAGAAGGCTTTATGTTCTAATGGACCGATAAAGCCCTACAAAGAACTACCGTACTCTAGATATTATGTGCATCAAATACTGTACATATGCTTGCTTGTATATACACCTCATTAATCACTGTGAACAGACTTTGTTTGTTTTTTTATGGCCATGCCTCCTATGACTGTAAGCCATGCCCCCTGTTAGTTTACTATAAGGTAATTATAGCACTTAAGGATAATTATAATAAGGTAATAAGACAGGCTATGGACATTCAGCATGAGACAAATACAATTTGGGCAAGAATGCAATTTTAAGATCAAGCTGTCTAGGTCAAGCAACTAATAATGTAAATACATGGGCTAAATTCCCCTTGCAGCATATGTGTGTGCCGCTTCTATTTTTATATATCGAAACATGCAGAGCTATAGTACACTTCAATTGCCCATCAATGTAAACAATGGTATTTGGCTATACAAATGAAGGGCCACATTACATATCAAACAATTGGGTTTACTGAGAGAAAGCCACAGAGGCAGTATTAGCTGCTGCAATTGTGTTTATTCGCACAACATGTTTGGGGCTCTGGGCCCCTTATCAAGTGTGACTTGAAGTGTGACACTTAATAAAGGTCCCAGAGCCCGAAACATGTTGTGCGAATAAACACAATTGCAGCAGCTAATACTGCCTCTGTGGCTTTCTCTCAGTAAACCCAATTGTTTGATTATGAATGCACAACACCTGAGATGGGGGTGTAATACTGAGATTGAGAGCCTGAATTCTCCATTTGCGCAGTCAACCACATTACATAGTATCTAACCTCTGCTGAAGAGGTGTCCATGGATTGAACTGCACCCGAAGCATGCAATACACCCAGCAGGAGTATCAGCTCCCAGCGGGAGTAGTCGGGACTGAGAAGGAAGCTTCGGGGTTAAAGTCCAAGTTCAAGGTACAGGCAAGGGTTCAAGAATAAAGCAAAGTCGGTATCCAAGCAGAGATTAAAAGACAGGCAGGAAGTATCAGCATCAAAGTTCAGGCAAGGTCAAATCCAGTAATCAATAATAATTAAGAAGCACCCAGGAACCTAGAAGACAGAACCTATACTTGGGCACTTAACCGGAGTTCCTTTTATTTGAATTGGGCGCTGGTTTGTGACGTCATTGCTCTGGTGCCAATTCGTGACGCCATTGCACCAGCATCTCCGTTACCCACGTTGTAGCTATGGGCGCTGCCATTTTGGATTTCGCTGCCGAAGGGAATAGATGCGACGACCGCGTCCGGCGCTCGTGACACAGAGAACCTAGTTTTTGCTGGTACCTTGTACTAGTTTCTCCTGGAGTGGCAAATATGGAGCACAGCACAAGGGAGCCATGTATTTAGCATGTGGCCTATTTAGGCTTTGTTGTTTTCACCTCTGGCAGGGTGTCCAGTGACAAATTGCTCGCATTGTGTTACCTGAAAACAAGAGGAACACATTGGGGGGAATTCACAGAAGTGGTGATACCGAGACAAAATAAAATTGGAGATAAAAATTTCGGATTTGCCACTAAATCCACAAACCTCTATCTCCACTTTTGTGAATTTGTCTTTTAAACAGACAGTTTTCAGATTTTGTCTTTTGCACAACATGTTAAAAACATTTTTTTCTGGATTTGTCTTTAGCTCTTACTAAACCTGTCAGTCACCCATTAAATGGGCATTTTTGGGGGAGGGGGTTAATTTTTCCAAGGAAAATTATACAATTTTTTTCAGGATAACCTGGGTTATCTAAAATTGCCTACGTTTGTGTAATGCCACTTCTGTAACAAGATATAAGGGGCTTTTAGGGATTTGTATCAGAAATATGTTTTAATATCTTAGGTCCAATGTTTAATTGCTGCTAAAACTAAACATTTGCTTTTTTTTTTACTTTTCCTTTAGATAATATAGTCACTCAAATTGCTAATATTGCCTCATTCATTAAGCTAAAACTAGTAAAATAATGCAAGTGTGAGTTAAAAACATGTAACATATCAAATTGTATAAAATACACTTTTTATGCATACGGCCCTACCTGTCAGTGCAGGACGACTGGGGTTAAGTTCTCCTCTCTGGAGGCAGGACAAACAATTAATGAATTCTGAAGCTCCTCCTCTTCCTGTGTCTCCTTCCACCCTCAGTTTTTTGTTTGTCCTGCTCGGAGGTGGACACATACTACATCCTCTTCGCATTTTTTTCATTATTTTTCAATTTTTTTTTGGAATCTTATTTTTGGTTTATTAGTGTGCTCTTACTGCCTTGAGCCCCCTACTTGGTTGTGTGCTTGGTCAGTGTATTGAGCCCTACTACGCATATATTTACAGGTGAGCCCCTTTTTTGTTGTGTGCTCCTTATTATGATGCATGTTTAGAGCCCCACTATGTTGTGCGCTCCGCTTCTAGCGTTTACTGACTAGTGTGAGCCCCATCCCCTATTAGGGACAGGTGCGCTCCACTACATACTGGTACACCAGTACCCCCTCGGGGAATTAGTCAGGATGGCCAGCGGTTATCCCCTGGCATCCTTGCAGCATTTGCACAGAGACGCGCTGCTGGAGTCTCCTTCTGACTTTTAAGGAGCCGCATCCCTCTGCTGAGAGGCGCCACATACGCGTACTTCTCTGCCTTCTCTTTACATATTCAGCTTGTGGCTTATTGAAAACGCTTATACAGCAACACTAAACCAGTGGTCTATATATTATTATGGCTAATTCGAAGGAGCTGTTTGACTTCATTGAGGATTTCTCTGAGGGCCCCAAGAGACCTATTAAGGCTTCCAGAAAGAGGGGCAAACGAAAGGAAGCAATTCATACTTCCCCTTCTCCTCCTATTTTCAACAAAATGACTAAATCTCCTCAGTCTCCACAGTCAGACATTGAATTACAACAACCTATGCCTCTATCAACCATTGCTATGGTTCATGCCAGTCAGGACCCTCCTTCCCCTCCTCATTTTTCACCTGGCCCTGCCAGCCCAGCTCATACTTCTCAATCTATACCACAGGATTTTTCTCCATCTTCACATGCTAATAATCAGCAATTCTCTCAGTTTTTTGGTTGGTTACAATCTCATATACAATCATCTGTACACCAGGCAGTTACTAGTCAGATACAGAATTCGTCTAGGACCAAAACCAAGTCTAAAGCACCAGTGCCTATTGTTTCTGATTCTTCGGACTCAGAATCTTATGTGGGTTCAGATTCTGAACATGATGATACCAACTCTACTGCTTCAGATTCTTCTGCATCAAATGAGGCTGTCTCTACTAAGCAACCTGACGATATCAAATTACTTCTCAAGTATCTTTGTGATACTTTAGAGATTAAAGAGACTCCCTTACCGGTATCTAAAGTGGACAAAGTGCTAGGTAACACTCTCAAAAAAACCAGAGTTTTTCCCACTAGCAAATCCGTCACACAAATCATATCTGACGAATGGTCAGAGCCAGACAAAAGAAATACGGTCCCTCAAAAATTTCTCTCTAAATATCCAATTTCCGATGAACACAAATATTTTGGGGACAAATCACCTAGAGTTGATTCGGCCATAGTTCGTCTATCCAGAAATACTACACTACCATCTGAGGATGCCGGATCCTTCCGGGATCCCATGGATAAAAAGATTGAATCAGCTCTACGAAGGGACTTTATTCATTCTGCGGCAGTTTTACGCCCTGCTTCGGCTTCTCTCAGCGTAGCACGCACCGCAAAATTTTGGTGCCAAGAGCTAAAAAAGTCTCCACTGGCTAAACATTCTGACACTTTGGCAACTTTAGACAAACTCTCTCTTGCCCTCTCCTTTCTCAGTGACGCTTCACTGGAAATCACTAAACTGTCTTCTCGAGCTTCCGCAGCAGCTATAACAGCTAGACGTGCTCTTTGGTTAAGACAATGGTCTGGGGATTCCGCTTCCAAACACAGATTAGTATCCTTGAAGTTTGAAGGAACTCAATTGTTCGGTCCAGAACTCAAACAGATAATTGCGGAAGTGACTGGCGGAAAGGGGGCATTCCTTCCTCAAGGTAAAAGACCACACAAAACTGTCCACAAACGCAACTATCATCATAGATCCTGGGGCTCTTACTCCAGACAATCCAATCGGGGTAAACCTAGTGTCAATACCGCCACAAAGAAATTCCGGCCATGTTAATCACAACAGAAGAATACCAGGAAAGGGGGTCCACCAAAAAATCAGGACTCCTGACTCAAGCGGAGTCGAGGCTTTCAAGGTGGGGGGCAGACTACAACAGTTCGCAACCATCTGGCGAACCTCCATTTCAGATCCTTGGGTCCTCAATATTGTTTCTTCAGGCCTAAAAATTTTCTTCACCAAATTCCCACCAGCCTCCCGATTCGTGCCCTCAAAACAGCCTTCAGATCCTATCAAGGCAGCAGCCACCATCTCAATTCTTCGAGATCTTCAGGAGAAAAGAGTAATAACATTGGTGCCTCCTACGGAGCACTTCCAAGGTTTTTATTCGAACCTCTTCTTGGTTCCAAAGAAGGATGGTGGTTTCCGTCCCGTACTCAACTTGCATCCACTCAACAAGTCGGTCAAATACCAAAGGTTCAAAATGGAGACAATTCGCTCCATAACAACATCCATTCCAACAGGCGCATTCATGACGAAAGTAGACCTCAAAGATGCGTACCTACACATCTCCATACATCCAGATCACCACAAATATCTCTGATTCTTTCTCAACCAGCAACACTTCCAGTTCCAAGCAATGCCCTTCGGCTTAACCTCTGCTCCAAGAGTATTTACGAAGGTCCTGGGAGCACTGGTGGCAGTAATTCGCTCTTCGGGGATTCACATTTATCCATATCTGGACGACATCCTCATTTTTGCAGAGTCCAGTCAAAAAGCTCATCTAGCTACACAACTTTGCATTCACCATCTGACTCAGCATGGCTGGATAATAAATTATCAAAAAAGTATTCTCACTCCGACTCAAATTCTCCCGTTCTTGGGCTTCGTGGTCAATTCCACCCTTCAAAGCCTTTTCCTTCCAGAGGAGAAGATTCATCATATTCAGTCAATGCTCCGGTCACTACAAACCAAAGCGGCAATGGCTTTCACCATACTTCAACTCTTAGGTCTCATGGCATCAACCATAGACGCTGTTCCATTCGCAAAGTTTCACATGCGGCCATTACAAAGAGAATTTCTTCGTCAGTGGAACAAGGATCATCAGGATCTTTCTCAGACATTGTCACTATCCAAGACAGCATTATCCAGTCTCCACTGGTGGTCCAAGGATCTCAATCTCTCCAAGGGCAAGCCCTGGCATCTTCCAACTCCGCAGGTAATATCCACAGATGCCAGCCTCAAGGGCTGGGGAGCGGCTTGGCAACACCGTTCTTGTCAGGGACTGTGGAACCTGCAGGAGAAGAGGTTGCACATCAACATTCTGGAAATCAGAGCAATCTACAATGCCCTCATCCATTGGTCACCTCTGCTACGAAACACCCATGTCCGAATACAATCAGACAACAGTACCGCTGTAGCGTACCTCAACAAGCAAGGGGGTACAAGGAGTGCAACAGCTATGTCAGAGATCTCAAAGATCATCACCTGGTCCGAAACACATTCGACCACATTAACAGCCATGTACATCCCGGGTCTTCAGAATTGGCAGGCGGACTATCTCAGCCGCAACACGTTGGACCCGGGCGAATGGCAACTCAAGAAATCAGTATTCCAACTCCTCATGAGCAAATGGGGAGCCCCCTGCGTGGATATCATGGCATCGAGACACAATTGCCAAGTTCCAAGATTCTTCTCCAGGATCAGGGACCCACTGGCAGAGGCTGTCGACGGGTTGGCTACTCCTTGGATCTTCAAGATGGGCTATGCCTTTCCACCCTTGCCGATGTTGCAGAGGACACTCAGGAAGATTCGTCAGGAAGGCCTTCCCGTCATACTAGTAGCTCCACACTGGCCAACTCGCTGTTGGTTCGCGGAGGTCATAACTATGCTAACGGATAATCCTTTTCGATTGCCTGTCACACCAGACCTTCTGACACAAGGCCCAGCCTGGTATCCGGATGTCCACAGGCTGAGTTTAACGGCTTTTCTCTTGAATCCAGTCTCTGGAGCCAGAAAGGATTTCCTCAATCCGTAATCGATACGTTGCTGTCAGCACGGCGGCCGACTACTGCCAAAGCCTATCACAGAATCTGGCGTATCTTCATTGCGTGGTGTGGGAATAATAAATTAGTTTGGAAGTCTTGTAAATCTCCTCACATTCTGCAGTTTCTCCAAGAAGGCTTCAATAAGCAGTTGAGCATTACATCACTCAAGGTGCAAACTTCGGCACTAGCAGCACTTTTTCAACATCAATGGGCGCTGCTGCCAGAGGTGAGATTATTCTTCCAAGGTTTATACCGTCTCAGACCACCAACGAAAACACCCATTCCTCCTTGGAATTTGAATTTAGTGTTGGAGGCGCTTCGATCCCCACCTTTTGAACCCATTGATTCTGTGGCAGTTAAATTTTTGACTTTCAAAACAGTTTTTCTTCTGGCGGTGGCTTCCGCCAGGAGAGTATCCGAATTAGCTTCCTTGTTGTGCAAATCTCCATGGCTCAAGTTCCATCCAGACAAAGCAGTTCTTCGTCCAAACTCAGCCTTCTTACCTAAGATGGTATCAGACTTTCATGTCAACCAGGACATTGTCATTCCAGCCTTCCATGTTAGGGACTCTGCTCACTCGGATGAGCTCACACATTCTTTGGATCCGGTCAGAGCCCTCAAGACTTATGTTCAGAGATCTCAACCTCTTAGACATACAGATGTACTGTTCGTCCTTTTTGGGGGTCATAAGGCTGGTTCCCCCGCTTCAAAGCGGACCATAGCTAGATGGCTTGTAGACACCATTTCTCTAGCTTATACGCAGGTAGGATTACCCCCACCTATCCAGTTGAGGGCACATTCCACTAGGAAGGTCAGTACTTCATGGGCCTTTTTTAATGATGCTTCATTGGAAACTATTTGCCAGGCCACCACTTGGGCCTCACCTCACACTTTTTCCAAGTTCTATAAGTTTGATTTGTTTAATGCAAGCCAATCAGAGTTTGGCAGGAAGGTGCTACAAGCAGCAGTAGCACGTAGCTAGCTTCCTTTAGTTACAAAAAAACATTCAGTTTTGTTACACGTTTTAGTTTTTTTGTTCTTCCCTACCCTTTTTTAGGACGGCTTTGGGACATCCCCAGTCGTCCTGCACTGACAGGTAGGGCCGTATGCATAAAAGGAGATTTACTTACCTGGTAAAGCTCTTTTGCATAGGCCCGTACTGTCAGTGCAGCATCCCGCCCTTTTTTTGGTGTGGGTGTCGGTTGCTGCCGCTCCTTAGCTAGTTAGGGAGTTAGTTCTATGTTTGCTGTGTGTCTCCATTCACAGACTTTACAACCAACTGAGGGTGGAAGGAGACACAGGAAGAGGAGGAGCTTCAGAATTCATTAATTGTTTGTCCTGCCTCCAGAGAGAACTTAACCCCAGTCGTCCTGCACTGACAGTACGGGCCTATGCAAAAGAGCTTTACCAGGTAAGTAAATCTCCTTTTATTGCTTAATCAGTGTTTTATTGTTTTGTGGCTTTTACACCTATAGGGTTAGACAGAAATTTGTACCCTGACTATAAAATGCTAATCCCTATTAATATGATAATAACACACCAATGGGGCACCTACAAGAGGTGTGAAATGAAGATTGGCTGAACCAAAGAAGAGCAGATTATTTAAGAATTGATGACACACTGACACACTGAGCTTTACTCCATTTTTAAAATGTCGGGAGAAAATGTCGTTTAAAATGTTGTTTTTGCACCATTTTTATGTCGTTTGAAAGACAGATTTATAAAAGTGTCTGCAAACTGTCCAGAAACGTAACTAGAGGGGGGCGGGCCCTGGCGCAGGACGCGCAGCCAGGTCCCCCGCCCCCCTCCGCACACCCGGAACTGGCCAGGAATTAGCGGCGCTTGAACTGCCGGGGGCGCTCGCACCCCCTGCTCCCCCGGTAGTTCCGCCACTGAAACTGTCTTTCTTTCACTAAAATATGAAAAGTGGCGGTTGAGTCGGAATTCAACCGCCAAAAATGGGCTATCTCCACTATTGTGAATTCCCCCCACAGGGGCAGATTTATCAAGGGTCGAAGTGAATTCGGGGGAATTTTTGAAGTAAAAAAATTTGAAATTCAAAGTAATTTTTTGGATACTTCGACCATCGAATAGGATACTACGACTTCGAATTTACTTTGACTTCGATTCGAAGTAAAAATCGTTCAAATATTCAACCATTCAATAATCGAAGTACTGTCTCTTTAAAAAATACTTCGCCACCTTAAACCTGCCGAAGTGCTATGTTAGCCTTTGGGGACCTTCTACAACATTTTTCTAAGTCTTTACACATTGAATAAAATTCGATATTCGAATTCGAAGTTTTTTAATTGGTCGAATTTCAAGTTTTTTGTACTTCGAAATTCGACCCTTGATAAATCTGCCCCTTTATATTAGAAATTATGCATTGTAAAAATAACATGCCAGAACAGAAAGGAAGGATTCCAGGTAGGGATGGGCAAATTTTTTCACCTTGTTTAGCCGAAAAAATGACGCCCATAGACTTGTATGGCAGTGTGCGTCAAAATAAAAAAGATGCGCGTCAAAAAAAATTTCGCTGCGCGACAACATTTTTTTGACGCCCATAGACTTTAATGGGCGTCAACGACATTTTGCTGGCGGCGAATTTTTGGCGAAGCGAAACGGGTCAAATTTGCCCATCCCTAATTCCTGGTTAACTTTTCCCACAATCAGCTAACAAAACAAATCACCTGACTTCAGTGTAAAAGATCTACACAGACATGTCCTTTGCTGTACAACATTTCTGAGCATGTTACCACAAGATGATTCTGTAACAGTCAGTTGAAAAAAGGAGTCCATACTGTATATTCAGTACTGTGACCTGCAGGACAGATTGCAAAATGCAAAAAACAGACACAATATGCACCTTTCCCTGCTGTGAGCTCTTGTGGGTGACACTTCACACTATCAAATGGAACACAACACCAGTATTTTCTGGATTTTGAGCTCATTGTTGTGCTTGTACTTGTATCCAAATGACCCCTCCAGAGTCCAAAAGTAAGGCTACACATTTATTGTTACTGCTACTTTTTATTACTCGTCTTTCTATTCAGACACAGTCTCTTATCAATGCATTGTTGCTAGGGTAATGTGGACCATAGTTATCAGATTGCTAAAATTGCAAACTGAAGAGCTGAATAACTCAAAAACAACAAATAAGAAGAAATGAAAACTAATTGCGAACATGTCTCTACATCATACTAAAAGTTAACTCAAAGGTTATATCACTCCAACTTGCAGTACAGCAGTAAAGAGTGACTGAAGTTTAACAGAGCACAAGTCACATGACTGGGCAGCTGGGAAACTGACAATATGTAAGATTTCAACATGAAATATAAAAAAAATCTTTTTGCTTCTTTGAAAAACAGATTCAGTGCAGAATTCTGCTGGAGCAGCACTATTAACTGATGCATTTTGAAAAAAAAATGTTTTTGTAAAGTAAGGGAAAGCTGTTGAAAGGAAATAGGAGGTGCATGTACAAGAGTGCTATGGGTCGCAAGATCACACTTCTCACTTACAGAGCACTTGGACTCTTGGATATTTTGTTAGTTGTAGGGTTCCACTGCTCACTTTGCACAGGGAGTTGTTCAATATTGTTTTTAATTCAAATGCTTTCCAAATGACCAAGGCCAACTGTCTTTCATGATCCGCTAAACACACAAAGGACTGAATAGAAGGAAAAATATTATTATACAAAATAGGACTGCTGCTGCAAAGAAAGTTTGTTTTTTTCATATAGTGGACAGAAATACAAAACATTTAAAGGAATATAATGTCATTTTTTGTGTTCTAGTGGCTTTTAGTGTAAGAATGTCTAAATATATTGTAGAAAATTTACACGGTAATAACATAATTGGTTTTCCCTGGTCCCCCCTGCTTTTATTTTACAAGAAGTTACGCTGCTGCCACTCACAGGCCATGTCTGACATTAACAGTAACATTATATTCAGAAACATCTTATGTTACTACTTACACACTGATTCAACAATAGAGTTGGGAACTCATTCATAAATGTATAATGTACTTCCATGTGTACAACTGTAATAAACAACAACATTCTAAAACACTGGACAAAGTGCACAAAAATTTAGCAACAGTGTGGCAATGTTTTTACATTTGTTTTTTTTTACCTATTTGTTACATGTATAACTTAAACCATAGGAACAAACTAAGCACAAACGCAAAAATAAACTCACAAATTACTCATATGTAAGTGACCCTTTTCTCAGAAATAAACGCTAACTCAAACACGGAGCAAATAAATCAACAAAACCAGAGTATCTTGATGATTAAATAGTTTGTGGAAATGTAATTTATTATTATTATACATACATGTATTATTATTATGCATAGAACCAACATGTAATTCTACAGCTCCTGCCCCAGTGGAGCTTACAGTCTAAGGTCAATCAGTAGCCAATCAAAAGAATACTATATTAGATAAAGTACAGGAAAGTTATATGGTCTGATCAGCAACCAATATTTTTTAATGGGGGGCCCTGACCACAAATGTTTTTTTCAATGGGGGGGTCCTGACCACCAATATGTTTTTTATTAACATGTGGGAACCATAGCCCCAATGTTTTTTTTTTTGTTAGTGTGTGGTGGGTGGTGGACCTGTGGGGTGGGGAGGGCGGACCTGTAGGTGGGGCTTGTGGCGGGCGCAGCCCAGGGGGCCCAGGAAATTTTTATATATGGGGCCCTGCGATTTCTGATGGCGGCCCTGACGACACCTAGTGCAGTGCATCATATTTTACTGAAAAATATAAAAATATATTTGTGTTCAGCAAACAGTTAACTGTGCAGAAATACCAAAGTGTATATATTTTTTTGATATACTGTATATATATATATATATATATATATGAATATATAGTTAAGAGCACTCACGGGTATTGTGAAGAAGGCTTTTATTGGAGTGTTACAATCTACCCCACATCGGGGTATATATATGTATATATATATATATATATGGATCTGAAATGTTCCAAGAAACAGTGTGTCTTTATTAACCACCAGAGCAGTTAGTATAATACTCCCAAGAGAAACTGCATGCAAGGGATTTCTGGTGGAGTCTCCTAATTGTTGTCAGCAGAAATGCCTACGTATAGACCCCCATCTCCAGCCATTGGCGTCCACTCTAGAGGAGACTTGTTGGTGTTACTGCTGGGCCTAAAGCTGAAAACTTTAGTAAAGAATTACCCAAGGGTTAGGAGAGAGTTTAAGGGAGAAGAGCCCACTGTAGATGAGAAATAGTAAATGTTTAAGATTCTATTATAGTATGCTTTAGGGAGGGAGTAAGGGAGTTGTGGGATAGATAGCATGAGCAGTTCTACCCTCCACTGAGAAGAAGTAGTGCAGGATTAGTTCCCAAGGTGACACCTTCCAGAGGAGGGACTCATGTCCATAGGGCAGGGAGCTGGACATGATATTTGAGGCAGCAGCTTAAAAATACACTGGGATAGGACACCTGCTATGTATATTCTACCCATAAAGGACACTATTAATCTTTTGTGCCAGTATGAACCAGGCCTGATTATATTACTGATAATCTTCAATTTAATTTGAATTTATTGAACTGTTCTCTGACGTGCATTCAGTCTCCTATTAGGAAATATTCTGTGACCTCATCATCAAAATCAGGGCCATGTTTTTTTTTTTACCACAATGCAGTTACTGAAATTAATGTCTGGTCAATGATAAGTGTAAATTATGTGGTCTCATTGTGTTTTAAAGTGCAGAATTAAGTGCAACAAATGAATTAACACTACATTATATATGCAAGTTAGCACATTTTGCCACCTAAAACTGTGGCAACTAATACTATACATTGATCGTTTTCATCCATAACATGGCTGTTACTGGTGATGATGTTTTCTCACTTTATACGGTTCATTTGGTAAGGGGAATGCGCAAGTAGACTTACCTGCTGCCACTTACACCTTGAACAGTACAAACTGCTCTTTGCACTTCAGGTCATAAAGAATCTAAAGAAAGAGATCTAAAACCCAATAAGACTGCGATTTTTATTCCTAAAAGAACAGAAGATGTATGTCTGTATTGTATTTACTATTTGTTGCTGTTTCTTAGTGATTGGGCTTTCCTATCTACATAATTGTTCAACATGTTACAGAAAACACATTCAGATTTCATCCCCTGGGCTAATTAGTCTATTCGAGGGGTAGTGCAACAACTGATAAATAATTAACTGAGCAACTTTCTGTTTCCTTATTCCCAACTCTGCCTCCTGACTTACACGTTACTTTTTTCATTGAGCCAAACCCCTGGTCTCGCTTTCCAAATTGCAGTTGTAATGAGTTCCCCTGTGTACTGGATGTGAGTGGATGGGAGCACAGGAACCTAGTGGTGGTGTCATGATCTTAAGGAAGGAGTGAAGTCTTAACCTAGCTGCTTACACATATGAATATATTCCTGCTGCTTGGAAACAGGAACAGTAGGAATAATACACATTAAATAGCATAAACAACCTGAGTGTTAGGTGTTGTACTTGTCTCATCTGATGAGCGAGGCCTGTTTATGTGGAATGTTCTGATGCGAGGCCTGGCATAATGAGGACCCTTCTAGAATACACTGGCTTTTTTCTAGCATTTGTCTCTGCCGGCTTTCTAATAGCTGCAACTTGGACTGATTGTTGGATGGAAAATGCAGACGATTCTCTGGAGGTAAGAAAACTGAACTCTGAACATTAAAGTTCATGAAGAAATTAAATCGGTGATCGTTAAGCAATATTGTTATAAACAAAGTATGTACCATTGATTTGGCCATGTTTTTGTTTATATAAAAACCCCAAATTATTGCTAATTATGTCATTACAACAAGGCACTATATATATTTATATACACTGTATATACAAATTTTTGTACTTTGGCTATACAGTATTTATATTTGGGTACAGGTAGGGGATATAGTATCTGGAATACTTGGGACCTGGGGTTTTCCAAATACTGTTAGTAGCCTGGTCTTTGTTTTGGATCCAGGGGCACAACTATAGTGGAAGCAGACCCTGTGGCTGCAGGGGGGCCCAGGAGGTATAGGGGCCAAATGAGGCCTTAATTCATATACAGTTTCAATAAATATGGATAAAACAAGTCAACCACTAAACATGTTGGGGACCTGAAAAAAAATTGCTGTGGGGCCCAGTAATATCTAGTTACACCACTGTGTGAATTACCAAAATATGTAAAAAACCAAATGAGATATGTTTTGCCACAAGCAAAGAGTAAGAGTTGAGGCAGCTTAGTTACCATCAAGTACAAGGTACTGTGTTATTTTCATAATTGTTTGCCCTAAAAGTGCTCTATGGAAAATTGCTTTCCTTTGTTTCTGTTTCTGTGTCCAGATAATAGATGCCATACCTAGTTAGGTTTTAATACTGTTTAGTGTATATTGATATGTAAAATCAGGTTAAATTTTTGTCTTTTTTGGTAAAAGCAGTTTTATATATTTTTTTATTTATATAATAAGCAGACAGAAAACTGATAAAGTAGCTAGAATGTCCCATATTGTAAATGGGGTGGGGAATTCTCTTGTTCATGTCATGAACAATGATTTCTACAAAATGAGTTTATGAAATAACAGAGAGAGGAAATCAACTTCATATTTTCCTGTATTTCGTATAAATGTATTTGGTCTACCAGTCTGCTGATGCCGGGCATAATGGGAATGCAATTGAATGTCCCTTGTCCTCGTTATTTTTTCTTGTAACTGCTTCAGTTTCTTACCACACTTTAACAATATACTGACAGGATAATTGTCTTCACTACAATATTCCCGAAAATAATGTGTTTGTGTGTGTTAGTTAGTCAGCACACTTGGGCACAAACTGAAAACATGACTAAACCTTCTCTAAAGCGCTATGTGATAATGTTGCCAATACACAAATCAAGGAACATAATATTCATAACAGGATAAACAGTAGGGCCATCTATCACTTTGCAAGTTCTATAATTCAAGCACATTTATTTCTATTATTTCTATTTAAGGCCAGTGACACTGAAAATCTAAAAAAAAAAAATCTATCCATTTAAATTTAATTCATATCATTTTTTTCATTGTTACAAAGTTTGTATTTGTTCAGATGTATAAATATATATGGGATCTGTTATCCAGAAAGTTCTAAATTACAGGAAGGCCTTCTCCCACAGTACACATTTTGATACAGCTGTAACTAAAAAGAGTTTGTAAAACTTAATTTAATAAGAGGCATTTTGGCAGAGAGCCCAGAATATTCAGCACCTGTACTTAGATACAGTTGTAACTAAACAGGATTCTTGGGGGAACTGAGACTTACAGCTCAAAGGGGAATTTCATTAGCAAAACTAAAGTAACATATAAAATATGACCCTCAACCCCCAGAAATGTGCTCAGGCTTTCTATAACCTGCTAAATTTTGTAAAATGGACATGGTATTCAGGAGGGTGTGGCCACAAAAACGGGCTCGTTCGAAATGTATATGTTTGTTCCTCTTTCCATCTTCCAAATTTTGGGAGGTATGAAGCACACATATATACACACACAGTTGTGTTCAGATTAATAGCAGTCTGACATCACTGACCTAATCAATCACTTTTTTTGGTAGAAATTATATTTCTACTTGGCAAATAATTTACTAGTAGGTTTGGTAGAGTATTAGAAAACCAACAGACCCAACAGTCATGACATACATGCTGCTGATTCTTTGTAATTGAATCATTAAAATAATATCAGTGTGGAGTTCAGTTAGTGAGGTAAATATTCTGTAAAAAAACCAGGTGCCAATTATGGAAGAAGGCAGCAAATGTTGTGCATGCTGGTTATAGTGAGTTTCTCTCTGGAGATCTGAGTGAATTGTTCAGAAGAACAGCTTACTTTGATTAAAAATGTGTTAGGAGAGGGGAAAACATAAAGAAGTGCAGAAAATGATAGGCTGCTCAGCTAAAATGATCTCAAATGCAACCAAAACCTGAAAGCCATGGAAGAAAATGGAAGACTACCATTTGAATGGATAGGAGAATAACCAAATGGCAAATACACAGCCAATAATCATCTCCAGCAAGATCAAAAAAGGTCTAAAGTTCCCTGTGATACAATTAGATAACGCCTATGTGAAGCCAAGCTATTGGCAAGAAGCCCCCGCAAAGTCCCATTGTTAATTGAAAGACGTGCTGAAGAGCTTACAATTTGCCAAAGAACACATTGTCTATGCAAAAGAGAAATGGTGCAACATTTTTTGGACTGATGAAAGCAAGATTGTTCATTTTGGGTCTAGGGGCTGCAGACAGTTTGTCATACGACCCCCAAACAGCATGGCGATGCAAGCATCATAATATGGGGATGTTTCTCATGCAATAATGTTGGGCCTATTTATCACATACCAGGGATCATGGATCAGTTTCAATACATCAAAATACATGAAGAGGTCATGTTGCCTTATGCCAAAGAGGAAATGCCCTTGAAAACGACACAAAACACACCAGTAAAAGAGCAACATCTTGTTTCCAGACCAACAAGATTGATGTTATGGAGTGGCCAGGTTAATCCCCGGACCTTAATCCAATAGAACATTTGTGGGATGACTTAAAAAAATGCAATTTCTGAGACAAAACCAAGAAATGCAGAAGAATTGTGGAATGTAACAGGTGTCAGAAGTTGGTTGACTCCATGTAATACAGATGTGCAGCAGATCTCAGAAACACTGATTATACAACTAAATGTTAGTTCAGAGATTCAAAGGAAAGCAAAATCTTGAACTATTTCGTATTTTGTACAGTGAATGTTTGAGTTTATAAAGAACAATGTAGACACTGGTATATTTTAGAGCAGTCTAATATTTCCTTTTCTTCACTTTCTGTAAAGGATAAGATACATTTTTCTTCGTATTTTGATTTGGAATAAGAATATGCAGTGTTCCCAATGCATTTGTGTTTATGGAAATAAAAGCTATTACAGGTATGGGACCTGTTATCCAGAATACTCCGTACCTGGGGTTTTCCGGAGAACGGATCTTTCCGTAATTTGGGTCTTCATGCCTTAAGTCTACTAGAAATTCATTTAAACATTAAATAAACCCAATAGGCTTGTTCTGCTTCCAATAAGGATTAATTATATCTTAGTTGGGATCAAGTACAAGCTACTGTTTTGTTCTTACAGAGAAAAAGGAAATCATTTTTAAAAATTTGGATTATTTGGATAAAATGGAGTCTATGGGAGACAGCCATTCCGTAATTCTGAGCTTTCTGGATATCGGGTTTCCGGATAAGGGATCCTATACCATAAGGATTTTGAGCTTTATTCACTTTTTTTAAGCACATTGATATTATTCTGAACACAACTGTATATGTGTGTATAAAATTATATTTTCAATTCAAAGGAAAATGGATAAACCCTTCTTAGTGTATTTTTTAGGGATGCAACAAATCCAGGATTCGGTTCGGGACTCGGCCAGAATTTGGCCTTTTTCAGCAGGATTCAGATTCGGCCGCATCCTTCTGCCCGGCCGAACCGAATCGGAATCCTAATTTGCATATGCAAATTAGGGGCGGGAGGGAAATTGCATGACTTTTTGTCACAAAACAAGGAAGTTAAATATGTTTTCCCCTTCTCACCCTTAATTTGCATATGCAAATGAGTATTTGGTTCGGTATTCAGCCGAATCATTCACGTAGGATTCGGGGATTCGGCCAAATCAAAAAAAGTGGATTCGGTGCATCCCTAGTATTTTTCTCTTTATACATACAGTATGTCTGCTATTTATTGTGTTTATATGCCTGAGCTATAAATAAATATACACTTTTTTACACTTTTAATTGTAAAGAATTACGGCTAATAAGGCTTAGTTAAAATAATTTAAATCTGATAAGCAGTGTATTAACCTTGTACATGAAACACAAAGGCACCTTTAGGTGTTATGTAGTATAAATGGCTCATTAACAGGAGGATTAGTTAATGATGGCAACTATTCTCACGTATGTGAGATTAGAATAAATGCAGGGCCCTCCAAAGGCATGCCTCGGGCATTAATGTGTGATTAAGTGGGTTTCTTTCTTTACCTAATGACCTTGGAGATTTGTTCAGTATGCCCATGCAAGCAAATGACCCATAGCCTTCCAGCTACTGCAGTTACAGAGCAATTTGATGCTGCTTCTGAGCTCTAGTGGAGAAATAAAAGTTTGTAGGGGCACTGCGTCAGGACACATAGCTCTTCTGGAAATTGCCTTTCTAATGACTTATTTATTGTCAAGGTAACTCGATTAGCTTTCTTGCTATTTGCTGCAGTAACAGTAGTGATTCGGTAATACATGACACAACACAGGTCATACATTCAGACTGTTATTTAATGCACAGGCTAAAGATGCACATATATATATATATATATATATATATATATATATATATATATATATATATATATATATATATATATACAATTCATAAAGATACCGGCACTCTCGACAACAGAGTTAAATATGCCTGGGTGCAGAATCAAAAAATTCACATAGAGAACAGAAGACGAGCCGCACTCACAGGACTTAAAAAATAAAAAATTTTGATTTATTTAAAATTATATGACCATATACCTGTGAGTGCGGCTCGTCTTCTGTTCTCTCTCTCTCTCTCTCTCTCTCTCTCTCTCTCTATATATATATATATATATTTATTGATACAAGCGGGGTGTTCTTAAGCAAGGCAGTAATTAGGAAGCATGAGGAGCATATAGTACTGCTAAATAAAGCAGAAATGTTCATGAATTGACTGCAACTTGAGTACAGATCTTTGTGTGCCCAATAGACTAATAACATTAAATTGATACTGACACTAAAAAAATATTATTCACAATATCAATGTACATCATAAGTTACCTATAGCTCATGTTGATCGTTTTTGACTCATAGTGCTGCTTTTATAAGTAATTGTTACTTGAAGTTGTTACTTGAGTTTCTAATGCTAACAGACTGCTGAAACTCAAATATGGCAGCACCCTCAGAGAGGAACATGGGGGATCAGATGGGTAATGTAAAAGTATCTGTAAATACTTTTATGGCAAAATTATAGATAGCATGTGAAGACAATATTATGATAGATGTAAAAGAAAGGTTTAATTTCTGGTGTCAGTATCTCTTTAATCCATTATCCGGAAACTCGTTACCTAGAAAGCTTCAAATTCCAGAAAGCCCTTCTCCCATTACTCCATTTTAACCAAATACAGTTATGGAATCCATTATCCAGAAACCTATTACCCAGAAAGCTCCTAATTATGGAAAGGCCATCTCCTGTAGACTCCTGTATCCAAAGAATCCAAATTTTTAAAAATGATTTCCCTTTTTCTCTGTAATATTAAAACAGTTCCTTGTACTTGATCCAAACTAAGATATAATGAATAATTATTGGAAGCAAAACCAACCTATTGGGTTTAAATGATATACTAGTAGACTTAAGGTATGACAATGCAAAATATGGAAAGAGGCAATATTTGAAAAACCCCAGGTCATGTGAATTCTGGATAACAGGTCCCATACCTGTAATTTAAAATATTAAAAATTAATTCCTTTTTTTCCTGTAGTAGTAAAACAGAGTCTTGTACTTGATCCTGAGATATAATTAATCCTTATTGGAGGCAAAACAATCCACTTAGATTTAGTTAATGTTGAAATTCTTTTTTTAGTAGACAAAGTATGGAGATCCAAATTACAGAGAGATCCCTTATGTGGAAAATCCCAGGTCCGGAGCATTCTAGATAACAGGTCCCATACCTGTATGGTAAACATATTTTTAAAGAAAATTTCTAGTGGCTTATGAGTAAGGATTGTAATTCAGGGATGTCTACAACTCCCAGTCTCATCAGAGCTCAGTGGGATGCTAGAAGCTATCATTTTATACAAACAGTATGAAGGACGGCAGGTTGACTATAAGATTTTTCTTGTCATTCTTCATACAGGTGAGCACAAAATGCCGTGGCCTGTGGTGGGAATGTGTCACTAATGTGTTCGATGGCATACGGACTTGTGATGAATATGACTCTATATTTGCTGAACACCCAAGTATGTAAATATCAGCCACAATAAAAATGTATTAAGCCCTTTCACTTATAGAATGAGACACATGTGCCAAAGTTGGTTTTAGGATATTGTATTGTGTCCCACCTGAATGAATGCTTGCAGGAGACTACAGCATGGTGAAATTAATTAAAAATGTTGTATACTGTATATTATATATCTATATATTTAAGGTTTATATATAAAATAAAGGGATAGGGGTAGCACGAATGAGAAAATAAGAAGTAAAGAGAGGAAAGAAAGGTGGGGGGCTGGATACATGGGGGCAAATTTACTAAGCGGCGAAAATGCGCCATCGACGGCTTCGCAGGCAGTGCAACACTTCGCCAGGTGAAAATTCACTCAGACAATGCTAACTCACTATACAAAATTCGGGGGGTTGTGGAAGCACTCTGAAGGCTAAATTAAAGTATATTTCAGTATAATGGAAGTGCTACTTACAATGCACTTCCCTGGTCCCCTGTCTCATAAGTAATTCAGTATAAATGCAAGTGCATGTGTTTTACAAAACAGGGGGTTTTAGTTACAAAGTTATGATCATAAAGTTGAAAAGCCACCATACCATGTCAAGGTGAACCCCATACCCCAACTTTATGATCATAACTTTGTAACTAAAACCCCCTGTTCTGCTCTTTGTTAATAGACCCTGGTTAATTTTGCACCGTTCTTTTCATAAACCTATTAAGGCCTCATTACATTATTATGTCATTTTGAAAACCAGTACAGGTATGGGATCCGTTATCCGGAAACCCATTATCCAGAAAGCTCCAAATTACAGAAAGGCAGTCTCCCATAGACTCTACTTTATCTAAATAATCCAAATTATTAAAAATTATTTACTTTTTCTCTATAACAATAAAACAGTTCATTGTACTTGATCCAAACTAAGATATAATTAATCCTTTTTGGAAGCAAAACCAGCCTATTGGGGTTGTTTAATGTCCCATAGACTCCACTTTATCTAAATAATCCAAATTATTAAAAATTATTTCCTTTTTCTCTATAATAATAAAACAGTTCATTGTATTTGATCCAAACTAAGATATAATGAATCATTTTTGGAAGCAAACCCAGTCTATTGGGTTTGTTTAATGTTTAATTATTTTCGACATGGTTTGCTTTTTATTTTAAATTCCACTGTTTACATTGCATATAATTCACTCTACCTTTTAAAATGTTATTCTTGAACCAACACATGTATTTTAGCTGTAATATTGGTATGGAGGCAGCCATCTTTGTGCATTGTGCCTGTGCAGGCTAGCACCTCTAGCAATGCAAAGAAATCATTCAGCACAGGTGTCAGGTAGCTGATATCTGGTTCGCTGCACATTGCTCTGTTGATAGGCTGCTGGGGAAGGGAAGGGTGCCACTAGGCATTTTTACAGAACACTTGTACAGTACTGAAAATTCTGCACATTTTTAGTACAATTATTCTGTATAAATGCATAGAGAGCATGTCAATGGTTGACAGTAAGCCAGCCATTTAGCAATCCTAAATACAAAGCATTGTTAAAAAGCTTTTAAACGGGAAGAGCCTTTGCTTGGTGCAAAATGTACAGTTCTTTTTAACCAAAAAGATGCATTCCATACAAGCAGAGCCTCCAGAATAGCACATTATTTTGACCCTTTTGGTTTCTTTGTAGCTAACTATGTTTATTTCATCCTCTAATGTCTGGAATATTGCCATTCACCCAAGGCTCCTTTTTACATCAAATATATTTGTCCTCTTTCTGCTCTGACCTTACCTCTGGTTTGGGGAATATATTTGTCTGATTCCATGAAATCCAATGCATTATTCTGTAAGAGTTCTGAATCCCACACAAGCTTAAATCTTCTTTCTGACTGATGGATTTCTCAGACTATGCTTCTAAACATCATTCTGAGAACACATTTCGGATTTCCTGTAATTCTCTTAAGTGCAATACATCATGGTACAGATCACAACTGTTGCAGTTCTGTCTTTAAAGGAAAAATGCACTTTTTCAGAGAAACCTCAATCTAAAGAGAGCCTTTTCACAAGATAACCATTTATTTGGTGGCATTATCCCTGGAAATACATTTAAACAAGAGAAGATTGCCCTAACTCTGTAACACATAACAACCTGCTGATTTGTGGGGTAGATTATAAATGCTGCTTTACAGTCAGGGACAGTGGTGTTATACATAGTTTTTGGAGAGGAGGAAGAGATGGTAGAAATTGATCAAGCTTATCTGGAACATCGGTGTTGAAAATTGATATTAAATCAGATGGGTAAGTGTCATTCCCCTCAGAGAGGCCCAATGAAGATGAAAGGTTGGGGGAAATGAAAGTGATACTGGTAAATATTTATTCTGTTACATGTTTTTGGAATTGCAGCATGTAACTATTAGGGATATAAGCTACTGTTATCCCTATTAGAGAGAGAAGGAAATCACTTTTGAAATTTTGAAATAGTTATGGCAGATGGCCTTTCTGGATAAACATCTCAAAATGTACTTGCAATTCCCTGCAGTACAGGTATGGGACCCATTATCTGGAAACCCATTATCCAGAAAGCTCCAGGAAGGAACCCTTATCCAGAAAACCCCAAGCCCCAAATAACTGGTTAAAGAACATTGTGACATTTTAAAAGATCTTTCAGTTCTACAGTTTTTGAGTCATTTAACTTTGTTCTACAGGTCTTCACTAATTTTAAAGCACTCAGAGAAATCTATACTGTGGGGATAATTTGTAGCAAAAGCTTATATTTCAATAGAAGACTGTTGGGATCTTTAGATCATATACACTGACATCATGTTTAAATTAATTATTTAAAAAGTAAGCTTCTCCAGCACAGTGGCTTTTTGTTTAGCATAGGTTTCTTGTATTATTGGGGACCTAGGTTCTATTCCTGTCAAGGCACTGCAAGCATAAAGGCAGGCCTGGATTTGTGGCAAAGCCACAAAGGCCCGGGCTTATGGTGGCAAAATATTAGGGTGGCATGCCACTCAGCCGCGTTCCGGGGAGCACAGCTCCCCAGCAGTTTCCCATCGTCCCAGCTCACGAGGAGGGGAGTATCTGGGTGGAGCTAGGACCGTGCAGCCTCAGGGCACCCACCCACTAAATCCAGCAATGCATAAAGGAGGGGGAGGGCAGAAGGCCAGGGGAGATAGCGGTGATGGGCAGGGAGGTAGGAAGGGGAGAGTGACAAAGGAGAGTGTTAAGAGCAGCAGAAGGGAGTAAATCCGGTCTAGGAGTAGTTAGAAGACCCTTGAACAGGCTTCTGCCCAGCGCCCCCCACATTGTTGCACCCTTGGCAGGTGCCTCTTCCGCCTACCCCTTGTACCAGCCCTTCTGTAAACCATTGCAGAGTATGAGGCTTTACTGGTGTTTCTAACATTGCATTGTTGATTCTTGCAGTGAAATTAGTGGCAACACGTGGATTGATGATAACAGCAGATATCTTAGCTGGGTTTGGTTTCATCATCTTTCTCTTGGGGCTTGATTGTGTCAAATTCCTGACAGATGAATCAGATGTCAAATTAAAGATCTGCTACGTAGCCGGTATCACTCAGCTTATTGGAGGTAAGAAGAAAGTCCAATATTCTGCTATGCAAATAAGACCACGTGGATACTAAAGACATATCAAAACTTGTTTGCAACTTTGTGTTAGGATATAGATCATCATAAATCATAAATTGTGTATTTTATAAAGAATTGATACAAACATCTTTGGTCCAGATGCAAAATGGGCTATCACATTGGAAGATTTTTATTCCACCATTATGTAGACACATTTTGAAACTCAAAAAGTATTATTCCTTGAGAAAGATCTCAATTTTACCTTTAGAATAGGTAAACAGACCACGTAGGGATGGGCGAATCTGACCCTTTTCGTCAAAAATTCGCTGCCGCTGAAATGTCCCCGACGCCCATTAAAGTCTACGGGCGTAAAAATTTTTTTAATTTGACGCATGACGCCATGCAAGTCTATGGGCGTCATTTTTTAGTCGAAACAAGGTGAAAAAATTCGCCCATCCCTATATGTAATAAATATCGGAAATGCATAATTTTAATAAAGTTAAAAAGCCTTCCTCTTGGCAACAATTGCCAGTTTTGGGGTAAAAAAAATGACAAGAAAGTTAAAGTGGCCCTTTTAATATAACTGTATATACAATAATGTACTGTGTGTGCCAGAAGCTTCCATAAGGTATGCTCTTTTTGTAAACAGACTATTTTGGCAAATAACAATGAAATCCTTTTTGTTATGATTCAATTATTCTATAGTCCTAAATGGTTTATATTAGTGAGTTCCACTTATTTAATCTAGATGAGTGCATTTCAACACTTTGAATAAAATAAATGAGACTCGGAAACCTTTTAAATCCAATTTCTTCTTCCACTCTGCTTGCCCTCATTTCCCTTTTGTTTGATGTGTTTCCCCCTGCAGGCGTCCCTGGGATCATTGGCTCAGTGTGGTATGCCGTTGATGTTTACGTTGAGCGATCAACCTTGGTTATTCATGATGTTTTCCTTGGAATCCAGTATAAGTTTGGCTGGTCCTGCTGGCTTGGAATGATTGGATCACTGGGATGTTTTTTATGTGGAGGTATCCTGGTTTTGTGCCATTATCTTTTTAAAGGTAAACCACACTTTTTTTATTATTAAATTGTTAACATGAAACATGATGAAACAGAAATACTCAAATTAGGTCAATTAAAGGAGAGATAACATCCCCTACCAAAAGCCCCCAAAACTTTCTGGCATTGCAACCCCCCCTCCCTGCATTAGGAAAAAAACTCTTTAAAAAAGCTGACCCTTAAATGCAGACAAGTGCAGCGGAGCTCCCGGTCATCATCTTCTGGTGCTTTTTATTGTCTTCGGGTCTAAACGCCTATTGAAGTGCAGTTGAAGCCAATTCCTAACTTGGCCCAACTGCTCATGCTCCTGTTGGCTAAGACAATATGAAGTGCCGGTAGGGGAGAAATAGAGGGGTTAGGACCCCAAGGCATATAAGCCACTAGTACAGTGGCTGAGTTGAGGACCAGGTAGGGTGCCAAGATACAAGACCCCAGAATGAGGATCATAGACAACCGTGCACTATACAGGAGTGTGGTAATCCATATTCATTATAACAAACAAGGAAAAGTTTTGCTCACCCTTAATTTTTAAAAACATTAAGCAAGGATGCAATGAGGTTGTGACTACAAAATTTACAGATACAAATACAAACACTCAACCCATTATCAATATGTTAAGGACATTGAAACATTTTGTGCCCTAAGCTACTAAAATGCCTTACCCTTTAAACAAAACAGGGATTGTTTGTCCATATATTGCAACATGTTTAAACTGGCCAACTACGTCAAAGTCATCCCATATTTGGCCAGTCCTACACTCAACTTGCATCTGATTCATTAAGAATTCTATTGCTTCATTATACATTTTGTAAAGGGACTACGTTTTACCCGCAACTTACTAGCTGCTTTTAGTGATGGGCGAATTTATTTGCCAGGCGCGAATTTGCAGCGAATTTGCACGATTCGCGGCCAGCGAATAAATGAAGCAACAGTCACCAAAAACTACTCTTTAAAATATGAATATACATTAGAAATTACCTTACTAATATGTTTTAACTGATAGGGCTGCTTTTATAATTTACTGTTACTTGAAGTTCCTAAACCTGACTGTTTTACCTAACCTGACTGTCCTGTCTCAACCTGTCAGAGTTTCTAATGCTAATGGACTGCTGCTGCACAAATATGGCAGCTCCCCCATAGAGGAACATGGGGAATCAGATAAGTAATGTAAACACATTGGGCAAATACTCTGAATTTATTATACCAGCCTAAATTTTCAGTTTTTCAAAACTTATCACAGGGGGTGACCATCTTGGAAAGTGTCTGCGACACTCACATGCTCAGTATATAAGCTGATGCTACAAGGATGATTTTTAAATTCTATGTATATGACAGTTAGATATTGGGGAGCACCAACCATCAGTTATAGGAAAATGGTGTGCAGAGTCAGATAGTAAATATTAAATCACAGAAAAAAAGAAGTGGTTGGCACGGGAAGTGGAATCCTTCAATTGTTGTGTTTTGTGCCCAGCACTGGGACACTTTGTATTTGCTACACGCTGAATGCGGTCGGTAGTATTTACTGTAGCTATCATATAACTAAATTAATTACTGACCTAAAGTACCAACTTATCCTGCCCAATCAGTACTCCTGTGGCTAGCCTATTTTTAAGTGTGAACACTGGACATTAATTTTAAAATTTTACATTAAAAGTTTTACCTTTTTACACGTATGAAACTTGGATGCTGTGGATGGGATGGTGCAGTTATATGGGTCAGTTCTTTTTTTCTGTGATTGATTATTAAATTCTGATGCTATTTGCAATGGTTTCTGTGCTGATGTAGTAATTATCTGTATTAATTACTACTCAGTCTTATATTGTGACATTTAGGGGCACATTTACTTAGCTCGAGTGAAGGATTAGAATAAAAAATACTTCGAATTTCAAAGTATTTTTCTGGCTACTTCCACCTTCGACTTCGCATCGAACGATTTGAACTAAAAATCGTTCGACTATTCGACCATTCGAATACTGTCTCTTTAAAAAAAACTTCAACCACCTACTTCGCCATCTAAAACCTACCGAGCACCAATGTTAGCCTTTGGAGAAGGTCCCCATAGGCTTTCCTAGCTTTTTTTGATTGAAGGAAAATCGTTTGATTGATGGATTAAAATCCTTCGAATCATTCGATTCGAAGGATTTAATCGTTCCAGCTAACGTTTTTTCCTATCATCGTTCGAACAAACGAATTGCGGTAAATCCTTTGACTTCAATATTAATTAACCCTCGATATTCGACCAATAGTAAATGTGCCCCTTATATTCTATGTGTATTCTATATGTATTGTATATTGTGAGTTGGTCCCTAAGCTCATTAAGTGACAGCAGCACAGAGCATGTGCAGTGAATCAGAAGAAAAGAAGATGGGGAGCTACTGGGGCATCTTTTGAGGCACAGATCTTCACTGCTAAAGGGCTGTGGTTGCCTTGAGCTAGTACAGAAGCCCAAAACATAATGTACAATATTTTTTAGCCAACTTCTTTAGTTGAACTTTAGTTCTCCTTTAAAGCCTTTGGTACACAACTGGTAAAAAGTCAATTATTTTGTGTTGTGTGGTAGCCAAATATTTTAGAGCAACAGACAAGACCAGGAAGGGAGACCAGATCTGCCTTGAGCAACACTATGGAATTACAGATGGAGGCTTATTTATCAACATTCTAATTTTAGTGGTTTTAGTGGAGAGCGATGAATGGTGCGATAAAAATACAAATTCCTCTAAAACCTCCAAAAAAGTAGATTTTTTTGGACAATTAGCAAAAAAAAAAAAAATCAGAAAACCTTTAAAAGTCTGAATTGATTAAAAGCGGTCCAATAAGATCACCACAGCTCCCATTGACTTTTATAGCACCTCAAAAACTTTTACTTGGCGAAGTTTGGCATTAGAGAGTTTCGTGGGTTTTACACTGATACTAAAATGGGGCCCTTAGTGTGTATCCTGCATTATGTGCTTGTACTAAAGTTTGGAACCTACATGGAATATTCAGAACATTTAATGAAACACATTCAGATCAAGTAAAACAAAATGTATAAAAGCACATTAAAAGTGGACCACCTACACATAAAAGCTGTATAATGAAAGTCCTTCATAAATTAAACATGCAACACAAATTCATTTTTTTTTTCATTAAAACATCCATACCTGTTATAAAGGTGTTTAAATATCTCAGCTGTCAATCAAATATAATCTGCCTGAGGCATAGAGGTGGGGGCAGTCAATTACATGCTCTCCTCCTCTTCACGCTCTATAATTGTGTAGGGCACCACCCATGGGCATAAGGTCCTCCATTCTGGTGCATACACAAAATTTTGGGGTGATACACAAAAATGCCTGCTTGCTGTGATTATTTGTAATTCCAAGACTGAATTTAAATAATAAATATGGTGTAAATAAGTTTATTTTGCTCAACTAACATGATAGAAGGAATTTGGAATTATTCCTTTGGATGACCGGTCCGCTTTAAAATCGTTAAAATCAAATAAAGGCACGGGAGCAAGCTTAACCTTGTTTAAACCATTTAAACCTTCTTCCTGCAGGGGTTCTCTTTTCAAACATGCAATATTTTCTGAAACGTTAGATCAGCAGATTCTGCCTTTAGAATCTCAGCAACTGGCTCTGCTACCTTGTGTGATTAATGCGGCAATGAATTTGATGTACAACATGCATATAATCTGCATCTCTGCATTCTTTCACAACAGCTCCATTTAAATGCCCAGAAAATAGGGTTTTGTCAATTTTTAGACGTCATTTATCAAGTGTTTTTCTCATAGAGTTCTCATGACAGATCAAAAAAAAAACAGACCAAAATCATGAGGCATTGCTGCCATTTAATCATGGGGTTTGACAGGAGGACATTTACTCAGATGGGGTTTTATTCCTTAATCTGCCCTTTTATTTCCCTCCTCTCAAATATCTTGAGTCACTGTAACATCAAAGAAATGTTTTGCAATTCATGGAGCCAAACCCCCATTTGCTCTTATATTTTATTTTCCCTTTGAATAATGTAACAGGAAAGTTCCAGGTCAAAGTGACTTTAAAAGCTTTGTATTAGGAGAGTAGGAAGCAGCCATTTTGATTGATAGAATAATTACCTGTAGCCACCATATATCCCCTACAATAGAGGTGTGGGGACCAAAATAAACAAAAATGGATCTGTGGCCAGTTTCTGCTTTAGAACAAATAGCTAGCTAAACATTTATCAATTATAATTCAAAAAGCAGAAGCATTTCCTTTGAATGGTCTGTTGATATGGTCTAGGAACCCTAGTAACAAATATAATTTGTGCTTTCAAATGTTGGTATATATTTTACCTATTAAACATAATATAAATTGCAGTCCTATAAACAAAAATGTAAACTTAGTAAAGCATTTCGCAACAGCAGTATAGTTATTTATTCATCATTGGATGTGTTCAGGAAAGCATAATGTCAGTCTTAAGTACTGCAGACCTGAAACAGTGTACTGAGATTTGCAATTTATTTCCCCTTGCACCACGTACAAAACTGCTTTATGGGGGATTCAGAAATTAAAATATATCAAAGCAATGTGTTTTTGTGCATTTTTCAGAAAATGGATATGGCAGAAACCATCTTTCTTTTTCAAGAAAAACCTACTTGCGCTCAGGAGGCTCTGCGGCAAAATTTGATTCCCATCCCAGAACTGAAACCGCCAAGATGTATGCAATGGATACAATAGTGTGAAAGAACTCTGTGTTTTGTCTCCTTCTATCATAAATGCATTATTATGTGACCCGTCTTGCTGTATTAGTCCATTCAGAGTTGTGTTTATCTTTGGGAAGATACATTCTAAACTATTCGAGTTACAGGCAGTATGGATCTCTATAATCCCTGGAGTCTCAGAATGTGCAGTATTTGGGTGATATTTTTTCACTGCTGTATATAATTTGTTCTAATCCAAATAAGATGAAGCCTGATAACACTTTCCTCTGCCTCCTTTTGTTATTTGTTACTAAGCATACTATATTATACTGAATGATTGTGATCTTTTTTCCAGTAGACAGGGAAATGAAAGTTTCTGCAAGTAACAATTGCATTCCTGTCAAAAGAACTGGCCAAGCAGATTCCGAAGAAAGTAATAATAATACTAGAACTAACAATAATGCTAGAACAAAAAACTCCAAAAGCTGCTAGCAGTTGGGGAGAGCTGGAAGGTACATTAGCAGCATTAGCTGGAGAGCCACAGCTTGATCATATTCTTGAAAGTATATTGGGTATTTAGAGCCTCATTGCTAAAATTTGCTCAGGCCACCACAAGCAAACATTCAGCTGAACCTAAATCAGGGGTCCTCAAACTATGGCCGTGGGCCAGATATGTGCCACCAGGTTCATTTACCCCTTGTACCTATGCCTGTTTTAATATTTGGGCTGCATGTTGCATTGTGGGAATAGCTGTAGGCCTCTGAGCCCTGTTTCTTCAGGCTGCATAAGGACCCTTTACATACTACATGCTCTAAAGCCAAGGGCACAGGGAGCATTGGCTCTGCTGCTCTCAATCTGTTCATAGCCTGCAGGCTAGGGTTGCCACCTTTTCCATTGGGGAAATCCAGGCATGGGGCAGGATGTATGATGTTGGGGGCGGGGTATGGGAAGGGCAGGTGACTATTCAGGGCAGGTCTATTGCATCAGAGGGATGTGATTGGCTGATTAACTTCAATGTCTTGTCCAGATTTCCTAATTTTGAAATTTCCCATCCAAAAACTGGTCTGTCCAGCTGAAAACTGGACAACCCTGCAGGCTGAGAGAAGTGTATCCATTGCTGCCCCAGCTCTGTCTATCTACACTGACAAGCTCATCTTGTGCTTAAAGGAGAAGGAAACTCTAAAATTAAGTAAGCTTTATGAGAAAGGTCTATATAAATACTCCAGTAAACCCTCAAAGCAATGCTGCTTTGAGTCCTCTGTCAAAAGAAACACAGCATTTCTTTCCTTTTATTGTGTAAACATGGGCTTCTGTATCAGACTTCCTGTTTTCAGCATAAACCTCCAGGGCAGGGCTTGAGCATGCTCAGTTTGCTCCTCTCCCCCTCCCTCCTCCGAACCCTGCTGTATTCTGAGCTCAGAGCTGTAAGTGAGCAGGGAGAGACTCAGGCAGGAAGTGATGTCACACCAAGCTTATATGGCAGCTTCTATCCTAAACAAACAGAGACAGTGTCTAGAGCTGTTTACCCAGGTATGATAAAGCATTCTGCAGAATAAATATAGCGTTTTAGCTTGCACTATTGTGGCTAATCTGTTGGCAAAAAACTGTCTTGGAGCTTTCCTTCTCCTTTAAGTGAAGGTACATGGAGTGCAGATCAGCCCATCTGGCACTCCTGGGCACAAGTGCTCTAAAAGGGGGTGCACTCTTGAGACTCTTAATGTTCTTGCACTTAAAAGATGAGCCCTAAAAGCAGGGAAACACTGCAACACTGACAAAGGATGACTTGACTGCCGAAATGTTATTTCACTGTTGCACTGTGGCCAAATAAAATAAAATAAAAAAATAAAAACTGTGCATGTGGTTCCTATTTTGCAAATGACAGTACATCACTATCTATAACAAGGCTACTGCATTGTAACTGACTATGCATATTAACACTAGAGGCATGGAGCATAGCAGCTTTATTACATTTCTATTACTGAGAAGGAATATCCTTTGCAATCAGATCTCTCTGTTATAAAACAAAACCTATTAATAAGTCAGATATATCTCTTTTATAATAATACAGATCTGACAGACTTTTAAAATATTGCGTGAAGTGAAGAAAACAAATGAACTGAGTAAATTTAGAGTATGCAGTCAGCCAGTCGTTTATATTTAATATTTGCTATAGTAAACCTCTCAAGACTGGCCATAAGTTTTCTTTGTTTTGCCTAATTAATATTTACATTAGGTGAAGAAAACCTATGCACATAGAAATGATATCATGTAAGAAGTAGAAAGTAATCACTGTTAACCCAGATAATTAGTGATGGGCAAATCTGTGCCATTTCGCTTCGACTAAAAATTCCCAGATTTACAAAAAATTTGCAAAACGCATTGAAGTCAATTAGATGCATTTGACTCTGTGGATCATTCTCTCCTCCTCCAGTCCCTCCATTCACTTGGCCTTCAAGACACAACCATGTCCTGGTTCTCTTTTTATCTTACTAATCACTCCTGTAGTGTCTCTTACAGTGGAATTTCATCTTCTCCCCTATTGCTTTCTGTTGGGGTTCCTCAAGGCTCTCGAAAATGGAAATGGTTCTATTCCTCTTGACATTTGACACTATGGATCATTCTCTCCTACTGCAGTCCTTCCATTTGTTTGGCCTTCAGGACATGACCCTATCCTGGTTTTCTTTTTACCTTACTAATCGTTCCTTCAGTGTCTCTTACAATAGAGTGTCATCTTCTCTCCAACCTCTTTCTGTTCCTCAAGGCTCTCTAAAACAGAAATGGTTATCTTTCCCCTAATTAACATCCGTAATATCCAAGAAGTATCTATCATAGTCAACAATTCCACTATCACCCCGTCTTTCAGGCCCGTTGCCTTGGGGTTATACTAAATTCTGCCCTGTCCTTCATACAATAATTTATCACCAAAGATGTCACCAAAATTCTTATTCACTCTCTCATTATATAACGTCTGGACTACTGTATCTCTATATTAATTGGCTTCCCCCTTTCAGAGACTGTCACTCTCCAGTTCATAATGAATACTGGCGCCAGGCTTATACACCTCAGCAACTGCTCCTCCTCTGCCATACCACTCTGCTAATCCATGCACTGGCTTCCACTACCTTTCAGAATAATGTTCAAACTAATGACCCTGACATTCAAAGCATAAAGGTAATAACTCTGCCCCACCCTACATCTCTAAACTTTTTTCTAGACGCTCACACAACCACTTACTATGCTCCTCCGCTGACCTGCTCCTCAAATCTTTTCAATGCCTCCTCACAAGCTCACATTCAATACTTTGCAAGGGCTACATAACTTCTCTGGAAAATTCTGTCCAACAACTTTTCTGCTTTTTAAAAAATCTCTTAAAACACACTTATTCAGAGAAGCATACCCTCATTCTGTTTAGTTAACAAACCCAATACCATATACTGCACCTCCCAGTATGATTATTATCCTACCCAAACATTGTCACAATTCCTTCCCTTTTAGACTGTAAGCACTTTTGCAAAGGTCCTTCTTCACTTTTTGTATTGGTTACTGGTCTCTATGTATGTAATTCTGTATGCCCTTTGTATAAACACATTTATTTTCCAGTGCTGTGATATATGTTTGTGTGCTAAAAATACATGTTAACAATAATAATATATTTTGTATATATTATTATGAACCACACCACCATTAGAGGGAAAGGAAGACTTGTAGACTTGGGGCAGATTTATTATGTGGTGTAAAAAACGGCAGAATAATGGCATCATTTTTTAATGCACTTTTTCTTTGAGCAACTTCTGCCAGAAATGACTTACAAAGGTCTGAAGCAGTATATAATAATGTGGCAAATCTGGTGTTCCCATGGTGTAAATAAACACACCTTGATAAATTTGCTATTTATTTTACACAGCTTTTTACACCGTTTTTTCAGCAAATGTTTTAAACAGCAAAATAAATAGGCCCCATATAAGCTGATTCGCTAAGGGCCTATTTTTCCTGCTGTGTAAAACAACATTTGGCAAATAAAATGGTGTAAAAAGCTGTGTAAAAATGGCAAATTTATCAAGGTGTGTTTGATTTTATGCAATGCAAATGGCAGTTATTTTACACTGCTTCAGACATTTTTACGTTCCATTTTTACCATGTTTTTTTACATGGTGATGCCTAGTATGTGAGGTGAATTATTCCACCATTTCTTTACACCACATAATAAATCTGCCCTTGTGTCTTTCAGATCAGGTGACTCTAATGGTTCCCAGGTATCTAGCACAGGAAAAGGCAAGTGTTTAGGAACCTATACTGTGGCAACAAGACCTAACTCTATGTACATTGGATCCCTGACTGGCAAGAAACTGCCATGGTGCTGTCTCCTTCATTTCTCCTCAATGGAACTTTAACTGCTCAAATAGCTGGTCTAAATGTATCTCTTACCACCTACAGTGAGTTCAAGGGATGTTCAGTAGCCTACTACTAGCTAGCTTATGTGGCTCAACTTAGCACTGCTCTATGGTATTTGACTTCAGGCTTTCTCACATCATCTTCTTTTAACTTCTCACATCTGCCCAAAGAGGAAGTGGCTCAGTGGGAAATTCCCTTCCTCCTGAGTGATCCTGGGGAATCTGCGGTAAAACTTCCTGATGGAGATTCCCTGCTTCACAGCTCCATGAAGTGACTAGTAGTAAAAACAATTAATGTGTATGATCAGTAGCCACACAAGTCCCCAGTGGAAGCAGTTAAAGGCCTATTTGGCATCCAGTGATTTAAAGGAGAACTCAACCCCCCCCCACTAATAAAAACCCCTACCCAGTACCCTACATAGTCCCCCCTCCCTGCTCCCTCTGTATAGGTGATAACACCTATAAGCGCCCTTGATCCTTTATGCTCCTATAGGTGCAGAGTAAGCGCAGTGGAGCTCATGGGCACCATCTTTCGGCTCTTTGAATTTCTTCAGGAAGTGAGCGCCGTATTGGCGCATGCGCAGTTGGAGCAGACTTCTGGTTCGTAGCAAATGCGTATGTGCAAAAAGTGACAGAAATTGCCGAAGGGAAGGAAGAGGACCTGAAGAATACCAGAAACATACCAAAGAGCAGGAAGATGGCGCCCATGAGTTCTGCTGTGCTTTCTCTGTATCTATAGAGGAGTAAAAGACTAGTGGCACTTATAGGTGGTATCACCTATGTGGGGTGGAGCAGGGAGGGGGGACTATGTAGCATTCTGGGTAGGGGTTTTTATTTGTGGGGGGGTTGAGTTCTACTTTAAACAAGACTGTGTGCAATTTATATCAAGTCTATAATTTCATCAGGAGCCTATCTGATTTTGATTGATTCCACAACAGTACGAAGAACTTCTTGCAGTCTGGTGGGCAGGAATTTATCTTATTGTTTAATACCTACATTAAAATTGACAATGGAGTGATATTTTTTTTCCTTTGGGATGGTTGTTATAGCCTCGAGCATTTGTTTTGGTAAATATCTCTTAGTTTGGTCTTGCCTAAAAACCTAAGTAAGCAGGGTGCTAAAGGTGGAACACATTCTCTTTAGAACTTAACATGTCTGTTCAATTATGGACTGGAAGGTCCTAACATTCTGTTTAATGCTTCTTCTTGTCTTATCTAGTTATTTCATATTTTCCATTTGGTCTCAACCTTCATGTTCTCTGTAAATTAATTTTGGTACCTTGCCGCAACACTGCCACCTAAAGCAAACTTCTCACCTTGGGAGAGAACAGGAGCCCAGTGCGGGGGAGGATTGCCTGGAGACAGCATAGCCACTAAGATCCCTGAGAAAGTCTTGTGCAGCAGTGGAAGCTGGGATTTGTATTTAAAATACAAGTTAAAGGACAGGGTATCTTGGATGGTGCTGCACATATTTCTCTACTGAGACCAAATAAGATCTGGTGGGACTGCAGGACAAGTTGTCCAACTGCCTTGGACAGTCATAAATATACTCTCTATTATTTAGGGAGGTGGAGGAATTCCAGTATCCAGTACAAGTGCTGATTAGTCACTACATTCCTTATTCATTTCCCTTTGGCTTGACCTTGTTAGACTCCCAAAGCCATTGACATTGAACGAACCTCCTAAATAGATCCAGATGCATGTGGATATCGCCATTAACAGTCTGCCGCAGTAAAATTTGTTCAAGAGATGAGGGAAGGCTCAGGCTGTTCATTGGCTCTTCAAAGATAGCTTAAGTTCATAAAAGAAGTTATTGCTTCATTACTTACATCTATTTAAATCTGTCGCCCCTGTGTCATGCATTTTGTTTTAATCAATATGAATAGCCTGCTGCCCTGATTAGTATGCTGAAATCTCCCAGAGACATTCATTTCCATAGCAATTGTTGACAATCTTCTATTCAAAGCATTACATAAATATGGTTTCATTGTGTGTTCGTGTCTACGGATGTGTGCTGGGACTGGCAGAGAAGAACTAAATGGTGCAGTGCAGATGGTTGTTTCATTTTGCACTAAAGTAACATGGACACTGTAGAGTGCTGGGATTACCCATTTCAGTCCTCCCTATTTGTTTGTTTTGTTTCACTTTTTGACATTAAATTTGACCACATCTTGTCATCAGATCATGTGCTAGATGTAGCCCGGGAGGCAAAAACAGTATAGTAATGTGTAACTTCAATTATCAGGTGAACGCCACATTTGTGAACTCCCCCTTTCATACCCCTATTTAGTAAACATAAAGAAGAAACTTTGTCAATCTTACAAATCAACCATTCCATGCCTTGTTGACCAGATACAATCCTGCTTATGTCTAGTCCAGTAGTTCCCAAACTATTGGTCTGGCCCCACTGGGGGAACCTGGAGCAGTAGCAGGTGGAACCCAGTCTGAAGGCTAGTTTATGACACTTATGACTAGCATGACTAAATCCTCTTCTTAATATGCCTGAAAACCAAGGTTGTGGGTCAGTTCAAGGTTGTGGGTCAGTTAGGGTGAGATATGGGAAACTTTGTCGTTGTTTTAATATTCTTAGAACAATGGCCTGAATAGCAGATTTTTTTTCTAAGGCTTTTGGTGCAGACTAAGCCATTGTACAGTAAATCACTTTCAGCAGTGAGTTTACCCTTTGTTTAATTTATATCACAGGGCAACTCTTTTGAAATAAAAAAAATAACGTGGTATATAGGTGATACCTTAATTGGCTAAGATAATGATATATATATATATATATATATATATATATATATATATATATATATATATATATATAATACACAAAAGCTATGAATATCTTGTAAATTATATCCTTCTAAATGGTGAGTTCTAATGTCATCAGTTATAAACGGTGCGTTCTGATGTCATTTCTGTCACATGACTCATTAAAATTTGTGTATTATAATAAAGTATGAGGATATTAGAAGTTACCTTGGAGTTCCATGACCTGTATAAAACATATAAGGTCATGAAACTCCTCTGTGACTTATAATATAATGTATTTTACAAAACGGGGTACTTTATTCACTATATATAATACACAAAAGTCATGAATATCTTAAAAATGATATCCTTATATATATATATATATATATATATATATATATATATATATATATATATATGGTCATGAAACTCCTCGGTAACTTATAATATCCTTATAATTTACGATAGGGGGTACTTTATTCACTATATATATATATATATATATATATATATATATATATATATATATATATATATATATATAGCCAACATTCAGCTCATAGGTCAAATGACCAACAAAAAGGAATATTAATCTATGTGTAAGGTGTCAAAGTAATTTACGAGAGGATCTGCAAGAGACAAGCAGATAAGGTACAAGATAATGTGGGTCAAAGAGGCTGAGTATAAATTAGGGCTCTTCACAACAACTTCAGCACCAGTAGTTTTTAAGAGCAGTAAGAGGAAGTTTATTTGCTGAACAAATGCTTCAGACAGGTACTCAATTACTGCAGGTACACTCTGGTCTGAAGCTTGATAGCAAGAGGTTGCCTCTCAAGTTATTTGACTTATCCTGGCTCAGGGAAAACTTTTTGTCAGGAAAAATGTGAAGTATTGTCCCTTGGCAAAGAACACACGCTCTTAGGTCTTCTGAACTTTATGTGCTCCAATCCCATACCTAGCTGATTTCACACTCACAGGGTGCCTTTCACAAACTCTCATTGGTTTGCTCTCCTAACATATGGGCACTTCTTTTGACCTTTGACTTCTTGGCATCATCCAGCCTTCTCCATAGTGTGGAGACCAAAGAGGCCTAAGCCTGGCTCTCTTTACATTCTAAGGAGTACAATTTGACACCCTTTGTTAATAGTTTTTTTTCCCAACACCCACAGGGTATGCAGTAAGGAAGGATATACACTTAGGGGCAGATTTATCAAAGGTCGAGGTGAATTTTCGAATGAAAAAAAAAAATCGAATTTCGAGCTATTTTTTGTGTACTTCGACTAGGGAATGGTCCAAATTGGATTCGAATTTGAAAAAAAAATTGAAAATTCGAATATCTAAATTTATTATCGAATTGCTGTAGAATCTATTTGGAGTCAATTGGTGGACTTTGAAAAATCAAAGGTTTTTTTGGGGAAAAACATTGAATCGAATTTGATCGATGCGCTATTCCTTCGATTTGTACAGTTCAAATTCCTATTCAATCGAAAACTGAACTATTCAACTGAAAAAAACTTTGACAAACATTGACAAATATGCCCCTTAAACCCCCCTCATACAGTACATTTAATTGAAAAAAATATTTTTCTAACATTTAGGGGGTTATTTACTAATACTTATTTTACCACAAACAAACTCAACCTAACTCCCATCCAAGAATTAGGCTTATTTACTAATATTTCAGGTCAAAAAATCAGATGGAAAAAAAACTCACATTTTTTGAGTTTCTAAAAAAAACCAGCATCAAACACCCCAAAACTCCCACAATTTGCCAAGGTTAAAAACATCTTCAAATGGTTAAAGGGATAGCTGCCATTGACTTTTACTTGAATTCAACAGATTTTAGATGGAGTATTTTCAGATTCAGACTTTTAGCAGCTTCGGGGCATAATAAAGCTAAAATTTTCTCTAAAATTAGAGGTTTTTTTCTAAAAAAAAAAAAAAAAAACTACTAGAAAAAAATCAAGTATTAATAAATAGCCCCCTTAAATTTGACAATATAAACACATTTTCAATAAAGATTAAATCTAAAATGTAAAAGTTTTTAAAATGTGTATGCAAGGCTTTTTTTTTTACTATTTGGGCCATGAAGATGAGGTATTTTTATGTAAATCAGAGCTTGCTTGTATGAAACACTTCTTCAAAGGAGGGCGGAGCTCCTGCTTCCAGCCCACCAATAGACAACGCAGTGGACACGCAAGAAGCTTCAGAGTTCAGATTTGGCATCCATGTCTGAGACGAATGGCACAGAGAACAGTCGGATACTGGGATTAAGGCTAATCAGTTAGTTCATCAGTTAATTTCATGTTTAACATTACAAAAAGTCTGTGAGCACCACCTGCTGGTTGCATAACTTTAACAAAATCCTGTCCTGATTCATTCATATAGAAACCAATGTTTCTGCAGCTTTGTTCAACACAGTTCAATTCAGTATAATTCAATGAAAAGACTACTCTAATAACACCTAAGTCTGCTCTAAAGGAATACACATGCTGTGAATGGGGGAATATGGAATCATTTACAAAGAATATATTTGCCCACATAACACAACCCATATCAATGATAGTGATAGGTAAAAGAACGTTTTCCCAGTTAAAAATGAGCAGATTTGGTAAAATAAATGACATTTTGACATCATTTTCAGTATCTATTGCTTTCATTTCCATTTCATTTGTGGCATCTCTGGGCTCTGCATTCCTTCCCTGCACATTACAGCTAACAGAGCTATTGTGATACTGCTATGGGACCCATAAACTGTAGGAGCCTCTAAGGATGAACAATCCCAGTGGCACGGCCACTATATTGCTGGTTATTTTTATACGTTCTTTATAATTTCACCTTGGTCTCCTACAGAATGACATCTTTCCATATAGGGGAAAATCTCATTAAAAATGATGTCTGCTTTCACGGCAGTTGAATTAGGCCTATGCTGTGCGAGTGATGTGCAGCAATAATGTAGTTCTCTGTAAGAAATGAAACTGCAGAGACATGATGGTTATGAGTGTTTTTTCAGCATTGTGAGGGAATTAATCCTTAATACACAGTACACTGTGCGACCTGCTGAAAAAGATGTGCTTAGTAAAATCCAGGTTTCTGGCCTTCAGATAAACATATACAGCACATATACATAGACTTTTGCCTTTGCCACATACATACAAAAAGTATTTTGATCAATAGCTTAAGCTGGATATAAACATTAAGATCTTTCCCTTTGGCAAGGGCTAAATCAGGCTTATCTGATTGTTGAGAGTCAGACCTCAGACACACCGACCATATCAGATCTCCAATGTGGTCCTTGCCCTACAGGATTTTAAAACCTGCCTCTAGATATGTGGTCAATTTTCAGCCCGATATCTATTGGGGAGATTGTGGGGGGGGGGCACCTTTATGGGCAGAGAAGCTTAACTCCATGCATGGCCACCTAAATGTAACTAACAATAGTTTTGTTTTCCCATGAACACTTAGGAGGCATATGGGTCATAAGGATTAAGAGATTATAGTTCTCAATACTTTGCAAGTCCTACTCCAATAACATTACAATATGGATGCAGAGTCATTTTCTGATAAATCAAAATATCAGTGGAATACAAATGTACAGAAGCAAATAGTGTCTACAAAAATGCATTGCTCTCAATCATTTCAGGTAAAGTTTAAAAATCCCACATACAGTATGAGGCTTCTTTGCATCACTAAGCTATTCGTACAGATAAGCTGAATACATTCTTGCTTCCACTTCTATTTCTGCAGCCATAAGCTTTACAAATTCTGAAGAGTAAAATTGAGAAAAAACAAGTAAACTTTTTAGGGCATGTGGTTTAAGTTACAATAAAATGCCCCTAAAGCAACACTGGAATTATGACGAAAAATAAAACCTGAGTCTCTATAAGCTGGAGGTTGATGCACTTCCATTAGCTGTTTCCATGGACATATAGTGAGTATAAGCAGAGAAAATACCTTTAAGCTTTATTGCATTAAACACAGCAAGGACAGAATTAAAGGAATAACTCAAATGGTATTATAGATTAAAATAATTCCACATAAGTGTAGTGGATGCATGAACAGTCCCCCCAGCAGAATGAAGCCCATATATATGTAAATTTACCCAAACAAAAATAAGAGTCATTATGTTGGGGGTGAGGGTCTGTTTATCTGTCCACTACACGTCCACAACAACATCATTGCTATTGCTTACCTGATTTCCGTCGCATCCGACTTGACGCCTGTGTCAAGATTTGGCAGTTTATGAAAGTTTAAACACATTTCTGTGGTTTTTATGTTAATACAGTTTTGCTAATGAAGGTGAATTTCCATTTAAGCTGCAAGTCACAGTTTCCCCAAGAGACCTGCCACATAATCTGGGCTCTCTGCCAGAAGCCAAATAAGTTTTAGAAACGTTGTATCTTTTTCTGGCTGTTTAGTGCAGGAGATCAAAGAGAAAGTCAGGACATTTCAGTAACAATTCGGGACTGTGGGCTGAGCTGTCAAAATGGGGACTTTGCCATGAAAAATGGGACAGTTGGGGGGTATGCTCCAATGTGTTTATATATGTTGGGTTTAGTAGGAAATTATTTCTGTAATGGTAATGTGTATTTTAAGGCACTAGATGGCAGCAGTGCTAAGGTAATTTAAGTTTATTGTAGTACAGATCCCAGCCAGTAGATAGCATGCAAAGGGTATATAAGGGGATGACACACCTAAGGTGGGGTTCTTTCTGCACATCAGACAGACAGATCGGAAGGGTTTTTTGAGTAAAAAGTACTAGGTGCTTCACTAAGTGAGGACATCTAGCTCGGGTATCTTACAGACTGTAACAAGGAATTAGAGGCAGAGAAGACATAGCTATGTCAGAGTTTGGGCTGCATTAGCTCCAGTGAGGACAGAACGTGGTAAAATCAAGGAAATTCCTATCCGGAGTAGGGCCGAGTAGGCCGAGTTGCTGTATAGTCCAGTATGGTTCATGTGGAGTTGGGATGTGACAACACTATTTAATGTTTGTAAGCCGGTCAAGTGAACCTGAATGTGCTTGTGTGTATACAAGTTGCATGTGAGTATACGGTTGCCTGATAAATAAAGGATTTCTTCAGTTACCAGGTGTCAAGTCCTGCATCTAAGTGTAACCAACACTTGGATAATGGGTTGAGTGCAGAGGACCTCTTGTATTTGTCTATGTAACCAACACTTGTTCTTGTTTTACAAGCCCAATGACAAGCTCCATGGTGAGCAAACGCATAACCCCATTGAGCCAATGTGGCCTCCCGTATTGTTAATAACTGCACTTTTAAGGAGACCCATTCAGTGTGCGATCATATTCTTATGGGTTGCTATGTACATTCTGAAGTTTTGACAGTTTTGACAGTGGTGCCAAATACCCAAATCCTTCTCTATTAAGGAAGTCTGCGAAAGCGTCTAACGTTGCATTTATGAACAATGGACCCAGCAAAAGGAACATATCTGCCTGGGTGAATCAAAGGACCACTCAGGTGTCAAAATACAGGGGAAACTGTAAAATACATAACCCTCAGGGTCTCAACACAGGTTTCATTGAAACCTCATACCTCTATATGTAAAGGCTAGTTACATATATAAAAGTTCACGTTGCCAGTAAGCAATAGAAACAAAATAAAGCTAAAATAGAATTGATATCCATGGTACAAGAGATTTATATTGGCACTTCAGTTATTGAAGATTCTGTATGAGATAGGTAAAACAAATCTAAAAAAAGAAATGTGTTTTCCTTCACTACCAAATATGTTTTTCAGTTCAGATGGTCAGGAACAAAGTAATAGATGAAATGCTAGCAAAACCCATTAGAACACTAAGTGCTCTAGTGTAATAATGTGGGAAAAGCCTCTTCTACTCCATGGCCACCAGAGATTCATACTTTTGTTGAATCCCTAAATATATTTCAAGGACTTGATCTCATCTGTTTTCTTTCTCATCCCCAAGCTAGACACAGGTATTTTATTTGTTCCAGAGATTTTGTCCTATGGTATAAATGTGGATTCTTCTGTCCATTAATGTGTGAAAATTCTTTTAGCCTGTAAAAATGTATCTGCCTTGTAAAAAAAAAACCTGATGTCTGTTGAGTAAAATAGGTAAGGCACTGTAGATCTCTCACTAATTACATCACTTTCTATGGGCACTGCCATCAGCACTACTTTTACCAGTTGCTAAGCTATAATGACCTTCTGCATGACCCAAGTAGTCATGGTAATACTGTCCCTCTTTATATAAGTGTATCTGAATGGGAGACATATTTGACCTTCATATTATCAACAAGATGCATACTGGAATTACAAAAATGTATACCAATTTTACATTGTATCCTGTTCTTTTTTTTTTTAAATAATGATTTTTCATTTAGAGTTTTTTCATACTTGGCTATGCCTGAAAGCATTTTCCTTGTGGAATGAGCCATTGTATATTGCTCAAATCAAGAGATTTCTTAAAAACTGATTACAAAATTCAGCCAACAATATACTTATAAGCAGGAAACAATTCAACCTTCCAGAATGTAAAAAGCAAACTGCAATTATAGGAAGAGTTCGTAATTTTGCATGGTCATGGGTTTTGGCTTTTGGTAAGTATATGGGACTTTGATTAGACATGTAGGGATTTAGTGCAGAATCCTTGCACTGCTGCAGCAGTTCCCTGTAATGGAGCAGTCACAGGGCCGGTGTCTGAGTGCTGTAAGTCATTTCCTAGGAACCAGCTGCACATTTCAGGGTTGAAGGAAGTGACACAGCAGCCTGGAAGTTGCAGGAAGAGGAAGCAGCAGAGCCTGGCAGAGAACAGCCTGGCAGAGAGAACCATGTGACAGTGAGACATCAGTGTGCTGCTGGTTGGCCTATAGAGCTGGAAGGCCCCAGCAAAAGCTGTCATTTGGATCAGGCTGGCACAGGGAAGGCAAATACTGTGCCTGGAGAGACAGAGAGGAGAGACAGAGAGTGTGTGCGGAGTTCAGACTAGCAGAATCAGCATTTGCAGGGGATTGCCATCTGAGTATCCAAAGGGGCTGGATTTGCACTGCATTTCCAAAAGTGCTTGACTTGACTGAAGAGTGACTGTAAGGCATCCAAAGAGACTTTTGGAGTATTACCATTTAAAGTGACAATATTCTAAAGGAGTGCTCTAAAATTTCAGAGACTGTGTTTGTTTGGAAATACATTAAAGGAACAGTTCAGTGTAAAAATATCTAGGTAAATAGATAGACTGTGCAAAGTAAAAATGTTTCCAATATAGTTAGTTAGCCAAAAATGTAATGTATAAAGACTGGAGTGACTGGATGTCTAACATAATAGCCAGAACACTTCATCCTGCTTTTCAACTCTAACCCAGAGTTAGTCAGCAACTATAAGGGGGGCCAAATGGGACATAATTGTTCAGTGAGTTTGCAATTGATCCTCAGCATGCAGCTCATATTCAAAAGCAAACAGTTATGACCCATGTGCCTCCCCCTCAAGTCACTGATTGGTTACTGCCTGGTAAGCAATCCATATATATATCCAGTGTAATGTACAATGTATCCCTATAATTTGCTACATATTCTATACCTGAAAAAGGCACAAAACCTTCCCTTGTTTATATTAAAAAAGATTTCAAATTATTTTCTCCTCTCCAGTTTTTCAAAGATTTGAGCAGAGGAACTAGCCATCAGCCCTATTAATGGTAATTTGAATCTGTGTTTTTCTGTAAAAGCTGAAACTGCTGAACAACTAATCCACTCAGGAACAGGATTTTTTTGATTACTTTTTCGTATACAGAATCCAAGCTGCTCCAGGTAACCACAGTGACTGTATGTCTAGATGAATATCTTGTGTCTCTCTTTATTCAGCATTGTAGGCAGCAGGAGATCGAACAATGCAAAATAAACATTAGCAGCAGGATTAGGAAGACCCTGAAACACAAAAAAATATTTGTAGGGATCTGGGTTCTTCTTGCACAGACAAGCAATTAAACACTTATCTAAGTAAAAACTAAGTGATAAACATATCTGACTGTGAGATTTAGATAAGCTCCAGATATAAATCTGTTACAGATTTTGCTTTTTACAGTTTATTTTTTATTGATTTTTTTTTCGCTCTGTTACAAAACAGCAACATTTTACTGAACATTGATAGCATCTATAGTATACGAAGTAACAGAAGCACTGGTCCTAATATCCCACGTCTGTTCAAGAAAATTGTGGACTCATTGGATCAAAAGAAGTCTAGAAATACTTCACTATATATAGTAGTAGAAGGGTTTTTTTCTGTTAAAAGACTATTTGGTACTTTGGAGCTTGGTTGCTGATGTTGCTGGGCTTGGTTAGCATGGTTTTGCGTCATAGTCAATTGATTATCCTGTGCAGAATAAGTAAGTAAATGCAGGATATGGGCTCTCTAGTGTATTAATATTTAATAATGTACTGTATAGCTTATTCTCTATTACACTGGATAGTAAGTAACAACACAAACAATGACTTTGGCAGGGTACTGTGGCATATATTTGGCAGGATATCTTTGCCATAAATACCCAGACACATTGAAAAATTATGTGTCCTGAGCTGAATCTCTCACTGCTATATTGATGTGAATGAGCTCACAAGAATAGAAAAATTAAGGGTTATGCAAGGTCCCAGCCTCTCCACTCACAAATTCACAAATTCAGTTGTCATTTATGGGTTCATTTGGACTCCTCCCACCAGGTTTAGACAACTGCTGGCCCAATCTTAGCCCCCAGCAAACCTGCACCAACAACAAAACAAGACATAATGTACACAAGAAAACCTTGCAAAAATATAAAATTCCACTTACTAGATGCATGCATTCAATACATTGCAGAGATACCAACAGAGGTTATTAAAGGGCACATAAAGGCAAAAAAAATCACATTTTTACTTTCTTTAAAGAAAAAAATCTCCAATATATTTTAATTAAAAAATGTCTACCGTTTTTATAAGAAACCTGACTGTATGCAGTGAAATTCTTTCTTCATTTACTGCTGTGGATAGGAATTGTCAGATGGTCCCTAACTGCTCTGCAGGGAAACAATCATACTTATGAACAGCAGGGGGAGCCCCCGCCTTACTTCCTCGCCATGCAGAGCTTTGTTTGTTTCTCTGTTTTGATCATTTATGACGATCCATAAGCAGCCCACACCACACTGAGCATGTGCATAGTCTTGGTTTTGCAAAGATGTTTAACAAAGTTACAAGATGGTGACCCCCTTTGAAAGCATACATCATTTGTTTGATTAGGCTTGTGGTGCAGTAAGTTCATGTTGATGTTGAATATACAAAATACAACATTTTAAGCCTTATTCTATTTTAGACTTTACTTTCCCTTTAAGCTAAAATCCATTTTATTTCATATACTTTTCCTCAAGTATTCGGTAAACCTAGCACGAATATAATATATACACAGATTTTTAATCCTTATCTATATTTATGATTTAGGATTAATGTAATTACATCCTATGCACATACTGATCAGGCTTTTATACTATTGCAATTATTATTTTCATAACCTTGAATAAATACACACTCTATTGCAGTTGCAAGGAACTTGTTTACATTATTCCATAGAGACTATGTCAACAATAACTGTAGAAGTGGTTGATAATTAACTTGATAAAGGTTTTTCCTATTACCTGTCAAACTATGATTTTAATGCCAAATGAAAGACTAATTAATTGCCTTATAAACATAAATATCTCGCCTCAAAGAAGAATCCAAGGTCTAGGAATTTTCTCATTAAATTTGCTGCCTGGACACTACTGTGAATGCACATATTAATCAAGCTCTCAGTATTTGATCATGAAAGCATTACATTTTCTTGATCTTACAAACTGAATAAACTGTATCACGAATAAACTTGGTATGATATAGGGTTTCATCTTACAAATCAATTTTTGTGAGACCAATATCTATTCAGTGCAGTAAATGTCAAACTACATTTTTTTTGCAAATAAGGGTTATTATACATTCTTTCCCTTAAAAGGGTCAAGTCTCAACTTCACAATATATTAGGTCCAGGCTCCCTAGCTATGCAGTATGGTAGTACAGCCATGTTCCATTGAATTACAGTGTGCAACCTTTTCCAGTGACCATGCAACATTTTCAAATATCTCCCAATTCAGTATTATAATGAACAGTACCTTATAATTAACAGTTCCTCAGATTCAATACAGTACCATGAAGCCTAAATAAAACCTACTGTACATTCCAATTCACCTCAACTGCTGTAAGGCACCGCAGCTCTGTCATGGAGCTTGCGGCCGCCTCCCCCTCAGCCTATTTAAGTTTTCACAGGTGCAGTAATGATGTGCAGTTATACTTACTCCATCTGGAAGTAAGGCTGGTGTCTCTCATACTCCACGATCTTCATGTCAAGAATCATCTTGCCTGCAGTCTCCTGTTCCCAGTCCTTCTACCTTTTCTCAGCCTTGCCTCATCAGTTTCCTGGCCTGCTCCAGCACCTCACTTGAACCGGCATCTTCAAACTTTTGCTGATCTGTTGGTAGACAGATCTACCCTAGCAACCACAGCTTCCTCCTCCTCATTTCAGTAACCAATGTCCAGCTTCAGTCTCCAGGCCATTGCTAACAGTTTCCTCTTCACCAACAATTCTTCCCCGGCAACATCCATAGCAACGGTCCGCATGGCAATCCCCCTTTAACTGCGTGAGTTATAATAAGCTTATATTTACGACTACATTGTTGTTGTTGCTGCAAAGACTGTTATTTCACCCCTGGTTGATATCCATATCAAAGACTGTGTATTGAATCTTTACTTGCACCTTGCCTGTGTCTACATCAAGTCTGTGCTCATTACTTCATGCTTGCATCCAGCCAAGACTGTGCTCATTAACCCCTTGTCTGCAGCCTGCCTGTGTCTACACCAAGACTGTGCTCATTAACCCCTTGTCTGCAGCCTGCCTGTGTCTACACCAAGACTGTCATTAGCCTTTGATCTATTGCCTATTTCTGTTAACGGGGGTACGGATGGTTACTCCCCAATCTTTCATGCTTGTTCCAGTTACCGTGTGTACTGCTACTTACCTTGAGTATTAATTTGCTCTCACTCTATGTACAGTAAAGTTTCCTTTCCTAAAAGAGGACTTATTCAAGGTCATATCTGCTCCTCTGATTTCCTGTGGGAAGAAATTTTTTTTCAAAGACTGTTTAACTTTCTAAGGACTTTCCTAACACAGTATACTCTCCTCTCCTAGAAGCTCCTGCTTATTTCCAGAACTACTGCGGGTTTTCCTTCTTGGGATGTGCAGGGATTGTCCTTCTGTGAGACCTGAAAATAAAGAGTTTAATTGAATTCATCATGGTGTTCTTATTGCTGCACAATACAGGGTTCAACTAACACATTAAATTCCTAACAACTGCGCAGTTTTCATGCAGCAGTAAATTGCTCAGCCTTTCCCTAAACATGAAACCAATGGTACAGTATGTGCAGCAGGGCACTCTGTTTCCCATAGTAATTGCAGTACTCTTTGGTTGGGTGAAAGAAAAAGCAGGATGTTCAGCCGTGAATTGTCTTCTTTACCTTGCCAAATTGTTCACTTAATCTGTCCATCTGTTAACTCTAGGGGACATGGCTGACCTCTAACCTTAGACTAGGTGACACCTAATTCAACAAGAAAGGAAAAAAGCCTAAAAGTGGTAAGGACACTGGACAAGCCATGCTGAATACCAAACTTGATGAGAAATTATCATTACATAATGGGATAAAGTAAACAAAGTGAGTGATTCAAGTACAAGTAATACAACCAGTGTTTTTTCTGACTGTCCACACAGTCAAACAAGGTTAATTTGTCTGGTTTCAGAGCAAAGCAAAATAGATAACTATGAACTCCCTCCTGAAAGCAGATCGCCATATGTTTAGCATTTCCTTGGCACCTTTTATAAACATGTCATATCAGTGTTAAAAATGTCCTGCAGGACAATTTTAATTATAAAAACGTACACATCTAATCATTCATTCTTATCTAGGAAACATCTAACAGATCAACCAGTCCCGAGGAAATACTAATATTTCATTTCAAACAGATAAGCAGCGGAACAATAAATCACACTTCTCTGATATTACAAAAACTCAAAATCTTAAATTCTTCACAAACTATAAGGAATGTAATTTTTTATTTAATTCATCTGAAATCCTGATTTATACTCACCATACATAGCATACTTTAAAGGAGAAGGAAAGCTCCAAGACAGTTTATTGCCAATAGAATAGCCACAATAGTGCAAGCTAGAACGCTATATTTATTCTGCAGAATGCTTTAACATACCTGAGTAAACAGCTCTAGACACTGTCTCTGTTTGTTTAGGATAGAAGCTGCCATATATGCTTGGTGTGACATCACTTCCTGCCTGAGTCTCTCCCTGCTTACTAACAGCTCTGAGCTCAGATTACAGTAGGGATGGGAGGAGGGAGGGGGAGAGGAGCAAACTGAGCATGCTCAAGGCCATGCCCTGGAGGTTTTAGCTGAAAACAGAAAGTCTGATACAGAAGCCCATGTGTACACAATAAAAGCAAAGAAATGTGGTGTTTCTTTTGACAGAGGACTCAGAGCAGCATTACTTTGAGGGTTTACTGGTGTATTTATATAGACCTTTCTGATAAAGCTTACTTAATTTTAGCCTTTCCTTCTCCTTTAAAGGGCTGTTCGACATACTTGACACATCTGAAAAAAAAGAACTAAAATAAGAATTATGTTGTCGGTAAAAGTTATGATGCTGAACAATAGAGTTGAGTACCAGGAAAATACTTTTCATTGTGTTCACATGGGATGGACAATGTTGGCTAAACCATATTTAAAGAGATATTCCAATAAAGCAACTGCATGTAAATTTAATATTTGTTTATAATAGTGTCAAGGTAAAGTAAGGTTATGCATTTTTGTGCAAGTTTTGATGCCTGGCCTGCAGAATCTCAATTCACATTTTAACATTTAAAGGAGAAGGAAAGCTATGGAGGTATTTTATTGCCAATAGATTAGCTGCAATAGTGCAAGCTAGAATGCGATATTTATTCTGTAGAATGTTTTACCATACCTGAGTAAAAAGCTCTAGAAACTCTCTGTTTGTTTAGGATAGGAGCTGCAGTATTAGCTTGGTGTGACATCATTTCCTGCCTGAGTCTCTTCCCTGCTCTGGGCTCAGATTACAGTAGAGAAGGGAGGGGGCGGGGGAAGAGGAACAAACTGAGCATGCTCTTGCCCAGGGCAATGAGGTTTAAACTGAAGGCAGGAAGTCTGATACAGAAGCCCATGAGTACACATTAGAAGGAAAGAAATGCAGTGTTTCTTTTGACAGAGGACTCAGAGCAGCATTACTTTGGGGGTTTACTGGTATATTTAGATGGACCTTTCTGATAAGGCTTACTTAGTTTTAACCTTTCCTTCTCCTTTAAGAAGTAAAGAAGTTGAAGAAATTAAATATTGAAAGCATGTTAAGAATAAGGTAATCACATCAAGAACAATTGGAATTGCTATTAAAACAAATGAATATGCTGTTGAATAGATACAGATTCATCAAAGGAGATAGACACCATCAAAGTCAGTTTGATGTATAATGGTATGTTTCTTCTGTGTGTGTTTGAAGAACCCTTTCCGTTGCTCAATGTAAGAACATGTTCTTTTTAAGATAAAAAGTGTGGCCTCTTGATCATTCATAATTCAGACAAAGGGCATCTTGACCTCCAAACTCATAACAGTTTCTTTTTCATTAAAAGCTACATTCCAGTTATTCTACTGCCCAACCTTGCACTCTTTTCTAGTTGAGTAATATCCATCTAACAAGTAGCCAAGATTGTACAGCTATGTATGGGGCAGCCTTTCCAAGACCAGCAAGGGCCCAAAAAAAAACATTCAGTGATGCAAATTTAAAAGAATATCAAAATTATACTTGTACTTTATATAAGAATACATCCATATTAGCAGATGTGCCATTAGGTAGCACTCATCCACATACATGTTGATATGTAAAAAAAGCTAGAGTCAAACATGAAATATGAAGTTGTATTTCATATGCAAATGTTTTTAATTTCTTAAATTGTTATGTGTTGAAGAACATAAAAACTAAACTAAAAACTGTGTGCTATGGCTACATTGCAGCCAAAATTCAAGTGAAAGGCCTTTATCACCTGCTAAAACTTCATATCCTGCACTGTGGGATCCATCACATCCCTGGGAAAAATCCTAATTGTGATAAAAAGTAGATGAGGCAATATAGAATTAAAATATATGCAAAATACTACAATGTCCCAGCAGTAATTCCAAGTGATACAGATGCAAATAAAAATCCTGTAAAATTACATAAAAGAACATGTCCCAGACTGAGGATGGTCACACATAGGCAGCTCTTTACCTGCTTTTATAACTGAAGAAGTGGGAATAGGCAGGCCCACACTTTGGCCAACAATCAGATTCCATACAAGTCTTTGCAGACTTGTCAGATCGATCAGATTAGAATCATATGTTTGTATATAAAGAGAACCCAGAGATTTATGTCAGTGAGGGGCAACCTGTTGCTCTACAGATATTGTGATATTGCAAATCCCACAACCCTCTGGAAGACTGGATTTAGAGTTGAAGAACAACAGAAGAACCTTAGGTCATACACTGCCTTGTATATTAGAATGTAAGTAAGCCTGAATAAGGGAGCACCACCCCTAAATCAAAGAGAAACAGACAAATGGTGTGCAGGGTTATATGGATAAATAGTAACACAAAAGAGAAAAAGATTAACCCTTAAAGTTGCACCACCCCATCTTTAAATCCGATGACTCCAGGAACAATAAAACGTAACTTTTAATAAATAAATTAAAACCGTAAGTCCAGAGGAGCGTTTAAAATAAGGTTAGGGACAGGGAGGCAAAGAACCCGGATTCAAATGGGCAAAAAAGTACACAGCATACAGTGGGTGTTTGGGATGTCAAAGAGTAAAAGTAGCCGTATTCAATTAGTTTTAGATTTAAATGGAGGTTAAGATTCTATTCCAGCCACAAAATCACAGTCGAGAACCCGCTGGGATAGAATCTTAACCTCCATTTAAATCTAAAACTAATTGAATACAGCTACTTTGGTTGTTTACTTTGGAAAAGGGGAGGGGGCGCTTGAGGGTGAAGGGGTGGTGCACCAGACCTGATTGCGCTTTGTGTTAATCCCTATCTCAGTCTATGGCTTATTAACTGAACTCTGCTGCCTACCAGCACTCGCATGCCAGGGTTGGCAGTTTATGTATTTAGTTTGCCTGATTTAATTCAGGGTTAATCGACATACAGCCATAATACACTGGCTTCTCTCTCTTTGGCTATGGGAGGGTGTGCTTGAGGGTGAAGGGGTGGTGGATATTTTAAGGCCTAAAAGCCATCATACAAGGTTAACCCCGACTTATGGCTGTTAAATGATTGAATGTGACTTACCAGTATTTACATTTGTAGGCTCGTGGGTTACTCTTTGACATCCCAAACACCCACTGTATGCTGTGTACTTTTTTGCCCATTTGAATCCGGGTTCTTTGCCTCCCTGTCCCTAACCTTATTTTAAACGCTCCTCTGGACTTACGGTTTTAATTAATATATTAAAAGTTACGTTTTATTGTTCCTTGAGTCATCGGATTTAAAGATGGGGTGGTGCACCTTTAAGGGTTAATCTTTTTTTCTTTTGTGTGCCTTGTATATTAGCCACCTACAGTTAATGGTCAATATGTGGTAACAATTACTCTGAAATCACAGAAGAAAAACATAACAAATCGATTATTCCTTATATTCTGCAGCTAATCTCTCAATCAGTGAACACCACAAGTTATAGAAGTGCTCTAGATGTCTCCTAGTATGTGGTGTTTATTATTTGTATAATCTAAAAAGCTGATATTCCTACACTATACCTGTGGCTGCTTTATATCCCACTTAGTCAATACCAGCATCGGAAGAAAAAATTAGTTTTTATCATATCCAGCAGTTGTGCAATACCTTGTAATATGTTCAAGGGCATTCATAAGAGATTCTGTAAAATCTGAAAGCCAGAAGAGAAGTGGAGTACAATAAAATTGGATCAATACAGAGAGAAGTATTCTAGCCGTGTACAAATAACTTTCAATCAAGCGCTCCTTGAAATGTGCAAAATATTTCCTTTGAAGAAAAGCCCAGAAATGCTCATAGCAATCCTCTGCCATGGAAATTACTGTGTTTTCTTTTCTTTCTGTTCTCCTTCCATTAAATAAGTCTTCTTATAATAACTTCCTTGTTCACTGAACACAGAAGTACAGAATTTATTATAAAGAAGACGGGATACTGTGACTCCCATTCAACTTGTTACATCTGGCATTTGGTATCTCAGGGATGAGACTTATAATACTAATAAATGCAAGTTTGAGCTTTAAGAAACAACTTTTCAATAAATTTAGGTGTGATGGTCAATCAACATTTCTAGGGCATTTGGTTCTTTTAGCATATGCCAAAAGAGGGACCTGGTAGATCAATCAGTCTCTCTCTCTCTCTCTCTCTCTCTCTCTCTCTCTCTCTCTCTCTCTCTACACAAGTAAATTTAATAGTGAAACAGTGTACAGCTTGTAAAAGAGCACACATTTATTTAAAAATAAATTCACTTCCAAAAATTGCATTTGGTGTAAAGAATAAATTACCTATTGAAGGCAAAAATGAACATTAAAAAAATGATATCATTATCTGCGGAGATGCAAAATGAACCAATCCAGTTAAAGAGTTCAGGAAAAGGGGAGCATGCAAATTTCAACCTCATTATGAGTGTGAAAAATCCGCAGCTGGTACGTTGGTCTCCTGTGCTTTGAAGTTTGCCGCTTTGACTGCTGAATACATTTAGGAGTTTTAAATGTGTGAAAAACTGATTATGGAGAGAAGCAAGCGCTGGTTTGCAGGGTGTTAACACTGATATGAACATTTGTTTCAAGTCATTGGACATTGAAGCTACATGGGAATGTAAGTTATAAAACAAAGTCTGGTTGTAAAAGAATGAAAATACATACAGATCCCCATTGCTGTTTTGTTGAATATTGGAAACAGAACCCTCCATATCCATGGCAAGGGATCAAACTTAGAATGACGAAAAGTCAATCTGACAAGCTCTTTGTGATAAAATAGTAGTTTGTAAATAGGTACTAAAGACACTTTAATCTATGATCTTTTTTACTTCATACCACATGTGACTACATAACGTCTTAGATTGAAAATCCTCAAATACCATAAAAATAACTAGTTGAATCTTTCATACATTGTAGTGTATTCCTAATAGTACTTCTGGTACTTTGTATGTCTCCTGTCACTATCATGCTGTCATTCCACAAATCTATAGAACAGCTGCATTATGTATTCTGATGTTGATT